>JACSOB010000122.1:0-113740 GCA_019677175.1 Bombus sylvicola
AGCCTGCGTCTCATTCAGTTCTTGCTCCAGTGCCTGTTTCGCTTTAATTGCAACTGCTCTAGCGCATTCTGCATCTTCTAACTTGCTCTTCAGCTGTCGTAAAGCTGCTTTTACCCGTCGAGTCACCTTTCGATCTCTCCAGCATCGTTTGAGCGTCTCTTAGCAATACTTTGGTTCTCTTCAAATCTCTTTTTAGCCTATGCATGGTATCAGCTTCTGCCGCACGTTCAGCACGATCCTGTTCTTCGATAGCTACCAAACGACGTTCCAATTCATGCTTCTCTCGAAGCAGTATCGTCCTCTCTTCGCGCTCGTTCTCCACCTGCGACTCTAGAGCTTTCACCTTTTCCAGAGCGTTACCACGTACGTCTTCTAACTCCTCGTCCCTCTGCTGCATTTCTTTGCGTATTTCCTTGCGTTCTTGCTCGATGCTCATCTCGAGCCTTAACTTCGCCTGCTCGAGCAACTGCACCTGGTCAGCTAAGTCGTCCAACTCTTCTTCCTGATCCTTTACTCTTTTCTCCAGCTCATGCTTCGCTTTCTTCAGCTGTGCTACTTCCTCCTCCGTTTTGCCACCAAATGTTAATTCCTCAAGCTCTTGGCCCAATGTCCGCAATCTTTCTTCCTTCAATTCGATTTCCAATCTTGCGTCACTAAGGTTCTGTTCTATGGTAAACTTCTCCGCGATCGCGATTTCTTTTCTCTAGCTAATCTTTTACGTTGCGCTTTCTCGTGCCGTAGATCGTTCATTAAATTCTGAGTTTCTGAATCGAATTTGCGCTGTTTCTTTTCCAGAAGATTATTCCTAGCTGTCTGTTCTTCCAACAGTAGTCTCAAGTCGTGCATCTCGCCATTCAGTTTTTGCACGCGTCGTTTCCATTTTCCAACAACCCGACGTTGTTCCTCGACTTCTTCGTAAGCATCAGCTAACTTCTTCTCCAATTGCTTCTTAAGTTCAACCAGTTGCTCAAGATCATCCTCATGTTGCTGGGCACTTATTACATTCCCAAACTCATTCTTCAGCGCCTTTTTTAATGTTGCCCAGGACTCCGTGCATCGTTCTAGTCGCACGAAGGCTCGAGCGGAGCCTGCGAGCAATCTCCTGGCATAGAACACCATGTGGGCGTCTGACAAACCCCACATTTCTGCCATTTCCTCGAAGTCTTTCACCCACTGGTTTACACTCAGCAGATCATCCCCGCTGAATTTTTCTAATGAGTCTTCTACGTCTTTAAGACTCAACATCGAACCGACGCATACCTTCTGGTGATACTCACCGCGGTCCTGATACACCGCTCGCGTGCCTTGTTTATCGTCCTCGCCTTCACTTTCGTCGGAGCTCTCTTCTTCCGACGATACCTCGTTTCCTTCTAGGGCCGCCTGTAGCCGCGCGCGTAGTTCGGATTTTCTTCCCGTTACCTTCAAATCCAAGCTAGCGAGACGCGCTCTCAGCTCTTTCGTCCTCAGCTTCTCGAGGTCTTCCTCTCCCTCTTGACTGCGTTCGTCTTCAACGTTTGCCATTTTTTATTCTTTTTCTACTCTAGCACAAATAGCTCCGTTAAATCGTGTCGTTCTCTGTCTTATTCAATCCCGGCTGAGCCCCCACTTGTAATATCGTGAAAAATTGAGAAATATAGATTTTCCCGATTACTTACAATTTATTAATAATTGATTGAATATACAGATATAAATTGGACAGAAAACAATATTTATTTAACGGAAAACTAAATGTAACGCTCGTATTTATTTCAAATAACCTTGCAGCTATTTGGCAACTCTCGTCACAACGAATCTAACACACTCTCTCTCTCTCTCTCACTAGCAACTGTAACAACTCTACAACACTGATAACTCGCTCAACTCTAACGACTCTACTCTTCGACGACTCGATTAGCTCTCTCAACTCTGCTCCTCGATGTCTCGATCAACTCTCAACCTCACTTCTCAACGTCTCGATCAACTCTCTCAACTCTACTTCTCAACGTCTCGATCAACTCTCAACTTCACTTCTCGACGTCTCGATCAACTCTCTCAACTCTACTTCTCAACGTCTCGATCAACTCTCAACTTCACTTCTCGACGTCTCGATCAACTCTGATTCTCGCAACACACTCGCTTTTCGATTCGCACACACTCTGACCTTTCGGTCGTCCCGCCCTAGAAACGCGTAACCGTCCTTCTTGTCTAACGTTGTCTATTGTTTTTCTCACACCTATGTAAGAACTAGGTGACTTTAGTTATGTAGACACTTTTAAATTTAAACGAACCACGGAAAGACAACGTACACGGTTTTTTCTATTCTCAACCGACCTCTAATTTAAATTATTTACGATACTACAATATATTGGGTGGGCAACTAAGTGATTGCGGATTTTGCCATTACGTGGCATTGACAAAATCCGCAATCACTTAGTTGCCAACCCAATAGTAACGAACAACGATAAGGACATACACTAGGTATAAGCATGGACTAGATTTTCTTACAAAATGCTGAGTAAATTCGTAAAACATACGATGCCTTATTTAATTCTTTGGCAAAATAACTTTCCATTCTAAAGTATAAAACTAAATAATAAAAGATATATGTGTATGAACTGTTTTTATAGGAACGTAATGTTTCAATTACTATAAAATCGATACAAGAAATAATTCTAGAACTGTCTCGGAAATAATAACGTTTTGTAAATAATTAATCTAGAAACAAAGTGTATAAGAATCAAAATAGAAATCGTTATAGAAACGGAAATTCCTTACAAGAATTACTCAGAATAGAAGTTCATAAATATCGTAAAAGGCAAAATCAATACCATAAGTGTCTTTGACACCTCCACTTCTTATATTTTACATAAAAGTTAAACAAACAATTGCATCTTTTTTAACGAATTCATATAAAAGTTTACAAAACAAGTCAATCTGTGCCAACACTTTCATTGATCACCATAAACGCATAACTAATCGTACTAAAGGCATCTACCACGACATAAATATTATTAGGTTGGCAACTAAGTGATTGCGGATTTTGTCAATACTACCTAATGGCAAAATCCGCAATCTCTCAGTTGCCAAGCCAATATTTACAGATAAATTGAAAGATACTTAAACTTATAATTTATTAATGACAATAATGACAAGTTTTTCATCTGAAATTATATATTAATTGTTACTTTTCCTAACGTCGCAGGCGAGCATAATTCGTTTTACGAAATCTATAAGATAATAATCTATAAGTAAATCGAAGCAGGCTCTTGTGGACAATTTCTCTGAGAATTCTGATTACCTGTGACACATTGCCTATACGATAATTGCGCAATCGTGTGTGTTTACCATCAAAGTACAGGTGAGAAGACGTATGACATACGATATACTGCCAAGAAATCTACAATAGGATATCCTTAACCACTTAGGTACGATGCACCACCATAGTGGCTTTCGCGGATGTCACCTTATATTACGACGCGCCACTATAGTGGTTCAGTCTACTGACTCATTCGCTCAACGTTTGAACTAATTCATCTTTTTCATTTGTCTTGCTTCACACTTTTCTTGCCCTCGCAACGTTTTATAACAATGTTAACAATATACAAGCAGAATATATAGTCTTTGTTCCTGATACACCAGTGTCAGATATCAATCGTTGCTTTCCGTTAAAATAAAAATGCCGATCCGTATCCTTATAACTTTTTAGAATCTTCAACCAGAAAATGTCGCTTCAAAATAGAAAACGAAGAGCAATTTGAAAAACACTATCGCGCGATGAGTGTGAAAATTGTGGCGTGGGTCCATGTGCCGTGCCGTGCTTTTAAAATATATCGCACTCAATTGTTTTATTAATTATCAAAGCAAATTATTAAAGTTAAAGTCTAATATCTTTAAGAAAAATTATAATTTAATTATCAAAGACTTCATCCCAATGTTCTTGCATAGAGAACAGCATTATCTGTCGCACATTGTAGTGCTATACCGTTTACACGTAATTCACGCAAACCTACCTAAAAAAACCCCAAAAAACAAACCCAAAAAAAAAAAAAAAAAAAACAAAAAAAAAAAAAAAAAAAAAAAAAAACAAAAAAAAAAAAAAAAAAAAAAAAAAAAAAAAAAAAAAAAAAAAAAAAAAAAAAAACTTAAAACCATAAAATAAAATAAACACAAAAATAAAAAAAAAAATAATAAAAAAAAAAATAAAAAAAAAAAAAAAAACAAAAAAAAAAAAAAAAAAAAAAAAAAAAAAAAAAAAAAAAAAAAAAAAAAAAAAAAAAAAAAAAAAAAAAAAAAAAAAAAAAATGTAATTGTTAGAGACTAGTGATAATAAACTTGGGCTCAAGGCGACCATCAGCCGCCGAACGTAGCCGCGGCCACGGGATGAATGCTTTGTCTAACAAAGGTAATGGAGCAATTCTATAGCTCTCCTTAAAAGAAATATTTGTGGCGGCACGCGATAGTAAACATTCCAACAGTTTCTGTCCCGTGGCTCGCCACACGTAGACCCTATTCTTCGAGCAAGATGATTGCCAGATGTCGATGCGTCTCCGCAGTACATGTTCAGCTCGATCAACACAACCATAGAAAGGAGATTAAAAAAGAAACACCCAGCAGACCTCACAAAGGATATATCCTAACAAACACGAAGATGGTACCCCATTGGGGGTAGCCACCCACATGATAATCAAACAGATAAAAAATTCTACCAAATGTCCAAATTGGACAAATTGTGAATGTGAAATTTTTAAAAAAAAAAAAAAAAAAAAAATGTTCAGCTAGCCTGAGGGCCCGTCATAAATCTTAGGATTTAGTTGACTAAAGTCCTTCAAACAAACAGTCTGTGTCCCAGCTACGGGAAGATAGGAGAGACCTATTTTTTAACGAACGGCGTCTCCCACCAGCAACTTTCTCTCGAGGGCACCTTCTGAACGAAGGCTATCCTCGACGAATCCGATGATTTCGTGTCCTCAGACACACCTGTTTCGACCGTTCGCGGAGAGACGCGATCGCGAGATAGCACGTCAACGAGAGTTGTAAGTTCCCGTTACGATTAAATAATCGACGCCACGAACTGATCGATCCCCTTATTTCGATTATGATAATAAGGGTAGTTCGATGAAATTCCACAGAATTAACACAAATAAATTAATGTTTATTTCAACAACTTATTAACTAGAGAGATATACATGGAACAAAAACAAAATGTAACTGCGTTTTGGTTGATGTGCAATGCGCGACGTGTGATATGTGTTGACGGTTCGACTTCTCGAAAAGTTCTGCTCGCCTTTCGATATTTTTGTTTTTTCTGGAAGGCGACTCCCACTACGTTCGGATCACGCCACATTCTTTTACGCGAGGTAAAATAACGACTACGAGTCGACGTTTCTGGAAGTCGCCGTGCTTAATGAACCATGCGCTTGCCATTACAATGTTTGTTTACCGGGC
Organism: Bombus sylvicola; assembly: GCA_019677175.1. Classification (NCBI taxonomy): domain Eukaryota; kingdom Metazoa; phylum Arthropoda; class Insecta; order Hymenoptera; family Apidae; genus Bombus; species Bombus sylvicola. The sequence continues at coordinate 5,425 of JACSOB010000122.1, forward strand.
AGACGCGACGATCCATCTGCGACATTATAGTACCGCGATCGACGGTTGAGAATATGACCTATGGTAAGCCGCATGGCGTAACAACACCCCATCATAGGTTTCCTCTGCAGCATCATCGCGACGGAGAGTCATTCTCTCGTGAGGTCGTATTAGCGAGTTACTTAGTATCTGTACACTCGGTGGGTATTCCACGTTTTGTAAAGAGTCTGACCTGGATTTTTTGTGAGCACGTACATCTATCATCCCGTTGACCGCGGATTCGTTATTGAACCTAAGACCAACATCACTAGTATCGCGAGTGTCCAACCGCCGCGGTTGATTGTCGAGTCGGTAGTATCCATACTCGTATTAATAGACCGTACCTTTTGATTGGAGCATCAACATCGTTCCGGTGCCGTCGCAAAGCAGAGGAATAAATAAAGATCTTCTGTTTCACAAAAGAAGGATACATAAATATGTATTTTCTTGTCCTTCTAACCCATTGCCGTTGCGGTCATTTGTTGCAAATTCGGTCGTTTGCATCGGACATAAATCTTGAGGTTAAAATCTTCTGTTGCAAATTATTAATTAGGCCTATTTATAACTTATGCTAATCTCATACGTTATAAAATCTCTACCAGTGCGATGAAAAACGCAAAGCTAGGCATCCTGAAAATAAGTGAATTAGAAGAGGCACGAATTCTTTTAGAACAGTCTTCTCTTACTACAAGAAATATAATAGCAGCAAAAATATATTATTCAGAGCTTCATAATAGACTTAATAATAATGATTTAATTAAAGGAATTATTTACCTTTACCCCTTGTATTTTGAGAGGACTATGAAAAATTTACATCTCCTTCAAGAAACTAATTAGAATACTTCCTATGATATATATTGTCACATTAAGAATCAAATACTTTCCAAGCACCTAGAAGCTTGGCGGGGCATCCAGATACGCTCGTTAAGGCCCAGAACTGAAGACGACGCGTAGCGAGTTCGAATCCTCGGCATTGGGAGAATAGCACACTAATAGGGACGGAAGAACCAAAATTTCTCTTAAAAGTAATATACTACAGGCAAGTGGTCAGCCCCTCCCTTGCGTGTGTTGTGGGGTGTACTTTCTGGGAATGCTTGGTTAAAGGTGCTTGGTGTTCAGCACACAGGGGTCCGAGGACCACACTCGCGCACTGGTCTACTGTCGTCCCGCCCGTGGAGGTTTTAGCCGGTAAGAATCCGGCACTACCTTCCGCCCGCGACCGCAGGGTAGTAAGGTGTCTATGAAGATTTCCTCCACGTAAAAAAAAAAAAAAAAAAAATTTTTGTAGTATGAAAGGAGAGACGTTTAACACTCCCGTAGACAAGGGTAAAACACACATATAAATGGTAAGGCACGGTCGCCTTTCAGTGGGACTTATCAGATCTTTTTAGACGGACCGCGAAGGGCTTCCGCTATCCTTCCGGATAACGCAGGTTATCTGTTAACCTTTTCTTGTAGCAAATGATCTTTACAGCTACATCCTTTTGAGCGTTGCATTTCGGACAATATATTAGACGCGAATCTAGATGTTTGATCCATTGACATCATGTAATCAAAAACGAAATAGATAAAAAAATTTGATATACAACACAGAAGTACTGAGTAAATTTACACTATTAATTACCAAATTCCACACTTGGACAATATAATGATAGGCAAAACTTGGATACATACCGGTGGTTAGAAAGTGGCGCCTACTGACATTCTGAATCAACTTCAGTAAACGTATTTCTTTGAATCATGAAATTAAAAATGTTATACGAGTAGCGATAATACCGTAACAGTTTATAATGTAATTAGACATAATGTTCTTTATAAGCTTGTAAGAAGATTCTATTTGTAAATTGGTTACTTCATTATTTCATTTTATTTTATTTATATTATCATGTATTACTTTATATCCTTTTATTTTATTTTATGTTTCTTTATCTCCTTTATTTATTTTATTTCATCAGCATAATTTTCTTTAATCTGTTCTGTCTTTTCTAATAATCTGTGAGTACTGTAATTTGAAGCCATTGGTTTGGATTCATTATAACTAATATTTTATCGATCTGCGGCTTTTCAGTCAATATCACACCATTATGTTATTATTATTATTATATTATATTATTATATGCTTATTATTATATTACAACTGTTTTGTGAATAAACGCTAAAAAAGGTACACATTATGCAGATGTTTATCGAAATCATTACAAAGTCTCGTAGTATCTAAACACACAACGCAACACAGAAAACTAGTTTGTCGGAAAATAGCAGCATTGCTGTCAATGATATTAGCATAGTCGTCTGTGCTATGTGTATCAACACAAGCGTAGGACGCGTGTATCAGCTGGTGTTGCTATGAGAGTGGTGCAGACTTGCGATCAATGTCAGCCATGCAATTCGAATTTAAGACTCAGACTGCGGATTTCAGACTCAGCCGCGTAAGGCGCGGCTGTACGGGTAAGGAAATTCCATCTTGAGACGATTGTCAGACATGTACTTACATACGTTTAAGGCGGATTCTATATTTGAAAATTTTTGAAAATCAGTTGGAAGTAAAATTTTCAGAATTAAAAGACAGACGTGTGTTTATAATTTCCAACATCAGAAAGTATTGATTCTTTATTGCGAACGAAATGTCATTTAGATATGTTAAACCTTACACATTAAGACTGCAAAGGGGCAACTCGATTACAAAAATAGTTTCTGAATTCCATTTTCATGAAAACGAGCAATTCGCGTAAATTATATGATTTGCCACTGAAAAAATTCCTAACTTTAACGTCAAAAAATAGTCGATTTGATGTGGAATGACCCTGATTGGAAAACAGAACCGTGTTTCTTCATTGTTTCAGTATATGCAGATGGTCTGAGTCATACTATGAGACCCTACCATTTGATGCCTATACCGTCTGTTCTATCGTTACTTAGTATTCTATCTGGCACTTGGAGACTGAGGAAGCTGAGGTTTTACATTTTCTTCCTGTGATTCTTGCTGTTCTTTATTCGATTTAATTTAGTCAGCTTTCCGTAACAGCCTATACCTACAATTATAACTAAGCGTACAGGTAGATAATACATAGATAATAGCAATAGATAATGAAAAATAAATAATAAATAAATAGATAATAATGTATTAATTAATTAAGTGCTACAGATAGAACGTTTTAATTTTATAAAAGGAGCGAAATAGGGCATTTTTATCAAGAAACGACTTGAAATCATATTATTGAGATATGTATAATTTTATGTGCTAGACTAGGTTAGCTACGAAGTAGCGATGCATGTATGTGAATATCAGTGTGTGCAAGCATGTGTGAGCGCGGCGTCTCGAAAACAAAGAAATGTAAACTGTTGGTTAACAGTCTGGTATGGAAGAAGGTGCTGAGACGCTTGCAAGTATGTATCGATGAATATCGCTGAAATCGTTTATCAAATATAAATTCTAACTGTAAATTTAGTGTCCCTATACCATTATTTCGGCTATAAAGATCCAAAATTCTGAAGATGTATTTAATTAGTATTTTTAAATATACGTAAATGCAAACATATTAAGGAGAAAACAAAGAATAGAAGTGAAAGCTAGAAAAATTTGTTAAGACATTAGTGGTTTCAACATATGTACGTGGTATTGCAATAAAATGTCCTATCGATATTTAAGATTATAAATTGGTAAAGACATCTAAAAAACAATTAGAGGAAATAAATCATGCTGTTTCTAGATCCCTACAAGCTGCGTAGGATTTTCTGACTTTGTTTAAAAGGTTAAAAGTATGAAGAGCTTAAATATTCCGACTAGTGGGCAAAAATAACAATTATTCCCAAAATTCTTACGAGAGAAGTTATTTAAAAAAAAAAGCTAACTCTCGTTGGCAATAAGAAAAACCTACTAAATTATAAAAGATGTTTTGCAAAAATTAAGTGATTAAAAATATTAATTTTTGAGTGTTCTGATTACGAATAATCATTACAAATGATGGACTTTCAGTTTGGTTCGGGGCGTTGCTAACACTCGGACAGAGAGCTCTGTGGAAAAAGTGAAATGTGAAGGGAGAAAGGAGAAGGAAGCACAAAGTGACAGGAAGAAGGGAAAATAAAGGGTGAGCATACGAGGAGGAAGTGAAAGAAAAGCGAAAAGACTGGAACGAGAGAGAGATACAAATAAGAAAAACTAGAAGAGAAGAGGTTAGGAAGTCGGAAACACGGCAAAAGAAGTAAGGTGGGGAAACGGCAGATGGCGACAAACAGTGGAAAGCCAAGGAAGACGGGTAAAGCGGATGGTAAGGCAGATTTCAAAAATACATTGGATAAATACAGCTTGTGAGAAAAAGAGACATCAACCAGGGAGAAAGGAGGGAGTTAATGATGGAAAAAATGGAGAAAATGGAAAGAGGATTCGAGACAATGATAAAGGAGATAAAAGGTATATTCGAAAAGCAAGTGGCGGATATGAAGATTGAAATGAAAGCGGAAAGAGAAAGAAGGGAGAGAGAGAGAGAGAGAGAGAGAGAGAGAGAAAGAAGAGTGGGAAAGGGAAAAGAAAGAACTATTGGGCAGAATCAGAAGAATCGAGGAGGAGAAGAACAGGGCAGAGAGAAAGAAAAGAAGAAGAAACATAGTAATCAAAGAAGTAGACTGGAACGAAGGAAGCAATGAAGAGACAGTAAAGGAGTTCATAAGAGGAAAAATGAAAAGAGGGGCAGAAGTAGAAAGAACACATATGATAAGGGTGAGGGACAAAAATACAATAATAGTGGCGACAATGAAATCAATGAAGGAAAAAATAAGGATAATGAAGGAAAAAAGCAAATTGGAAAAGGGAGTATACATAGATGACGATCTGACAAGAAAAGAAAGGGAGGTACAGCAACAAATAAGAAGGATAACCAGATTAAGAAAGGAAAAGAGCGAAGATGTGAGGATAGGATATAAGGAACTAAAAATAGAAAACAGATGGTACAGATGGAACGAAAATGAAGAGAGGCTGGAGGAAGAAAGAAAGAGAGGGGAAGAAAAATGAAAAAAGGGGAAAAAGGGGGGCTACAAAGGGGATGAAAATGTGCTTCTGGAATGTGGCAGGGTTAATAAGTAAGGTCAAGGAGGTGTGGGAATATTTGAAGAAATTCGACGTGATCAAGCCCACGGAAACATAGATAAAGGAAGACAATTGGGAAAAACTGAAATATAGACTACCCAAAGAATTCAACTGGAAATGCAGGGCAGCAATGAGAGTAAGGGAAAAAGGAAGAGCAAAGGGGGCAATAATAACGGGTATAAATAAGGAACTGAGAGAAATAGAATACAAACAAATAAGTGATAATATTGTTAAGGAAATTAGAGGATTCGGAAATACAAATAATTGCTTTATTTTGCACACAACAGCTATACATCTATATTACACTCTGAAGAACGTCTTGCACGCACGCTTGTTGCCAACCGACTATCCTAGGAGCTTCTAACATCTAATAACAGTCTTTTGTCTCAACTAAGCCTGGACGTCCTCTAACGCTTATACACACATTCACATGTACAGTGTAAATGTATCACTTTCCTAACACGCCTCCTTACATTTATACTGTACACTTAATTGTATTTACGTGCTCGTCGCATACCTATCAAAACACTCATACCAATCTCTCGGACTTTCTTTTAACTCATAAATCGCTTTCGATAATTTACAAACTCTATTCATTCATTCTACATACCATATTCTTTGCAACATCGTTCTCTTTTCTCTTTTATTTGCAATGTCCTATTTTTTATCATACCATTCTTTATCATACCATTCTTTGCAACATCGTTCTCTTTTCTCTTTTATTTGCAATGTCCTATTTTTTATCTCTTTCTTTTCCTCGCTTCGTTCTACTTTCGTTACATTTTCGCCCTTGTTCCTCGCAGATACTTCACCTTTCCTGCTTCTATCTTCGTCATTACCCTTCTCCAATTTTCTATTCCTTTTCCTCTTCTTATAATTTTCTACATTCTTACCATCTTCACTATTGTCACAACAAATCGCCTCCTCGAATGTACAAAGGATGTCTCCTCTACAATAATTTGTGTGAATCTCACTGCTGTTTTCCTTTTCTGGATACCTTACTGGAGTTTTCTTAATACGTGTAGATCTCCTAGGAATGTTTGAGCTTTCAGTACTACTATCATTTTCATCTTCGTCAGAATCCAAATACATTATCACATTTCTAGCATTATTGATTTCTCTCCTCAAAGCCTTGAGCTCACTATGTTCACTGATCTTTTGTTCTTGTCTCTTAGTCTCCGCGTCAGACATGGTTTTAATCCTCTGCTGTAACCATTCGCCTTTATCTTGTTTCGTTTTTAGTTGCTTTTCAAAATGTTGTTTTATATGTGTGACATAATCTGTCCTATCTCTCTCACGTTCCCTATCTCTTTCTCTTTCTCTTTCACGGTCCCTATCTCTTTCTCTTTCTCTTTCACGGTCCCTATCTCTTTCTCTTTCTCTTTCACGGTCCCTATCTCTTTCTCTTTTTCTTTCCTTGTCACGGTCCCTATCTCTTTCTCTCATACCACTACATTTGGCACTGTTTACTAAGTGCTCCTTCCCTTTCAATATACTTTTCATTTTATATATTCCGTTTTCTTTGACCGCTATGGCTGTAAGTATATTGTTTTTATCTATTATTTTCGTAATATTTCCTTTTGAGATAACCGTATTGTTATTATCCGTTAACCTACCTAAGCTAATTAAGTTTGCGGACATTTCTTTCACATAAAATACTTTCCTCATATTTATTTTATTTCTCTTTCCAAATGCTTCGAAATAACTTAAAACATTACCTACTTTCGTTGCCTTTACCGATCTATTATTACCCAAATATATATTTACCGGTTCCTCAAGGTCGATAGATTTATCAAAATAATCTATGTCGTTAATTATATGATCGGTACAACCGCTATCTAATAGCCACACTATTTCGTTCTTACTTATTTCATTCGTCTCTCTGCTGTGTGCTGCGTGCGCCGTTGCCATCCACGTGCCTACTCCTGAATTTCCATATTCGCTCGAGTCGGTTGCTGTTTGACGATAGAAGTTTCCACGTCCCCTGCTCGTATAGCTTTTGTTTCCTCTTCCTCTGCTGCTGCCACGTGTTGGCCCACACCGATAACTGCTGCTGCTTCCCGCTTGGACGCCATTTTGACACTCTCTTGCAAAGTGTCCCACTCTTCCACATTTGAAGCATCCTTCCTTTTTCGCATTATATTTCATTCCTTCTTGATTTGATTTATGTTTCCTTTTTTCAACTGCGAATGCGTTTAATCTCGTCCAATCACTTTCCCTCTTACTACGCTCACGAAGTAATGGCTCTAATGGTAAAATCTGTGAATTTTCCTCCTTTTCTTCTTTCTTCTCTTTTACCTTTTTTCCTGCCTCATTTTTATGTTTCTCTTCTTTACTTTTATCTTTTTTATTTAACAAAAGATCATCAAGAAGTGTTCTTTGTTCTGCTATTGCTTCTTCATAAGATTTTTTCTTTTATACCAAACATTGATACTAAAACCATAACTGCTGTAGAAATGACTACTACTGCTGCATATACCAATCCTGTTTGGACATCCATTTTATATATTTCTTTTTATTCTTTACTCAAGCGTTCCTACGTGCTCGAATTATTTTTCTTTTATTTTTTATATCCTTGGAAAATTTCTTCCCGTACTCAACTCACTCGAACTAACTCGCAAGACTAAAAACCACGCACTAAATAGCTTGCAAAACTAGTAACCACGCTCTGCTACCATGTTAAGGAAATTAGAGGATTCGGAAATACAAATAATTGCTTTATTTTGCACACAACAGCTATACATCTATATTACACTCTGAAGAACGTCTTGCACGCACGCTTGTTGCCAACCGACTATCCTAGGAGCTTCTAACATCTAATAACAGTCTTTTGTCTCAACTAAGCCTGGACGTCCTCTAACGCTTATACACACATTCACATGTACAGTGTAAATGTATCACTTTCCTAACAAATATAGTGGAAAGAGAAATAGTATACAATGATAAGACGTATGGGGTAATGGTGGTTTATAATCAAGACGCAAAAGGGACATGGAAAGAAATAGAGGAAGGAGTAGACGGAAGAGAGGAGGAAGTGATGATCATCTGCGTTGATTGGAACGCAGGAAGAGGGAGAAGAGGGAGGGCCGATAAACGAGGATCTATGGAAAAAAAAAACAGGCGATCAAAAGACATGACGATAAACATGGAAGGAAGAACTCTGCTAAAGTACCTGGAAGAGAGAGGCTGGATGATAATCAATGGAAGAGATAAAGAAGGGGAGGAGTGGACATATATTGGGGAGAGAGTAAACTCAGTAATAGATTATGTGATTGGCAATCAGGAGGCGACAGAAGAAATAATCGACATGAAAGTAGGAAAAAGAACAGAGTCGGACCACGTGCCGTTAGAAATAGAAATAGGGGGTCAGACTCATAAAAAAAATGAGGGAAAGAAAGAAGAAGAGAAGGAGAAAAGGGAATGAATAAACGAAAGTGTGGAAAAATACCTGGAGGAATGTAAAGACTGGACCTGTAAGGGAAGAACAGTAGAGGAAACGTGGACTGAAATCAAAAAAGAAGATAAACGAAGCAATGCCAAAGAAAAAAAGTGAAGATGAGGAAATGGGGTATGGGAGAGAAAGCGCGGTACGACAAGGAGTGGAAAGAAAGGAAAAGAGAGATGAGAAGGGAGATGCCAAAGTTTATGAAAGGAAAATGCAGCAGAGAAGCGCTCATAGAGGGAAAAAAAGAAAAGAAGAGAAAAGAAGGAAAAGAAAACAACGGGGGAAGACGGGTTAGAAAATGAGGTACGAGAGTATGCACCGAAGGAAGTGGGGGTGGCGTTATGGGACTTAAGGGGGGCTAAGGTTAATTCATACAAAAAAAGGCATGTTTCTGTGAATTTTTTGTGACGACACAGTTAGAATCTCTTTATTAAAACCAATAATACACTAAAAGTATGACATTCGAAGAATATTGTATAAAATTTTCACGGACGTGTCTCGAAAAAAAAGTAGAATTGCAGTGCCCCTCATAACTTGGTGCTGTATCATCTGAAATCAAAAGATTAAAAGTTCATTCGTTAGGCAACAGTTTTCTCCAGGTAACGCTGGGAGGGTTTTTCGAAATTTCAATTGTTTACTTTTTTGGAACACTTTGAAAGGAAAAACGCGATTTCTTGCGAAAAAATCGGATAATTTGTTATTGTAAAATAAAAATAATTAACAAATTTGAAAAAACTCTCAGTATCTCTAAGTAAAAAACTCAGTATCGACAACGGTATTTTTGACTATTTCACGTAGACGAGTGCCCATTCTTTTTTGAACATGTTCTACACATTCTTTTTTCACTATTGAAAAATCATCACCATAAGGTTTAGAATTCACTAACCCGGAGTAAGCTTTAGAGTCACCGTCGCCGATATAGTTGCGATATCGTACACCATTCTTTACCGAGCGTTGAAACATGGTTTTTATCGCTTCGACCTCTATATTTCCAGTTGCACCAGTATGATTTGCCCGACACTTTCCAGCACTCACATGAGCTTCATGCCACTCTTCGTATTCGGCAGAGTTTAATTTATGTTCCCAAGTTTTACATTCATGGCAGTATGAACTTTTGACGAAAATGTCAAGAACTTTACCTGTAAAGTAACCGATTAACGAGGTGACGCCGAATAAAGATGAGAAGCCTCTTTTCTTCCATGTTCCGTCGCCTGATACGGTGAGTTCGTCGGCATCTTCAGTCTTTTTTTCTTCGGCTGTTGCTGCTTTTTCTTCTTTTATAGCAGATAAAAAAATCGATTCGCTACTTCTCTTACGGTCGAGCACATTTTTTTCACGTAATCATTGTACGTCGGTGTTGATAAAAACTTACTGGACAAATCCATCAAGCCGCAGAACTTTCCACAGCCATCCAATCCAAGGCCTAATATCCTCATCACGAAAACAAACCGATAATTAACTTCGAAAATACCAGAGTTTATTCTCGCACTAGACGGAACATTTGTAATCTGTTCACAGCATTCGCACGACACTTTGATGTTAAATCCAAGGCCTTCTTTCTTAGTCGAATGAAAATTTACTTTTCCATCACATTTCACACACTTCACTAGCGTAGCAATTGTTGAAGAGACTAATAAAAAATCAATTATCCTATAATGTTTTTCAAGGTCCTCCGTAACTTGATCTTCAACGGTCACTTTTATTTTTTTAGCTGACGCGCCACTCGTTGAAATGCGTTCGTTTTTACGTTTGTGCGGAAGTACAATTTTTCTAGGTCGATATAATCTCGAGCCAGTTGCTTTTCTATCAGCTCTTGTAATTTTTTTAGGCATTTCAGTAATAATTTAACACAAAACTTAATGAAAACGGAGCCAAAATGATGCGAAAATAGGAACGCACGTGTACGTCTGCACTAAATTTTATACTCTATACTGACAAAATATACAGTACAGGTATAAGGAGGTTTGCACTTAAGTCGAAATTTCTATAAATAGATCTGGGGGGTAAGATTAGGTATTATATAGAGAGCGAAACGTCTGCCAGGTAACAATAGCACGCTCGGGTCGGGTAGGTATTAAAATCCGACATGTATAAAAATACTCGTAACTTTGTCAATTTTGCTCCAATCGACTTGAAATTTTGACACAATATTCTTAAGATATTACGCATTCAATTAAAAAAATACAAAAAAAAATTTTAATATCTTACCCCCTTAAGGAAAATATGGAAATAGGGAGGAGAAACCAGAAGATTGGAAAAAAGGAGTAATACGTCCGATATGTAAAAAGGGGGACAAGAGAGTAGCGAAGAGCTACAGAGGAGTAACGCGAATGGATACAGCATACAAGATCTATGCAGGGATAATGGACGAACGATTAAAGGGAGAGATTGAAAACAAACTGGAAGATTCGGATTCAGAAAAGGAAGAGGAGTGACCGATGCGGTTTTTGTGATAAACCACATCATATACAAGCAGCTAGGTAAAGAAAGAGGGAAATTATATGCCTGCTTTGCGGACTTGAGAGCGGCGTTCAACAGACTAAACAGAGAGAAACTGGAGGAGAAAATGAAGAAAATGGGGATTAGCGAAAAACTAACCCGCAGGATTAAAGCAATATATGAAGAAACAAGGAATGTAGTGAGAGTCAAGAACCGCAACACAAGGAAATTTTGGACTGTGAGAGGAGTCAAACAAGACTGGAAGAAGAACTAAGGAAAGGACAAGCTGGGGGCATAGTGGTAGGAGAATGAAAGGTATGGTCACTAACATATGCAGACGATATTGTGTTGATGGGAGATAGAGAAGAGGAGCTAAAAGATATGCTAAAGAGATGCAAACAATTTTCTGAAGTTGAACAGTTTACTGAAGTTGATTCAGAATGTCAGTAGGCGCCACCTTCTAACCATCGGTATCCAAGTTTTGCCTATGATTATATTGTTCAAGTCTGGAATTTGGTAATTAATAGTGCAAATTCATTCAGTAATACTGTGTTGTATATCAAATTTTTTTATCTATTTCGTTTTTGATTACCTGATGTCAATGGATCAAACATCTAGATTCGCGTCTAATATATTGTTCGAAATCCAATGCTCAAAAGGAAAAATTAGCACCTGCGTTATCCGGAAGGATACCGGAAGCCCTCCGCGATCCTTCCAAAAAAATCTGGTAAGTGTCGCCGAAAAGCGACAGTGCCTTACCATTTATATGTGTGTTCCACCCTTGTCTACGGGAGTGTTAAACGTCTCTCCTTTCATACTACAAAAAAATTTTTTTTTTTTTACGTGGAGGAAATCTTCATAGACACCTTACCACCCTGTGGGGACGGGCAGAAGGTAGTGCCGGATTCTTACCGGCTAAAACCTCCACGGGCGGGACGGTGCGAGTTGATCGTCGAAGCCCCTGTGTGCTTAACGCCTTGCACCTTTAAACCAAGCACTCTCAGTAAGTACACCAACAACACACGCAAGGGAGGGGCTGACCGCTTGCCTGTTGTAAAGAGAAATTTTGGTTTTTCCGTCCGTTTCTTATCATTCGTCATGCCGAGGATTCGAACTCGCGACGCGTCGTCTTCAGTTCTGGGCTTTAACGAGCGTTTTTTTTTTTTTTTTTTTTAATACGTTTATTTAACCAAGATACAATTTTAAATACATTCATAAATAAATTCATAAATAAACAATGATTTTTAGTAATGATGTACTAGGCAAAGGTACCGTTACGCGACGGCACGACGTAGCCATACTGTATTGTGTGTCGGCGCTTTACAATTTTTTGTGTTTGGTGTGATTTTTGGTTTTTTTTTTTAAGCCGCTCTGAGGCGGAGCTTATATGCGATTTCGTTTTTTTTTTTTTTTTGTCCTGAAAACTTGGTCGGAAAAACAGGACGCTTCGGTATTCTGATTTTGGGGGGGGATGTGAGGGAGTGGGTGGGAGGGATGTGAGGGAGTGGGTGGGGGGGGGATGTCGTATGGCGTTTATTTACGTTTATATTATATACAGATTACATCTGTGTTCTCCGGTGACCGAATTGGGTTCTGTCGGATTGCTGGTTTTCTTTCTTCTTTTTTTTATGGAGTCTGTATCCACCAGTATTTTTTTGAGTTTCTTCTGTGTTTGTCCTCGGTGTCTTTCCGTGGGAGGGCCATGTTGTATCTCCATCTAGAGTCTGTGGACTGTCCATTTAGATTTTCTTCATATCGTATCGTTTTGATTCCTGTTTTTCCTCTTTATGTGGTATATTATCGGGATGTTGTTTTGGTCCTGGAGGTAGTTTTTTCCGTCCAGGTATAGGAACGCTTCTGGGGGGATGTAGCCTGTTGTTAGCGTGCTTTTGAAGTATGCGTCGTTCGGGAGTAAGCAGCTGAAGATTAGGCTGTTTTCTTTTATCTTAGCTGCTTGTGCGTAGTGGTTTCTTATTTGCTTTAGGATGTGGCAGTCTATTCGGTGGATGTTGGCTTTGTCGTAAATTTTTTTGTTTTTTACGAACTTTTTGTATCCGCTGTGTTCGGATCTGTAGGTACTCAGGCAGGCTCTGATGCATTTTCTTTCGAATATGCGGATTTTTTTCCATTTGGGAGGCTGATATGTTGTACCAGATTGGGCAGCCGTAGGTTATGATCGGTCTGATTAGAGATTGATAGCATAGTATTTTAACTTTGCTATCGAGATGTTTGGAGTAGAATAGCTTTTTGGTTTTCCAAAAGGCTTTGTTGGCCTTTGCAAGTTGGATTTCGGTGTGCTGCTTGAAGTTTAATTTGTGGTCTATGTTGATTCCTAGGTATTTTACGCAGTTTTTGTGAGGTATGTGTGTCCCTTTGTTTTCTTTTTCTCTTATTTGGAATTTTTTGCGGTGTGCTCTTTCTGCTGGACCGCTTTTACTTTGGGTCGGGTGTGAACAGTATGGTTTCGCATTTGATTGTGTTAATTTTTAGTTTCCATGCGTGGTAGTAGTCGTTTATTTTTTCAAACAGTTCTTGTAGTTCTGTTTTTATTGCTTTGGTTTTGTGGCCTGTTACGTAGATGATTAGGTCATCCGCGAAGGCTATGGAGCGTTTGTGGGCTGATGCATTGAGGTTAAAGAGATTTAGTAAGTCACTGTTGTAGATGCTGAAGAGTAACGGGGAATTTACTGTGCCTTGTTGCAGCCCGTTTTTTATGGGGAATTCTTTTGCTTGATGTGTGTGAACCTTCGGTCATTATGAATGTTCTGCTTGTGATCATGACCCAGACTATTTTGATTAGGTATTTTGGAAAATTTTTCTTTATTAATTTGTATATGAGACCTGGGATCCAGACTGTGTCGAACGCTTTTTCGAGGTCTATTAGGCAGGCGGCTACTCGTTGTTTTGCGTTTAGAGCCCAGCAGATGTCCGACGTAAGTTTGTTTATTGCATGAATTGTGGAGTGTTTGTGCCGGAAGCCGAATTGGTTTTCTGGGATTATGTCATTTTTTGTGCAGAAGGAGTTTAAGGGGTTGTTTATGATTATTTCAAATACTTTGCTTATGTTGGGGAGGAGACTTATGGGTCGTAGGTTTGCGGGTAATGAGCCGTCTTTGTCCTTTTTGTAATGGCTATCAATTTGGCTTTTTTCCATTTTTGGGGGAAATATGTGTTGTTTAGTGCATTGTTGAAGAGTACTGTGTAGTACCATTTTATTTTGTTCGGTAGGTTCTTAAGTAAAATGTTTGGGATGCCGTCGAAGCCGGAGGACTTTTTGTTGTTTAGTTTGGAGAGGATTGTGTTTAATTGGTTGTAGTTGGTGAAGTAGTTTATTTCTGGGTCTGGTTGTTTGGGATTGTCTGCGGTGTTTTCATTTGAGAATGTGCAGACCGTTTTGTTTAGCGTTATGTCTTGTTCTATTTCGTTTTTGAGTTTGTTTGTTTCTGCGATGATAATTTTGTTTAGTCGTTCTCGGCCCATGTGTTCGTTTTGTGTGTGTATTTTGGCGAAGTGGGTGCCGATTATATCTAGTTTTTCTGTTGTTTTGGTTATTATGAAGTTACCCTCGGTGTCTTTAACGGAGTTGTGTAACGTTATCCCTGCTTCTTGGATGAGGGGGGCGTTTTCTGGGGGCAATTTGAGAGATGGGATGGGGTTTTGTCCTTTGGGTCTGAAGATTTGATTTATTTGTGGGAACATGTTGGCTGAGTCGTTTTTGGAGATGTTTTTTATTTTGTCTGTCCAGTATTGGTTTATGGAGTTTGCGAATTCTTGTTTTAGTTGCGCTTTTTATTTTGTATAGTAGGTACTTTAGGAATTCTAGTTCTTCTCTTTTGTCGTAAGAGTAGTTGTATTTTTATATTGTTTATTTTGGAGAGTATATAGCTTTTGTCTCGGTGAAGGTCTTTTTATTTTATTGTTGATATAGGGTTCGCATGAATCTTTTTTGTTTTATGGGTGGCACGGATTTTTTGGAGAGCGATTTGTGTGTGTTTTTCTATTTCGTCTATGAATGAGTCGATTTGACTGTTTGTTAGGTTTTCATTGTTGTAGATTTTTAGGTCGCAGTTCTGTTCTAGTATGTTTTGGAACTTTTTCCAGTCTGCTTTTTTGTAATTGTACCTGGGTGTCTCGGTCTGCGTTTCGAGTGTTAGGAAATCGGATGTGTTCTTGTTTATGTGAAATGCTAGGGCGTTATGGTCACTGTCATAGGCTAAGGTTTTGAGGGTGTTGTTTGGACGTAGGTTTTGGAATTTTAAACGAGCATCTGCTAGGCATATGTCCAGGTAAGAGCCTCCTTTTGGGTAGGAGGGTAGTTCGGAGCTGTATAAGGTTGCTTTGTAGTGAATGCTTTTACTGTCTAGCCATTTCTTAATGAAGTTACCTCTCGTGTTGTTTATTTCGTTTTTCCAGTTGGTATGTTTTGCGTTAAGGTCGCCTGCTATTATGTAGTAGTTTTCCGGTTTGTTGAGCTGTAGGAGTTCGAAGAGTTTATTGAATTCGTCGTTAAATTCTTTCTGGTTTCCGAGGGCTGCGTAGGCAGCCGTGATGTATAGGTTTTCTTTATTGCTTATTTTTATTTTTATGATCGATGTTTCTAGGATTTTGAAACTTGCTATTTTGTCATTTAGAATTGTTTTGTGTTTTATGGGGTTTTTTATGAGGATTGCTGTTCCTCCTCCTTGGCTGGCGTTCGGTCTGTCGTGTCTTATCATGGAGTAGTTTTTGAAGTGTACTTTGTGATTTTTATTTAGTTTTGTTTCTGAGATGAGTACTATGTCGGGGGTTTCTTTATTTATTAGGGTTAGCAGACTGTATCTTTTTTGGTTTGAGATTAGGGAGTTGACATTTATTGCAATTATTTTCAGATGTTTTACGTTTAGTTTGTATGTTTTTTTATTGTAGTTGTTGGTTTGGTTATTCGTCGTCTGGACTATTGAGGGTGCTGAAGATGGCTTCGAACCTTTCTTCGTGCATAGTTAGTGTTTTTTTTAATTCGTTTAGTTGTATTTGCTGTTCTTTTAGAGCGTGGAGAATATTTTTTTTGAAGTCTTCGATGACGTTTATGATGCTTAGTTGGGGGGTGTTATCGAATGTAGTTGAGCTTTGGTTTGGGCGCGGATTTTGGCTTGTTATTTGTGGTGTGTTTTCAGTTATTTGATTTGGTTTTATTTGTTGTCGTACTACGTCAGAGAATTTTAGTTCTGGGACGTATTTACGGCTTATCTGGGCAATACGTTTTACTTTTGTCTCTTTATCTTTTTTTATTTTTTCGGCTAGCTTTTTGCGCAGCTCTACGAGTTTGGGGCACCCCTTGTACGACGCGGGGTGTCCGTAGTTTTTGCAGTTGACGCAGAATATTTTCTCCTTGGTTACTGCTTCTTCTTTTTTATTTTGCACTCGCCTGGACCGTGGGGCTCGGTGCATTTTACACAGCGGTAGTTTAGGTTACAGTTTTGCGCTGTGTGGCCTAATCGTTGGCATTTGTGACATTGTGTTATGTCGTCTTTTTTTTTATTATTTTCTCCCATTTTATCTTAAAGTAGTTAAAATGGTTGATTTTAAGGAGTTTGCTCACGTTGCTTTCGGGGGATAGTTGTATTATGTATATTGGGAGTAGTATATTATTCTCCCTTGATCTTTTCGTCGTGAATCGTGATACTTTCGTGAACTGTATTTCGTCTATCTGTAAGGATTGTAGGTCTGTGAGTATTTCTGTTTCCGTGTAGCTATTGTCTAATCCTTTTAGTAAGTAAGTGTGTGGTTTTTCGGTTTTGGGAGTGTACGTGTAGAAGCTTGTGTTGGCTGCGAGGAGTGTTTCTTTCGCTTTGTGGAAGTCTGGTAAGCTTCGGAGGTAGAGTGCATGCTTTCCTGCGTTGATTCTTTTAATGTGAAATTGCTTGATTTTTGCAATTTTCTCAATTAGTAGTACCGTGTCTTTCGGTTCTTGAAGCGTGATGTTGATGGGTGGTGGCTTGCTTACCCTTGCTGCGGGCGGGGGTCCGTGCTCTCGTCTGCGGTGTGCCTGGTGAGGTGTCCGTCGGGTGCCCGGTTCCCTCGTGGTGATGCTGGAGGATCTGAGCCTCCTGGGTTGTTTGATGGGGCCCGTCGCCCCTGCTGCGATGTTTGACTCGGTACTATGGTGGGACTGTGTTTTCCCATTTTTCCTCGCAACATGTCATTTTTTTTTCTTATGTGTTCCACTGTGGGGTTGATTGGTGGTTCTGGCTGGGCTTGCAGTTGTGGGTCTGCTTGCAGTACGCTGAACCTATTACTCGTTTGGATCGCTGGGGGTGAGATGGCTTTTATGGGCCTCATGTTTTCGGTTTCGTTGGTCCTTTCGTCTTGGCCGGGGTGGTACTCTCTTTCTGTATTTTTTAGGATGTTTTTCAATCCTATGGTTCTGGCAACCAGGTTTGGTTGTGGGTTGAGTCTCCGTGACTTTTGCGCGGAGAGTCTTACGCTATTGTTGAT
The DNA here is from genome assembly GCA_019677175.1 of Bombus sylvicola. Lineage (NCBI taxonomy): Eukaryota > Metazoa > Arthropoda > Insecta > Hymenoptera > Apidae > Bombus > Bombus sylvicola. The sequence goes on from JACSOB010000122.1 coordinate 22,884, forward strand.
TTCCTTGGCAGCTTGTTGCAAGTTAATTTTTCTTTTGGTTGTCTCTTTTTAGCGGTTTTATGGTGGGTTCCGTTTCTTTTGCTTTTTTGCTTCATTGTCGATGTCTATTTTTTTATGAACTTTTATTTTGTTTTTATTCTTCTAATTTGTTTTTGTTTTTATTTTTTTTTTTTTTTTTAACGAAGATGCCACTGCACTACACTTTTTCTTTTCACTTTGTAGACTGTTGCTTACTTCGACGCGCACACTGTGAGGTCCTAGGCCTGATGTTCCTTTTTAGGCTGAGAGGTCCTTTCCGTACGGGGGCTTACGGTCGACTGGCTTTAACGAGCGTAGCTGGCTGCCCCGCCGAGCTTCTAGCTGATTGGAAAGTATTTGATTCCTAATGTGGCAATGTATATCATAGGAAGTATTCTAATTAGCCTCTTGAGGGAGATGTACTTTTTTCATAGCCCTCTCAAAATACAAGGGGTAAAGGTAAATAATTCCCTTAATTAAATCATTATTATTAAGTCTATTATGAAGCGCTGAATAATATATTTTTGCTGCTATTATAATTCTTGTAATAAGAGATGGCCGTGCTAAAAGAATTCCTGCCTCTTGAAATGCTCTTATTTTCAAGATGCCTAGCCTTGCGTTTTTCATCGCAGTGGTAGAGATTTTATAATGTATGGAATTAGCATAAGTTATAAATAGGTCTAATTAATAATTTGTAACAGAAGATTTTAACTTCAAGATTTAAATTTAGATTATTAGAATTGCGGTCAAGAATTACGAGGTGGATCTTTCCCGCCGATTGAAAAGTGAAATAGGCTTAGAAATCTGTTATAATTTTTTTTTTACTTTGCAAAAAATTTTTTTGCATTCATTAAATATATATAAAACCATACCTCAAAAATTCAACAAATTCGTTTCTTTCTTTCCCTTCAAAAAAAATCACAAAAAAGAGGCTGTTTTAGAACATTCTAATTGCGAACACTCCCTTAATCGTTTTATTTACTTATCAATTCGTATCCCGGTGCTTTTTGGGGGTTAAAATGCTAATAGATCATTTCTTTGACCTCTGAGTTTGTAAATGGTTTTACAGGAAAAGATATCTAGAAAGGTATCTAGAAAGGTTCTTTTCGTCTTCATTCTATGATAGTTTTGCTCGCTTAAGCAGTCAGATGGTTTGGATGTGTTGTCGTTCTTTCTTTGTATTTTTCTGCGTACCTGCCGATTTCAATGGAAGAAAGTGACCTAAATACTTCGGCTAATTCAGAACTAAGTTAGCTTTATCTGTGTGGGGTATCGTGTCCTCCTTGCGACAAATGGATCGCAGAAATAATTTACGATGAACAAGTGAATTTCTTGAATATTTACCAAAGAGAATAGTTACAGTCTACTGTAAGAGACAAGTTCCTTAGATACTTCCGGAAACAGTTGTTTTTGAATTTCTGAATGATTGTTGTCACTTTTCTCGTGGCAGTTCTGTCCGAGCAGCCGAGCTGAACGGACGTGTAAGAAAAGTGCCTCAGGACGTGCAAAAAAGTGCGGGGAGTGGGGGAAAGGAAAAGAAAGTTAAAGACAGTTACGCCTAGAACCAAACGGTGGAGGATCGTGTCTTCTATTAAGGGGACTAGTGAACCTAACATGAAACTCTCACCGATAAGAATTATCAACAAAGACGAACAATACTACATAAACAAAACATCAAACAAAACAAAACCAAGTCTACAAATAAACCAAGGACAAGACTGCTCAGCCACAATGGAAGTCGACACGGAAAACAACAAAGAAACAACTCACCAGGCCGAAAGCTGGAAGGTAGCTAGTTACAACAAAAAAAGAAAAACTACAGGTAATCTAGATACGGAAAAGCAGCGATGGCTGCAAGAATTACCACTAAGAAACTCCTTCAGTTCACTTACGGAAGAAATAGACGACGACCCAGCAACCAAAAACGCAACTAAACCAACGAACACTATAAAACCACCACCGATATTTGTCGAGGCCCAGATAATAGACCCGCTTATAGATCGACTAAACGATATAGTCGGGAAGGAAAACTACATAATAAAACAAATAAAACTAGAACAAGTAAAAATACAAACAAACACCCCCGAAAATTATAGGCTAGTGTTAAAGGAATTAAGAGAAAAAAAATGCTATATGCCACACGTACCAGCCCAAAACGGAAAGGAGCTACAAAGTAGTTATAAGAGGACTGCATCCAAAAACCAACATAAAGAAACTAAGTGAAGAACTAGCAAATATTGGACACCAAGCAAGATCCATAAACAACATTACAAGGTACGACACGAAACAACCACTACCGCTATTCTTAATAGAGCTAGAGCCCAAAAAACAACAATAAAGAAATATACGCAATAAAAAAAAATTTTAAACACAATAATCACAGTTGAGCCACCCAGGCACAAAAGGGAGATACCACAATGCATGAGGTGTCAACAATATGGACACACAAAAAACTACTGTAACAGAAATCCGGCGTGTGTCAAATGCGCAGGAAATCACCTAACAGTGAATTGCCCACACACGGGGAAAATAAATGACGTAAAATGTCATAACTGCGGTGGAAATCACCCAGCCAGCTACAAAGGCTGCGTAGTCAGAAGGCAACTACAAAGCAAACTATTCCCGCCTATACGAAACAGGACACACAACAATTTCCACACGCAACAGGACAACACAGAACCTTTGTCAACACCAAATACACAGCAAGTAACGAACAACAACCACACTAACACCAACACCGTTAGAAGCCGAAGCTACGCGCAAGTAGTCAACCGGTCGTCACCCTTAGACAACCAAGAACAGAGCAACCACAGCAACGACACTACAGAAATCAAAGAGTTAATCAAACATTCCATAAAAAACACCGAAATACTCACAAAAATGATAAGCGAACAAAACGAACTCCTCAGACAGCAAACACAGCAGATATGCTACAATTACTTACTAACATGATGAGCAAAAAATAAAAATAGACACGCTTAAAATAGCAGCCTGGAACTCTAACGGCCTACAACAAAGGGCCCTGGAAACTAAAACATTCCTGTATAGCAATAACATCGATATACTACTCGTTTCAGAAACACACCTCACAATAAGAAGCTATATAAAAATTCCGTACTACACCATATACGACACCAAGCATCCCTCAGGGAAAGCACACAGAGGGACGGCAGTAGTAATAAAAAGCGACATTAAACATCACTTACACAGCCAGGTTAGTAAGGAACATATACAAGCAACCACCGTTATTGTACAGACTAGCAGCAACCAACTGCAGTTGTCAGCAGTATACGTACCGCCGCGACAGAAAATTACATCGCAAATGTGGGAAGAGTACTTTCGACACTTAGGTGACAAGTATATCGCAGCTGGAGACTATAACTCAAAGCACACACTATGGGGATCAAGAATCACTACACCACGAGGTAGAACTTTGGAAAACTACACTAGAAACAATAACCTCAATATATTATCCACGGGAAGACCGACATACTGGCCGATAGACCTGAGCAAAATACCTGACCTGCTAGATTTTGCAGTTACAAAGGGACTAAACGCAAACAAACTAAACATAGCACCCAGCCTCGAGCTTACCTCCGACCATACGCCCATAATAATTACATACAGAAACAAACCTATACTCTACAGCAGCACAGAGACGCTATGCAATAAAACCACCAAATGGCAAATATTCAAAGAAATAATAGAGAGCAAAATCAGCTGCAACATCCCACGGAAAACACCTGAACACATCGATCAAGCAATAACAACATTCACAGAAACTATCCAAGAATCAGCAAGGGCAACCACTACACCTGAAACAACCAACAGACAAACAAAAACAGTTCCACTAGACATCCTCGAAAAAATTAGAAAAAAAGGAAAAACTCATCGAGTCACTATCTGCACACGAGAACTACAACTACTCTCTATGGAAAGCCACAAAAAAAATAAAGAAGACAATAAAAATGGTACCAGCAATCAGGAGAGCAGATAACACATGGGCAAGAAGCAACGAAGAGCAAGCTGAAGAATTCTCCAACCACCTATGCAACATATTTACCCCACATAATATCAACAACAGCAACCACAATAGCCATACGGACGAGGATGCGCTAACCACTAGTACACTAACTGACAATCACTACACCATACCCAAAGCAACAGCACAAGAAATCAGAAACATAATTGAGAAAACAAAAAATAATAAAGCACCAGGAGTCGACCTAATCAATGGCAAAATCTTGAAAAACCTTCCGCCAAAAGCGATAAGACAAATCACAATAATAGTTAACGCAATACTAAGAATACAATACTTTCAAAAAATTTGGAGACTGGCACAAATCATAATGATACCCAAACCAGGCAAGGACCCACACGAAACCAAATCCTACCGACCAATCTCATTACTTCCGGTATTCTCTAAGATACTAGAGAAAATAATCCACAACCGCATAAAACCAATAATAGAGAAGGAAAAATTAATACCGGATCACCAATTCAGATTCAGAAACAAACACTCCACTATAGAGCAAATGCACAGGCTAGTCAACGAAATAATTCTAGCACTAGAAAACACACAAAACTGCACAGCCCTCTTTATGGACATACAGAAAGCATTTGACAAAATAAACCACGAAAGCCTACTACAAACAATCAGGAAACAATTCCCGGAGCAAATATACCAATTAATAAAATCCTACTTAAGCAGCAGAACCTTCGTAATAAAAATCAAGGACACATACTCCGAAATCAAAGACATCAAGGCAGGAGTTCCGCAAGGAAGCGTCCTAGGACCAATTTTCATAGGCCAACATACCAACAACTAACAATAGCAAAATACTGACATTCGCGAATGACACAGCTGTACTAGTCAGGCACACTAACCCTGCAACAGCAGTTACATTACTACAAGAACATATCACAAAAATAGAAAAGTGGCTTCAAACAAAACAAATTAAAGTAAACCCCGATAAATGCAAACACATTACATTCACACTGCGAAAACAGAAACCGCCAAACATTGTACTAAACGGCACACACATAATACAAACAAGACAAGTCAAATACCTAGGACTCCACTAAGATACACGACTCGCATGGAAACAGCATATTAAAGCAACAATAGGCAAAATACAGATGGCAAGGAGACAAATGTACTGGCTAACAAGTCGAAAATCCAAACTAAGCATGGAAAACAAACTAAAAATATGTAAAATGGTCATAAAACCAATCTGGACATACGGAATACCACTATGGGGAACAGCAGCAATGAGCCATATAACCAAAATAGAGGCAATGCAATCTAAAATACTCAGAACAATAGCAAACGCGCCATGGTACGTTAGAAACGAGGACATACGAAAAAACCTGGGAATACCAACGGTCAAGGAGGAGATTAACAGAAGTGCAAGAAGGTACAGAGAAAGAATAGCAACGCACCCGAATCGGCTGGCAGCGGAAACGGTCGGCGCAACAAACATCAAAAGAAGATTAAAAAGGAAGCACTCAACAGATCTCACAAAGGACATAACCTAACATACAAACACTCACCACACTAAAGGAATAAATCAACCAAAATCGAAGATGGTATCCCACTGGGGGTAGCCATCCACATGCTATATTACTTTATCACTAAGCTATAATATTTTACCAAATGTCCTACTGGACAAATTATAAAATGTAAATAAATAAATATATAAAAAAAATTCCTGGAACTGCGCAGCCAAAATTGTATCAAAGTGGAATGCAGTTTTAGCAAGACATACCAGATTCTAAATAATCTAGAAAGTTAATGAAATTTTTCGAGGTCAGTCAGTTGAAGAATTGGATGAGGTTAAAGTATGCTACTGCAGCAAATTTAAATATGTCTCGATTACGTCTTGTGACGATGAACGCTCATTCTCAGCTTATAAGTTGATCTTGAGCGATAAACGTTATCAATTAATGTTCCATAATCTTGAAAAAATACTCGTAACTTATTGTAATTTAAATTGTAATTATTAACTATTACATTTAAATAATAAAATATTTATCAAATAATAACACATTTTCTGTATATGTTGCATATATTTATATACTCTCCTATATGTTGACACATTATTAACACATATTCAGCATACGTTATTTGCACATTTCGACATATTTTATTGACATAAACATCCGCAGTCTGTCTGTGAGCAGCAAATTCAAATCAAACTGTAGGTACTTGTAGGAAATTGATCAATTAACCGATACATTAGAAAACAGCAATGAAGCCATTGTTATTTATGAGGTTATTCTATCTACGTTGTTCTGCTTCGTGCTATTTAAATTCTTTATACAATCGACAGTATTTTACTTTTCGATTATGAACAATGAAAAATCAGATAAATATAACAAGTACCACACTGCTCCTATATATGTCGGGTTTACATTAGAATTAGGGTTATGGACGTGAAACGAATCTTCGTTTGGGTTATACGTTGTCGTTATGCAATAGAGAAGACATTGACTAGTGCAAATACGATTATCATAGAACCGGACAAATAACCGTGATAGTTAGATATTCGAGAAACTAATGACAGTGATCCTGGGTTCAATAACGAATCCGCGGTCGACGGGATGATAAAAGAACGTGCTCACAAAATCTAAGTCGGACGCGTAATATTCACTGGTCGTAAAGGGTTACTTTTTCCGTCTATGAGATCGCGAGAGAGAATGACTTTCCCGTCCCGATGATGCCACAGAGGATTTTGCCTGACGGAGGAGTGCAGTGGTTATATGGTTCTCCCTAGAAATGTGGTTGTGGCGGCATACGGCCTCAAAAACGGGCCTGACCACGTGTGATTTTACCTCGGAGGTGCCAATATAATGGGGCACACGTTGTATTAATAATAAAACTCCAGGCAGAAACTGCCTAGCTATACGTTTTTTATAGCTAAAAAACGAACGCGATTGTAAAGCGAGGAAAATGTTCATCAGTCTATTATTAGTGCGATCGCCTTAGAAAGTTACACATCGAGCAGTTTATACGGAGCGTTTCAGCAATCGTATTTTGTGCTTTAAAAGAATTCTACGCTTAGTAAAGAGTTATCCCGTTGACCGTGGATTCGTTATCGAAACCAAGAACGTTGTCAATTGCATCTTGCGTGTCTAAACACCACTGTTGTTCGTTAAACTTTGTAAAAGTCATTTTTTTGTATCTGTAAATATAATCTCTGTTGTACAAAACTGTTAGGAAAGTGATACATTTACACTGTACATGAGAGCGTGTGTGTAAGAGTCAGAGGGCGTCCAGGTCTTAGTTGAAACAAAAGACTGTCGCCAGATGTTAGAAGAATCTGGAAGAGTCGGTTGAGAACAAGCGTGCGTGCAAGAAGGTTGTCGAGGTCTTCAGAGTGTAAGAGATATTGTATAGCTGTTGTGTGTAAAATAAAGTAAACGACTTGTATTTCCGAATCCTTTCTTTACCTTAACAGGTTTATCACAAAAACCGCATCGGTCACTCCTCTTCCTTTTCTGAATCCGAATCTTCCAGTTTGTTTTCAATCTCTGCCTTCAGTCGTTCGTCCATTATCCCTGCATAGATCTTGTATGCTCTATCCATTAGCGTTACTCCTCTGTAGCTCTTCGCTACTCTCTTGTCCCCCTTTTTACATATCGGACGTATTACTCCTTTTTTCCAATCTTCTGGTTTCTCCTCCCTATTTCCATATTTTCCTTAAGGAGGGGGTAAGGTATTAAAATTTTTTTTTTGTATTTTTTTTTATTTTTTTAATTGAATGCGTAATATCTTAAGAATATTGTGTCAAAATTTCAAGTCGATTGCAGCAAAATTGACAAAGTTACGAGTATTTTTATACATGTCGGATTTTAATACCTACCCGACCCGAGCGTGCTATTGTTACCTGGCAGACGTTTCGCTCTCTATATAATACCTAATCTTACCCCCCAGATCTATTTATAGAAATTTCGACTTAAGTACAAACCTCCTTGTACCTGTACTGTATATTTTGTCAGTATAGAGCATAAAATTTAGTGCAGACGTACACGTGCGTTCCTATTTTCGCATCATTTTGGCTCCGTTTTCATTAAGTTTTGTGTTAAATTATTACTGAAATGCCTAAAAAAATTACAAGAGCTGATAGAAAAGCAACTGGTTCGAGATTATATCGACCTAGAAAAATTGTACCTCCGCACAAACGTAAAAACGAAGGCACTTCAACGAGTGGCGCGTCAGCTAAAAAAATAAAAGTGACCGTTGAAGATCAAGTTACGGAGGACCTTGAAAAACACTATAGGATAATTGATTTTTTATTAGACTTTTCAACAATTGCTACGCTAGTGAAGTGTGTGAAATGTGATGGAAAAGTAAATTTTCATTCGACTAAGAAAGAAGGCCTTGGATTTAACATCAAAGTGTCGTGCGAATGCTGTGAACAGATTACAAATGTTCCGTCTAGTGCGAGAATAAACTCTGGTATTTTCGAAGTTAATTATCGGTTTGTTTTCGTGATGAGGATATTAGGCCTTGGATTGGATGGCTGTGGAAAGTTCTGCGGCTTGATGGATTTGTCCAGTAAGTTTTTATCAACACCGACGTACAATGATTACGTGAAAAAAATGTGCTCGACCGTAAGAGAAGTAGCGAATCGATTTTTTTTATCTGCTATAAAAGAAGAAAAAGCAGCAACAGCCGAAGAAAAAAAGACTGAAGATGCCGACGAACTCACCGTATCAGGCGACGGAACATGGAAGAAAAGAGGCTTCTCATCTTTATTCGGCGTCACCTCGTTAATCGGTTACTTTACAGGTAAAGTTCTTGACATTTTCGTCAAAAGTTCATACTGCCATGAATGTAAAACTTGGGAACATAAATTAAACTCTGCCGAATACGAAGAGTGGCATGAAGCTCATGTGAGTGCTGGAAAGTGTCGGGCAAATCATACTGGTGCAACTGGAAATATAGAGGTCGAAGCGATAAAAACCATGTTTCAACGCTCGGTAAAGAATGGTGTACGATATCGCAACTATATCGGCGACGGTGACTCTAAAGCTTACTCCGGGTTAGTGAATTCTAAACCTTATGGTGATGATTTTTCAATAGTGAAAAAAGAATGTGTAGAACATGTTCAAAAAAGAATGGGCACTCGTCTACGTGAAATAGTCAAAAATACCGTTGTCGATACTGAGTTTTTTTACTTAGAGATACTGAGAGTTTTTTCAAATTTGTTAATTACTTTTATTTTACAATAACAAATTATCCGATTTTTTTCGCAAGAAATCGCGTTTTTCCTTTCAAAGTGTTCCAAAAAAGTAAAAAATTGAAATTTCGAAAAACCCTCCCAGCGTTACCTGGAGAAAACTGTTGCCTAACGAATGAACTTTGATCTTTTGATTTCAGATGATACAGCACCAAGTTATGAGGGGCACTGCAATTCTACTTTTTTCCGAGACACGTCCGTGAAAATTTTATACAATATTCTTCGAATGTCATACTTTAGTGTATTATTGGTTTTAATAAAGAGATTCTAACTGTGTCGTCACAAAAAATTCACAGAAACATGCCTTTTTTTGTATGAATTAACCTTAGCCCCCCTTAAGTCCCATAACGCCACCCCCACTTCCTTCGGTGCATACTCTCGTACCTCATTTTCTAACCCGTCTTCCCCCGTTGTTTTCTTTTCCTTCTTTTCTCTTCTTTTCTTTTTTTCCCTCTATGAGCGCTTCTCTGCTGCATTTTCCTTTCATAAACTTTGGCATCTCCCTTCTCATCTCTCTTTTCCTTTCTTTCCACTCCTTGTCGTACCGCGCTTTCTCTCCCATACCCCATTTCCTCATCTTCACTTTTTTCTTTGGCATTGCTTCGTTTATCTTCTTTTTGATTTCAGTCCACGTTTCCTCTACTGTTCTTCCCTTACAGGTCCAGTCTTTACATTCCTCCAGGTATTTTTCCACACTTTCGTTTATTCATTCCCTTTTCTCCTTCTCTTCTTCTTTCTTTCCCTCATTTTTTTATGAGTCTGACCCCCTATTTCTATTTCTAACGGCACGTGGTCCGACTCTGTTCTTTTTCCTACTTTCATGTCGATTATTTCTTCTGTCGCCTCCTGATTGCCAATCACATAATCTATTACTGAGTTTACTCTCTCCCCAATATATGTCCACTCCTCCCCTTCTTTATCTCTTCCATTGATTATCATCCAGCCTCTCTCTTCCAGGTACTTTAGCAGAGTTCTTCCTTCCATGTTTATCGTCATGTCTTTTGATCGCCTGTTTTTTTCTTTCCCTAGATCCTCGTTTATCGGCCCTCCCTCTTCTCCCTCTTCCTGCGTTCCAATCAACGCAGATGATCATCACTTCCTCCTCTCTTCCGTCTACTCTTTCCTCTATTTCTTTCCATGTCCTTTTTGCGTCTTGATTATAAACCACCATTACCCCATACGTCTTATCATTGTATACTATTTCTCTTTCCACTATATTATCACTTATTTCTTTGTATTCTATTTCTCTCAGTTCCTTATTTATACCCGTTATTATTGCCCCCTTTGCTCTTCCTTTTTTCCTTACTCTCATTGCTGCCCTGCATTTCCAGTTGAATTCTTTGGGTAGTCTATATTTCAGTTTTTCCCAATTGTCTTCCTTTATCTATGTTTCCGTGGGCTTGATCACGTCGAATTTCTTCAAATATTCCCACACCTCCTTGACCTTACTTATTAACCCTGCCACATTCCAGAAGCACATTTTCATCCCCTTTGTAGCCCCCCCTTTTTCCCTTTTTTTTCCTTTTTCTTCCCCTCTCTTTCTTTCTTCCTCCAGCCTCTCTTCATTTTCGTTCCATCTGTACCATCTGTTTTCTATTTTTAGTTCCTTATATCCTATCCTCACATCTTCGCTCTTTTCCTTTCTTAATCTGGTTATCCTTCTTATTTGTTGCTGTACCTCCCTTTCTTTTCTTGTCAGATCGTCATCTATGTATACTCCCTTTTCCAATTTGCTTTTTTCCTTCATTATCCTTATTTTTTCCTTCATTGATTTCATTGTCGCCACTATTATTGTATTTTTGTCCCTCACCCTTATCATATGTGTTCTTTCTACTTCTGCCCCTCTTTTCATTTTTCCTCTTATGAACTCCTTTACTGTCTCTTCATTGCTTCCTTCGTTCCAGTCTACTTCTTTGATTACTATGTTTCTTCTTCTTTTCTTTCTCTCTGCCCTGTTCTTCTCCTCCTCGATTCTTCTGATTCTGCCCAATAGTTCTTTCTTTTCCCTTTCCCACTCTTCTTTCTCTCTCTCTCTCTCTCTCTCTCTCTCCCTTCTTTCTCTTTCCGCTTTCATTTCAATCTTCATATCCGCCACTTGCTTTTATCTCCTTTATCATTGTCTCGAATCCTCTTTCCATTTTCTCCATTTTTTCCATCATTAACTCCCTCCTTTCTCCCTGGTTGATGTCTCTTTTTCTCACAAGCTGTATTTATCCAATGTATTTTTGAAATCTGCCTTACCATCCGCTTTACCCGTCTTCCTTGGCTTTCCACTGTTTGTCGCCATCTGTCGTTTCCCCACCTTATTTCTTTTGCCGTGTTTCCGACTTCCTAACCTCTTCTCTTCTAGTTTTTCTTATTTGTATCTCTCTCTCGTTCCAGTCTTTTCGCTTTTCTTTCACTTCCTCCTCGTATGCTCACCCTTTATTTTCCCTTCTTCCTGTCACTTTGTGCTTCCTTCTCCTTTCTCCCTTCACATTTCACTTTTTCCACAGAGCTCTCTGTCCGAGTGTTAGCAACGCCCCGAACCAAACTGAAAGTCCATCATTTGTAATGATTATTCGTAATCAGAACACTCAAAAATTAATATTTTTAATCACTTAATTTTTGCAAAACATCTTTTATAATTTAGTAGGTTTTTTTTATTGCCAACGAGAGTTAGCTTTTTTTTTAAATAACTTCTCTCGTAAGAATTTTGGGAATAATTGTTATTTTTGCCCACTAGTCGGAATATTTAAGCTCTTCATACTTTTAACCTTTTAAACAAAGTCAGAAAATCCTACGCAACTTGTAGGGATCTAGAAACAGCATGATTTATTTCCTCTAATTGTTTTTTAGATGTCTTTACCAATTTATAATCTTAAATATCGATAGGACATTTTATTGCAATACCACGTACATATGTTGAAACCACTAATGTCTTAACAAATTTTTCTAGCTTTCACTTCTATTCCTTTGTTTTCTCCTTAATATGTTTGCATTTACGTATATTTAAAAATACTAATTAAATACATCTTCAGAATTTTGGATCTTAATAGCCGAAATAATGGTATAGGGACACTAAATTTACAGTTAGAATTTATATTTGATAAACGATTTCAGCGATATTCATCGATACATACTTGCAAGCGTCTCAGCACCTTCTTCCATACCAGACTGTTAACCAACAGTTTACATTTCTTTGTTTTCGAGACGCCGCGCTCACACATGCTTGCACACACTGATATTCACATACATGCATCGCTACTTCGTAGCTAACCTAGTCTAGCACATAAAATTATACATATCTCAATAATATGATTTCAAGTCGTTTCTTGATAAAAATGCCCTATTTCGCTCCTTTTATAAAATTAAAACGTTCTATCTGTAGCACTTAATTAATTAATACATTATTATCTATTTATTTATTATTTATTTTTCATTATCTATTGCTATTATCTATGTATTATCTACCTGTACGCTTAGTTATAATTGTAGGTATAGGCTGTTACGGAAAGCTGACTAAATTAAATCGAATAAAGAACAGCAAGAATCACAGGAAGAAAATGTAAAACCTCAGCTTCCTCAGTCTCCAAGTGCCAGATAGAATACTAAGTAACGATAGAACAGACGGTATAGGCATCAAATGGTAGGGTCTCATAGTATGACTCAGACCATCTGCATATACTGAAACAATGAAGAAACACGGTTCTGTTTTCCAATCAGGGTCATTCCACATCAAATCGACTATTTTTTGACGTTAAAGTTAGGAATTTTTTCAGTGGCAAATCATATAATTTACGCGAATTGCTCGTTTTCATGAAAATGGAATTCAGAAACTATTTTTGTAATCGAGTTGCTCCTTTGCAGTCTTAATGTGTAAGGTTTAACATATCTAAATGACATTTCGTTCGCAATAAAAAATCAATACTTTCTGATGTTGGAAATTATAAACACACGTCTGTCTTTTAATTCTGAAAATTTTACTTCCAACTGATTTTCAAAAATTTTCAAATATAGAATCCGCCTTAAACGTATGTAAGTACATGTCTGACAATCGTCTAAAGATGGAATTTCCTTAGCCGTACAGCCGCGCCTTACGCGGCTGCGTCTGAAATCCGCAGTCTGAGTCTTAAATCCGAATTGTATGGCTGACATTGATCGCCTGTCTGCACCACTCTCATAACAACACCAGCTGATACACGCGTCCGACGCTTGTGTTGATACACATACATTGTGTCTAGATACTACGAGACTTTGTAATGATTTCGATAAACAACTATATAATGTGTACCTTTTTTAGCGTTTATTCACAAAACAGTTGTAATATAATAATAACCATATAATAATATAATATAATAATAATAATGTAATATCGGAAAATAAAGATAGAAATTTTTTCTCGATTGCTTACAATTTATTAATATTAAATTGAATATACAAATATAAATTGGACAGGAAACGATATTTATTTAACGGAAACTAAATGCAATACTCGTATCTATATCAAATAACTTTACAGTTATTTGGCCACTCTCGTCACAACGAATCTAACACTCTCTCTCTCTCTCTCTCTCTCTCTCTCTCTCTCTCTCTCTCTCTCTCTCTAACAACTCTATCAATTCTCTCGACTCTACTCTTCGACGACAAAATTAGCTCTGACTCTCGCAACACACTCACTTTTCGACTCGCATACTCTGACCTCTCGGTCATCGCTCCTTGAACCCGAAACCATCCTTCTGCTCTAGCGTTCTTTATTGTTTTTCTCGTTTCTCTGCACGCTCATGTTTTGCAAGAACTAGGTGACTTTAGTCACATAAGCGCTCTGTAATGTAAACTAACCACAGAAGGACGATGACACGGTTTTTTCTATTTTCAACCGACTTCTAGTTCAAACTACTTTACGATATTACAATAATGACATAATGCTGTGATATTGACTGAAATGCCGCAGATCAATAAAATATTAGTTATAATGAATCCAAACCAATGGCTTTAAAATTACGGTACTCACAGATTATGAGAAAAGATAGAACAGATTAAAGAAAATTATGCTGATGAAATAAAATAAATAAAGGAGATAAAAAAACATAAAATGAAATAAAAGGATATAAAGTAATATATGATCATATAAATAAAATAAAACAAAATAATTAACGAGCCAATTTACAAATAGAAACTTTTTACAAGCTTATAAGTAACATTATGTCTAATTAAATTATAAAAAGTTTACGATATTATCGTTACTCGTATAACATTTTTAATTTCATCATTCAAAGAATAACGTTTACTAAAGTTGATTTAGAATGTCAGTAGGCGCCACTTTCTAACCATCGGTATGTATCCAAGTTTTGCCTATGATTATATTGTTCAAGTCTGGAATTTGGTAATTAATAGTGCAAATACATTCAGTAATACTGTGTTGTATATCAAATTTTTTTATCTATTTCGTTTTTGATTACCTGATGTCAATGGATCAAACATCTAGATTCGCGTCTAATATATTGTTCGAAATCCAATGCTCAAAAGGAAAAATTAGCACCTGCGTTATCCGGAAGGATACCGGAAGCCCTCCGCGATCCTTCCAAAAAAATCTGGTAAGTGTCGCCGAAAGGCGACAGTGCCTTACCATTTATATGTCTGTTCCACCCTTGTCTACGGGAGTGTTAAACGTCTCTCCTTTCATACTACAAAAAAAATTTTTTTTTTTTTTACGTGGAGGAAATCTTCATAGACACCTTACCACCCCTGTGGGGGCGGGCAGAAGGTAGTGCCGGATTCTTACCGGCTAAAACCTCCACAGGCGGGACGGTGCGAGTTGATCGTCGAAGCCCCTGTGTGCTTAACGCCATGCACCTTTAAACCAAGCACTCTCAGTAAGTACACCAACAACACACGCAAGGGAGGGGCTGACCGCTTGCCTGTAGTATATTACTTTTAACAGAAATTTTGGTTCTTCCATCCCTATTTTTTAACGATCCTTATGCCGAGGATTCGAACTCGCGACGCGTCGTCTTCAGTTCTGGGCTTTAACGAGCGTAGCTGGATGCCCCGCCGAGCTTCTAGGTGCTTGGAAAGTATTTGATTCTTAATGTGACAATATATATCGTAGGAAGTATTCTAATTAGTCTCTTGAATTAGATGTACATTTTTCATAGCCCTCTCAAGATGCAAGGGGTAAAGGTAAATAATTTCCTTAATTAAATCATTATTATGAAATCTATTATGAAGCTCTTAATAATATATTTTTGCTACTATTATAATTCTTGTAGTAACAGATGGCCGTTCTAAAAGAATTCCTGCCTCTTCAAATGCTCTTATTTTCAAGATGCCTAGCCTTGCGTTTTTCATCGCAGTGGTAGAGATTTTATAATGTATGGGATTAGCATAAGTTATAAATAGGTCTAATTAATAATTTGTAACAGAAGATTTTAACTTCAAGATTTAAATTTAGATTATTAGAATTGCGGTCAAGAATTACGAGGTGGATCTTTCCCGCCGATTGAAAAGTGCAGCTCATGAAATAGGCGTAGAAATCTGTTATAATTTTTTTTTACTTTGCAAAAAATTTTTTTGCATTCATTAAATATATATAAAACCATACCTCAAAATTCAACAAATTCGTTTCTTTCTTTCCCTTCTAATAAAAATCACAAAACGCTGTTTTAGAACATTCTAATTCAGGACACTCCCTTAATCGTTTTATTTACTTGTCATATCGTATCCCGGTGCTTCTTGGGGGTTAAAATGGTAATGGATCATTTCTTTGACCTCTGAGGTTGTAAATGGTTTTATAGGAAAAGATAACTAGAAAAGTGATTTACAAAAATTTCATGTATTATCGCAAATATGATTTATAGATATACAAATATCTCTGCTTCATTCGTAGAAGAAAGTGTTTTTTTTTTATTATTATTTAATTTGTACTTTGCAATTTGTCCAACTAGACATTTGGTAAATTTTTCTAGCTTTATTGCTAAATAATATGTGGATGGCTACGCCCATCGGAATACCATCTT
The DNA here is from genome assembly GCA_019677175.1 of Bombus sylvicola. NCBI lineage: Eukaryota > Metazoa > Arthropoda > Insecta > Hymenoptera > Apidae > Bombus > Bombus sylvicola. The sequence goes on from JACSOB010000122.1 coordinate 39,145, forward strand.
TCAGTTTGTCTATTTTATTTCTTTAGTGAGGTCACTGAGGTGTTTTCTCTTTAGTCTTCTTTTTATGAGCTCTTTCCTTGTATTTCTTTGAGTACCTGCCGATAATTTCAGTAATGATGACACGATGAACCGAATAGTATCGTGCTTTTGTATCAGAAACGTTTTTTAAAAATAGTGAATCGGTTATTAGAACAAAGTAATTATTTATTTATTTTATTTTATTTATTATTACTTAGTCCGTGCCTTTCGGCCTTGGTCGAGCTTTCGATTTTACATCTCGTTTACCTATTACGCTTTTTACATTCTATCAGTCTTATGGCGTTATCACCTTATTGATTCCTCCCTTATATCCATCTAATCTCTCTTTTCTTATACATCTACCCCTATTATATTGCATTCCATTATATAATCTGTCTCTAAAACTATGGCAATTTTTGCGCTTTTGCCTCCTTGCTGTGCTTCCTTATTGTCGTTCCTCCTCGTCTTGTATCGCCCTTCTCTTCTCCATTATTGTTTTCAATTCTATTAATCCTTCCAGTTCTTCCTCAATCCTTCTCGTTTAGTATTTTTTCTGTGTCCTTTGGTCCTTCCGTTGTTTCGCATTCTTCTATCACGTGTCTCAGGTCTTCTTCTTTCCTTCTACGTAGCCTGCATCTCTTCTCCCTCTTCTTTCCAGTATTCCCTTGCTTTGATCTCGTTTCCACATCTGAATCCTGCTAATATTTTCCTGTTCTTCCACTTTATCCTCCCTTCTAAGTATTTTGGTAACTTTTCTGTGGCGATTTTTCTATATTGTTGAACAAAGTAATTATTTTGCATACATTTTTAAATTCCGCGCCACGACACTGTTCATTGCCGTAACTCCATCAAGTTACAGGTTCGGAAGTTTTGGCACAGTGCTTCTGCATTAAACACGAAGCTACTCGCTGTTGCTCGTGCAATACGAATTGCAGAGGACATTGAAACTGTGAGAATTGCAATGCAACAAGATCAACGCTGTTCAACCAGGAGACACGCAAGCGCTTTATTTTCAAGTCGAAGTCTTCGTAGCATTTTGCACAAGGACCCTAACTTTCATCCATACAATATAGTTGTCGTCCAACAGCTAAATTTTTCTCAAGAGTTACTTGAAATGTTGACTGTAAATAGTGCGCTGAACTTTCTGCTTATGTCAGACCAGACTCATTTTGTATTATCTGGTTGTGTCAATAAATAAAATTTTCCTGAAAATCTTCAGGAAGTTCAGGTTTTCACACCCAGAAAATTACCGTATGATATGGAGCAGCATCGTTTGGTATCGTTGCCTTTTCTTTGAAGACAGGCTATGCTGTTACGGTGACATAAAACCGCTATGTGAAAATTCTGTGTAATTCTTTGGAACCACAATTGCATCCACTTGAACACTGTATGGTCCCATTAGGGTAGTAGGTCGTCCGAAAAGTTCCTTCCGTTTTATATTATTTTGTCGAATTACGTATGATCCATTTTGTTCCCAGCAAAATAAAGATCACAACGTTCGACAGATTAGGTTTCACGTTTATATAAAGATGCGTCGTTGTAAAAGACGTGTCTGGAAAAGAAAGACACTTTTCGGACAACCTAACACAACTTTGCACACCACAACGGCAGTGTGTTGAATGTTTGCGCGTGGAATGTTTTCTGGACATTCGGTTTCATCGTACGACGATATTTCTTATTTCTCTTGATCGGCAAATTTGATTTATTGCGATTAGCGATAGATGCCTCAAAAACCAAAAAACAAAGAGTGTGATCCTCCATTTGCCAATATTTAGGAATTGAAAAAAACGATAAAATTGCGGCATTTCATAACGAAATGATCCAAAAGGTAATAGGAAATCTTAGTCTTTTTCAAAAAATAAAATGGCATCTTTGTATTAACATGAAAGCTTAATAAGAAATTGAAATCTTAAAATTCTATTTCATTTGAAAAATCGTTCAGATTCCTGTGCCCTGCTGTGTATAATCTGTGAAGTAAATATGTTCCCAACTTGCAATTTAAATTACCTAAAAAATAAAAACTCTAAACTATCAAAGAAACAGTTTTGTTTATTTTGTTATATTCGTTTCAAACAATTAAGTTTAAGACATTTGAAAAACTAACGAAATAAATAGAAAATATGTTGTATATAAATTATTAGAAAGAGATTATATCATAATAATTTTCAAACCTTGTTCCATTATATTCAATGGCTTAAAAATTATACGTATATGCCACTAAATTCTTCCATTCAATGTGCATTTTCACTGAGACTGTTGAGAAATTGTAATAAATATTCATTAATTATATGTACTAAAACAATAAGTTCACGCCTGCTTCTTAAAATAAATAATTAAAAATTTGATTGAATAAAAGATACAGGCACGGAGTTTTGTCATTAATAAAATTTATTTAAATAATAATAGAAAATTATAGTACTTGTACGAATAATTAATCTGTTAAATTTGTATATATTTGCAGATTGCATATAACGTGAACATACATACAAAATATTTAGATCTATTTATTCATAGAATTTTTTCATAAATAAATAATTATACTTACGCACACGAGGGACATTGCAAAAGCTCCTGAACCTCTTTAAAGAATGTAAGATGTTTCGATTAAAAAGTTGTCTAAATCTTTCAAATCTAATACAAATAAACGATATAAAAGTATTTATTTAATATTTTTTCTTTCATATTTTTAATTAATTTAAACAACTGACGTTAAGTAGTGATTCGATTCTTAAAATATTTAAACACTGCTGATCCCGCGGAAATTGGAAACTTATAAAATCTTATACCTTATTATCACAATCTTTAGAAACAAAGAATCGAATACTACGGTCAGATGGTAACGAAGAAACAGTGTTATTGTTGATAAGAGATGTAGGTATGATGAAAGCTGGAAAACACTTGAGATATTTTATCCAAACATGGTGCATCTAACGTGTATAATCGATGAATTATATAGAGGTGCAGAAGAAGTACGTTTACATTTCCCATTAGTAAATAATGTAGTACATTCTATTAATAAAGTATTTATAATAGCACCACTTTGGATCGAATGTTATCGTAGAGTGTATCGTAGAACATTATATTACCACCTGAACCAATTTTAACGAGCTGAGATACTTGGCTTGAGACAGCTATATTTTATACCACACTGGTATTTGGAAAATATTAAAAATGTTGTTAAATTTCTCGATGCGAATGATGTGCTAGTAATTAAAACAGCACAAGATCTTCTTCAGAATGAATTGCTAATTCAAAATCTAACGTTTATCAAAACCCACTTTGGGATTTTCTCGGGTAATGTAAAGAAACTAGAAACAATTGCAATGTCTTTCACCGAATCGGTGAAAGTAACGACTGACAGTGATAAATATTTTAGGAGCATTCCTGGAACTTGCGCAGCCAAAATTGTATCAAAGTGGAATGCAGTTTTAGCAAGACATACCAGATTCTAAATAATCTAGAAAGTTAATGAAATTTTTCGAGGTCAGTCAGTTGAAGAATTGGATGAGGTTAAAGTATGCTACTGCAGCAAATTTAAATATGTCTCGATTACGTCTTGTGACGATGAACGCTCATTCTCAGCTTATAAGTTGATCTTGAGCGATAAACGTTATCAATTAATGCTCCATAATTTTGAAAAGATACTCGTAACTTATTGTAATTTCAATCGTAATTATTAACTATTACATTTAAATAATAAAATATTTATCAAATAATAACACATTTTCTGTATATGTTGACACATTATTAACACATATTCAGCATACGTTATTTGCACATTTCGACATATTTTATTGACATAAACATCCGCAGTCTGTCTGTGAGCAGCAAATTCAATGCAAACTGTAGGTACTTGTAAGAAATTGATCAATTAACTGATACATTAGAAAACAGCAATGAAGCCATTGTTATTTATGAGGTTACTCCATCTACGTTGTTCTGCTTCGTGCTATTTAAATTGTTCATACAATCGACAGTATTTTACTGTTCGATTATGAACAATGAAAAATCAGATAAATATAACAAGTACCAAACTGGTCCTATATATATATATATGTCGGAGAGGCGTCGGGAATAGGGTTGTGGGCGTTTGATAAATCTTCATTGGAATCGGCCATCGTTGAGTTATAACGAAGGTACGGTCTGTTAATACGAGTATGGATACTACCGACTCGACAAACAACCGCGGCGGTTGGACACTCGCGATACTAGTGATGTTGGTCTTAGGTTCAATATCGAATCCGCGGTCAACGGGGTGATAGATGTACGTGCTCACAAAAAATCCAAGTCAGACTCTTTACAAAAGGTGGAATACCCACCGAGTGTACAGATACTAAGTAACTCGCTAATACGACCTCACGAGAGAATGACTCTCCGTCGCGATGATGCTGCAGAGGAAACCTATGATGGGGTGTTGTTACGCCATGCGGCTTACCATAGGTCATATTCTCAACCGTCGATCGCGGTACTATAATGTCGCAGATGGATCGTCGCGTCTGCCCGGTAAACAAACATTGTAATGGCAAGCGCATGGTTCATTAAGCACGGCGACTTCCAGAAACGTCGACTCGTAGTCGTTATTTTACCTCGCGTAAAAGAATGTGGCGTGATCCGAACGTAGTGGGAGTCGCCTTCCAGAAAAAACAAAAATATCGAAAGGCGAGCAGAACTTTTCGAGAAGTCGAACCGTCAACACATATCACACGTCGCGCATTACACATCAACCAAAACGCAGTTACATTTTGTTTTTGTTCCATGTATATCTCTCTAGTTAATAAGTTGTTGAAATAAACATTAATTTATTTGTGTTAATTCTGTGGAATTTCATCGAACTACCCTTATTATCATAATCGAAATAAGGGGATCGATCAGTTCGTGGCGTCGATTATTTAATCGTAACGGGAACTTACAACTCTCGTTGACGTGCTATATCGCGATCGCGTCTCTCCGCGAACGGTCGAAACAGGTGTGTCTGAGGACACGAAATCATCGGATTCGTCGAGGATAGCCTTCGTTCAGAAGGTGCCCTCGAGAGAAAGTTGCTGGTGGGAGACGCCGTTCGTTAAAAAATAGGTCTCTCCTATCTTCCCGTAGCTGGGACACAGACTGTTTGTTTGAAGGACTTTAGTCAACTAAATCCTAAGATTTATGACGGGCCCTCAGGCTAACTGAACATGTACTCCGGAGATGCATGGCAATCATCTTGCTCGAAGAATAGGGTCTGCGTGTGGCGAGCCACGGGACAGAAACCGTTGGAACGTTTACTGTCGCGTGCCGCCACAAATATTTCTTTTAAGGAGAGGTATAGAATTGCTCCATTACCTTTGTTAGACAAAGCGTTCATCCCGTGGCCGCGGCTACGTTCGGCGGCTGATGGTCGCCTTGAGCCCAAGTTTATTATCACTAGTCTCTAACAATTACAATCGGATTGAATAACTACAATTGTTTAATTACAGCTATAGTAGACTCTAGATTACAATGTTGCGGGATTATTCAAAATTCCAAAGGCTACGGTGTCCTTTCATCTCCGACATATATATGTCGGAGATGTAAGGAAAACCGGAGCCTTCCCCTTGCACTGTTGGGAGAGTCTTTTAATGCTTTAGCCTGGACTTTATCATAGCTGTAATTAAACAATTGTTGTCATTCAATCTGATTGTAATACTTCGATATTTGCGATAGCGAAAGTGGGTTCGAGGTGACAACTGGTCGCCGAACGTAGCCACGGTTACGGGATAAACGTTTTGCCTGATGAAGGAATCAAACTTCAGACAGAAACTGCCTAGCAACGGCGTTTGGATCTTTCTCGATGCTTCCAAAGAGTATACAACAAATTCTTGACAGAAACTGCCTAGCAACGGCGATTGGAACCTTCTCGATGCTTCCAGCGAGCATATAACAAACAAATGCAGTCGTACAGCGAAAAACAGATTTTGATCAGATATGCATTCGTGTGATCGCCTTGGAAAGTGTTACATCGAGCAGTTTACCGAGTGTCTCAGCAATTGTATTTTTGTGTTTGAAATTATTCTGAGCTTAGTAAATAGTTATCCCGTTGGCCGTGGATTCGATAAAACCCATGGACATTGTTAATAGCGTTAATTAAATTCATTATTCGTTAAACTTGTTACTCGTAAAACCTATTATTCGTTAATCTCATCATTCGTTAAACATATTCTTCGTAAAACGATGGCTAATTCAAACGAAGAATCGTTACGCGCCTTAAATTCTAATGTTAACCCGACATATATATACTATACGTAAGTTCATCAATTTTCAATATATACCCATAAGATTTGTTTTCTTATATCTCAGAATATACGATTTGTACAAAGCGATAAGTATGCTCTAAAGTCCTTGTTAAGAAAATTAGAGGATTCGGAAATACAAATCGTTTTCTTTATTTTACACACAACAGCTATACAATATATCTTACACTCTGAAGACCTCGATAACCTTCTTGCTCGCACGCTTGTTGCCAACCGACTGTTCTAGGAGCTTCTAATATCTAATAACAATCTTTTGTCTACACTAAGCCTGGATGCCCTCTAACGCTTACACACATTCACATGTCTAAGCACCTTCTTCTTTACCCGACTCTTCATCGACGACTCTTAACCGACCGACTGTTTACATTCCTTTGTTTCGAGACGCTGCGCACACGCACATACTTCCACACACTGATATTCACATACAAGTATCTCTATTACGCATCCAACCTAGTCCAGCACAGAAAATTACACATATCTCAACAGTCCTTCCTTTGAGTTCCACTTCACAAATATTAATACATAGTAACCTATTAACGAATTTCATTTAACACTTTTATTCCACATGTCTGTTGTAAATTACATATATATATTACATATATATAATATATATATATAGTTATTGATTATATATATTATATAGTTGAATGATGCATCGAACCATATATATTATATAGTTGTTGCAAATGCGATCGTCGAAAATGTATTCAAGGCAAAAATCCAGCCTCGTGGACTTCTCCTTACGATTGCATTTTTTTTCTATACCCTTTGGAAGCATCGAAAAGGTTCCAAACGCCGTTCTAGGCACACTCGTTGGAAGCATCGAGAAAGTTCCAAACGCGTTGCTAGGCATGTGAGTTTTGATTACTAATACAATGTATGTCCCATTGCAGACCTCCGAGGCAACATCACACGTGTAGGCCGCTCTCGAGGCCACATGCCGCCACAACCACATTTCTCGTAAAACACATACAACCACTCCAGACCTCCGTTAGATAAAACATCCATCCCGTGACCGTGGCTACGTTCAGCGACCGATTGTCACCTCGAACCCAATCTCGCTTATTACAAATCTTAAGCAATTACAACTATAATAAAATCTAGGCTAAGGTACTAGAGGATGTTCCCAAAATTTACAAGGAAAGGCTTGCTTTCTTTCATCTCGACATATAATATATATGTCGGAGATGAGAACATCGGAACCTTTCTCTGGAACTTCAGAAAACCCGCAAAATCGTAATTAAAGTTTACAGTTGTAATTAAGCGATTTGTCATCATTGTACTCGTTTGTGATTTTTGTGATGGTGAGCTTGGGCTCGGGGCGACGGTCAGTCGCCGGAACGCGTACGGGATGGACGCTTTGTCTGACAAAGGCACGGAGTAATTCTATAGTTCTCTAAAAAGGAAATAGTTGTAATACTCGGCAGTAAATATTCCAACGGTCTCTGTCCGTAGCGCGCCACACGCAGACCCTATCCTTCGAGTAAGATGTTTACCAGATGTCGATGCGTCTTCGCAGTACACGTTCAGCTAGCCTGAGGTCCCGTTATAAACACTAAGATCCAGTTACCTAAAGTCCTTCAAATAGACAAACAGCCTTTGTCCCAACTACGGGAAGATAGAGGAGACATTTTTTCCAACGAACGACGCCTCCCACCCGCAACTTTGTGTGGGGGGGGGCTAACGTCTTTTCTAACCACGATATAGAATTGACCAATTGCAGCTACGCCAATTTCCCTTACTCTGAACGAAGGTTGTCTTCGACGAATCCGATATCTCGCTCCTTATCACACCCCATCAAGTTAGGTGGCATCATCGGGACAGAGGTTCATTCATGTAAGGGACTGTAACGAGTAATTTAGCATCCGTTGGGGGATTCGTTTTAATATCACAAGTATGCGATGCGGTCGTCAAGCCTGTACTGTCCACGCTCGTGTATATCTCTGACGCCTCTCCGATATATATATATAGTTATTGATTATATATATTATATAGTTGAATGATGCATCGAACCATATATATTATATAGTTGTTGATATACATGTACAGAAAAGACCGTTAGCGGCAACGTTATAATCGCTATAATTGTTAATTATCATTAGAATCACACCATATAGTTGTCTATATACATATTACTGTATCTAAGTATCTAATCTTTCTATTTTCATTTCCTGTTCTTCATCCGTATGTATTAGACGTCATTAAATACATTTCAGAGTTTATTGTACAAAAACGTACATCTTCCTTCCATTCGCAATTATCATCGCGATATCACCTTTTTACTGCATCAGGCAATGGATATAATTTGTATCTTTCACAGTGCATTGATTTTAAGTCAAACGCTAACGATCGATTGATTTTTTGTCTACACATACACGATGGAAACGTGGAAAAATCTGCACATCTTTTGTTCTATCTCCTCCTCCGCTTTGACAGTTAACACTATTCCGTCGCGTTTCAATTTTTTTAAATGTAACTGGTGTCCGATATTAAGCGCCGTCCAACATTATGGAAAACTCCCCCTAAATGATGTCAAGTGTACATCTTTGTTTTGCTTGCGATCAGCATCGTTTTCATAACTGACACGGGGTCTAACCTCTCGCCAATCGCTAGTCGCAGCATACGACGGGGGGCCTCCCACGCCGCACAAAACTCCAGCGTATGCTGGGCCGTGTCCTCGCACTCTCCGCAATGGTGACAGGTGTTCGTCACCTCTCTTCCGATTTTCTGCAGGTATTCCCCGAATACTCCATGTCCTGCGAGCGCCTGCGTCATCAGGAAGGATAGCGGAAGCCCTCCGCGGTCATTCCAAAAAAATTCGGTAAGTGCCGCCGAAAGGCGACAGTGCCTTACCTTATATATGTGTTCCATCCTTGTCTAGGGGAGTGCTAAACGTCTCTCTTTCCATACTGCAGAAAAAAAATTTTTTTTTTTTTTTTAAGTGGAGGAAATCTTCATAGACACCATACCACCCCCTGTGGGAGCAGGAACACAGGGCGGCGGAAGGTAGTGCCGGATTCTTACCGGCTAAAACCTCCACTACGGGGCGTAACCAGCCGCAAGTCGATCGTCGGGGACCCCCCTGCTGTGTGCTTAATAACACCAAGCACACCTTTACCAAGCACTCCCGGAAAGTACACCCACAACAGCGCAAGGGAGATGGGAGGGCTGGACGCTTGCCTGTTGTATATTACTTTTAAGAGAGATTTTGGCTTTTCCATCCTTTTGTAAATATATTTTGCAGGCCGAGGATTCGAACTCGCAACGCGTCGTCTTCGGTTGTGAGCCTTAACGAGCGTAGCCGGCTGCCCCGCCGAGGTTTTAGCTGTTTGGAAAGTATTTGATTCATATAGCTCGACGAAACTCTGGCCCAAGCGATAGGTAAACAAACCAGACTGAGCTCAAGAACAGTCACAATACTAGCCGAAATACAAATACCTATGATATAGTCAGTTTTAAGCGACACTACTGTTGTGGAAGTAAACCCTAATCCTTTTTCCCTTTTATGGATATGATAAATGTATTATATTTTGTAATAAATGACGGTTTCAAAATTATATTTCATGAATAAACGAGACTTCAATAGAAATTCAAGAGTCTTCAAATGTGATTTTATCCGAAGCAATGTAATAATACCACGCCTAAAAGAAAATAGCATATTATAAACAAAAAAATTCAATTATAAGAAATGTTCACCTTGAATCAATATCTAATAAGAAAATACTTACAACTCTAAAAAAACCTCCATGGTATGATATTTCCTAAAACACTCTGGCAGATGTAAAGCTATCTGTTCACGACCGTGGCTCGTGATATTCACGTTTGGGCCAAAATCTTCATCGCGAGTCAGACTCGTTAAAGCACGGGAGGGGGTTAATGTGACAATGTATATCATAGTAAGTATTCTAATTGCTTTAGAAGAAAGTTCCTTAATGATTTTACCGTTTATTAAATCAAAATCGAGAATGTTCTGGCTCAATTTTAATTTCAGGATAGTAGCTCAAGGAGCTATAAGGAATGTTTGAAGCGATATTTCATCATTAAATTGAAACATATTATGGAATCATGTTTTTCTCTAAGAGACTTCGTAGCTCATAATAATTTAGTTATATATATAACTAAATATATATATTAAGTTAAAAAATACACTAAATTCTTCCAGAAACCATTTTTAGTATTAACGTTATGAAGAATTTTTATAATTTTTAATACGTAGGAAAACAAAAATTTTTAATACGTAAATTTTTACACATATTTTGCTTATTTTCTAGTAATTCATTAGAAAGACCTTAAGGCTCCCTACTCGAGGAAACGATCAGTTCATCTCCTAATGGAACGTATCAAATATAGGAGTGCCGCCCAATAGAGAGACAGGACGTGATATTTGATCCATTTTCGCCTATAAACGTAAAGCAGCATTCATCGTTGTAACTATGCTTGTGCACATGTTAAACATTGCATCCCTTTGTTGAGTTGCTAAGAGAGTAACAGCTTTTTAAAAATTTCAATTGTTAGACATTTTTAAAAAATAACTAAAAATGTCTTCTTTCTTAAGCATCATAGTTATCCGATAAAATTACGCTATTAAACAGAAACAAGTCATAACTTAAGATAGCAAATACTTTGGTTCCATTCTTTAAGCGTTATTTTGAAAACTATGAATTTGCATGAATATCCACTCTGTGGTTATACATTTTCTAGCAACATTCTTTCAAAAAATCTATGTTATGTATTTAAGGATGAAAAGATTCTATGAACCAAGGAAAAGGAAATCAGAAAAGAGCCAAGTTTTTATTTCGTATTTTTATAAATTATTTCTTTAAGAGAAAGAAAGTGAAAAATGTGTTAAAGAATAGAAGAAGAATTTTGAAGGTAGATTTAAAAAGATAAATAGACCAAAGAATATAAAAACAGTGAATTGAAATCGGAAAATATAAACAAATAAGCTGTCTGCGTAGTTTGCTTAGGGATCATTGATTAATATTGGGTTCAATGGTTACGATAGAATGACTTCTCGAGGTTTGTGTCGACGTTTTTGAGTGTTTTCGGTGACTATATTCATGATCGTTGTAAATTATTTTGAAGCTGCCCCGCGTTACTTATTTTCGCTATGTCCGATATTAGGTGCCATTCTATGTTCTTTTAAAATCAATAACCAACGTTTAATGTTAGTTTAATCTAAATATTATGACAATTTTATTTATCTTATTTCTTTACTTTGATTTCTACTGTAGTTGACCTGTAAATAATGCAAAATAAACAAAAACATGGCATTATTTCTTTTCTGTATCTAAGGAAAACCGTAAGTGTCCACTAATAAGGAAAGTCCCCCTAGACCGATTTCATTGCTCCCAACAATGTCCAAAAAACCTATAAAAAGTTGTGAAGTTACTGAAAAAAGTATTTGAAAATGGGGTGTGAAAGATAATCATTGAAGAAGTTTAATTCCAGAAAGAAGTTAATCAATTTGGCTTCAGGAATAAATACGCCACGAAAAAGTACATAAGGTAACAAACAAGATCATCAATGCACTGGAGCTGAAACAGTACTGCACTATCCTATTTTTGGATGTTGAAAAGCTATTTGACAAAGTACGATGTGGGGGACTTCTTGACAGAATTAAACAAAACTTCCCTATCGAGATTCTTCTGTTTGTTAAATTATACTTTGAAAATAGAATATTAACGTTCGCGGATGATACTGTAATTCTAGCCACCGTAAGGTTGTATCGACATTATTGCAGCAACACATACGATTGCTGGGACACTGGTTAAATCAGTGTAAAGCCTCCCACTTACAAAGAATTTTAGGCGTGAAAATAACACGATATAAAATGGAATCCATAAATGTATATAAAAGAAATCGTGTAAAATGATTTATTAAATATAATATTATTATATATGTCGGGGTAGCTTTGAGGACCAGGTTGGGGGTGTTCGACGAATCCCCATTAGGAGTAGACATCGTTGCGATATAACAAGGATACGGTTTATTAACACAAGTAAGGAGAGTACAGAGCCGGTAATCAACCCCAGCGATTAGATGCTCGCGACACTAGTGACAATGGTCTCGGGTTCGATGACGAATCCACGGTCAACGGGGATAGTTATCCTTGCTCACACGAGCCGACTCGCACTGATCGTAAGGCGCTACTTTCTTCGTCGATGAGATCGCGAACAAGACTGCATTCTCGTCGTGAGGAGGCCGCCGAGGAAAACTATGATGGGGTGTGTCTAAGGACACGAGATCCTCGGATTCGTCGAGTATGACCATCGTCCCCAAAGTAAGGGAAATCGACATCGCTCTCAATTGGTCAAATTGAGACAAAAACTGCCTGTCCGTTTGGAAAATCTTAATTACCGGAAAACCCCAGGTTTTATAGCGGGTCCTCAGGCTAACTGTACTCGTGCCGTGCACGTGCCTCAACCTCTGGTATTCATTGTCCGAAGGACCCGTTGGAATGTTTTACTGTTAGGTACCTCTATGGGTATTTCTCCTAATGAGCGCGGCTACGTTCGGCGGCTGATGGTCGCCTTGAGCCCAAGTTTATTATCACTAGTCTCTAACGATTACAATCGGATTGAATAACTACAATTGTTTAATTACAGCTATCGTAGACTCTAGATTACAATGTTGCGGGATTATCCAAAATTCCAAAGGCTACGGTGTCCTTTCATCTCCGACATATATATAAGTTTGTATGTTTATGTGAAAAGCTTCAGTTAACTTTTCCAATTGCAAACAAAGTTAATATATACAATGTTAGGAATTCTTATTTAGAAACAAAAGTTATATGATGCGTTAATTTTTTTGTTTGCTATTTAAGTTTCTTTTCCAATGTGTACACAAACGTGTGATTATCTTTTAACCTTTTCGGTACGGTTGAATTTTGGGCAGTTTCTCTATACGGTAGAGTTTGGCGTGAATTACGTGTAAACGGTATAGCACTACAATGTGCGACAGATAATGCTGTTCTCTATGCAAGAACATTGGGATGAAGTCTTTGATAATTAAATTATAATTTTTCTTAAAGATATTAGACTTTAACTTTAATAATTTGCTTTGATAATTAATAAAACAATTGAGTGCGATATATTTTAAAGCACGGCACGGCACATGGACCCACGCCACAATTTTCACACTCATCGCGCGATAGTGTTTTTCAAATTGCTCTTCGTTTTCTATTTTGAAGCGACATTTTCTGGTTGAAGATTCTAAAAAGTTATAAGGATACGGATCGGCATTTTTATTTTAACGGAAAGCAACGATTGATATCTGACACTGGTGTATCAGGAACAAAGACTATATATTCTGCTTGTATATTGTTAACATTGTTATAAAACGTTGCGAGGGCAAGAAAAGTGTGAAGCAAGACAAATGAAAAAGATGAATTAGTTCAAACGTTGAGCGAATGAGTCAGTAGACTGAACCACTATAGTGGCGCGTCGTAATATAAGGTGACATCCGCGAAAGCCACTATGGTGGTGCATCGTACCTAAGTGGTTAAGGATATCCTATTGTAGATTTCTTGGCAGTATATCGTATGTCATACGTCTTCTCACCTGTACTTTGATGGTAAACACACACGATTGCGCAATTATCGTATAGGCAATGTGTCACAGGTAATCAGAATTCTCAGAGAAATTGTCCACAAGAGCCTGCTTCGATTTACTTATAGATTATTATCTTATAGATTTCGTAAAACGAATTATGCTCGCCTGCGACGTTAGGAAAAGTAACAATTAATATATAATTTCAGATGAAAAACTTGTCATTAATAAATTATAAGTTTAAGTATCTTTCAATTTATCTGTAAATATTGGCTTGGCAACTGAGAGATTGCGGATTTTGCCATTAGGTAGTATTGACAAAATCCGCAATCACTTAGTTGCCAACCTAATAATATTTATGTCGTGGTAGATGCCTTTAGTACGATTAGTTATGCGTTTATGGCGATCAATGAAAGTGTTGGCACAGATTGACTTGTTTTGTAAACTTTTATATGAATTCGTTAAAAAAGATGCAATTGTTTGTTTAACTTTTATGTAAAATATAAGAAGTGGAGGTCAAAGACACTTATGGTATTGATTTTGCTTTTTACGATATTTATGAACTTCTATTCTGAGTAATTCTTGCAAGGAATTTCTGTTTCTATAACGACTTTTATTTTGATTCTTATACACTTTGTTTCTAGATTAATTATTTACAAAACGTTATTATTTCCGAGACAGTTCTAGAATTATTTCTTGTATCGATTTTATAGTAATTGAAACATTACGGTTCTATAAAAACAGTTCATACACATATATCTTTTATTATTTAGTTTTATACTTTAGAATGGAAATAAAAAAAATTGCGGATTTTGAAATATAATTAGTTACCCACCATTCAATATATGTTACACTTTACGAAAAGGAATATTCATATTTATAAATCATATAGAAATCATATTTATGATTATAGAGATGTGTAAAATTGAATTGACCGCGTAGTAGCTATACATGTATGTGAATATGAGTGTGTGGAAGTATGGGTGCGCGTGATGCCTCGTAAACAAAGGAATGTAAACTGTTCAGTTAAGTGTGGTATGGAAGAAGGTGGGACGCGTGCAAGTGTATATCGATGAATATCTTTGAAATCCTTTATCAAATAAATATATAACTATTTTAATATAAATTCTAAGTGTAAATTTAGTGTTCCTATAACATTATTTTGGCAATTAAGGTCCAAAATTCTCAACAATGATTTTTATATCTTATTAGTATTTTATAACAGTAATAAGTAACTGAATTTATTAGAAATTTATTTCGAAATATCAATTATACATATTATCTTTATGTGAAATTTACTCTGTTTGTAAAAACAGAAGAAGAAGAGCAAGATCTACGACAAATGTCGATATGGATAAATGTGAGTTACTCGAAATACAGAAATGGAAAATCGATGACGAATATGTTTACTTATTTTTTATTTTTTTTTTTTTTTCCCGGCAAAAACCCGCCGGGGGTGGGTCCCTGTCCCGCTATGCTCTGGAGCAGGTTCCGTCTCCATAGTTCTAAATCAGAGTTGGGCAAAAAGTTAATCTGGTTGATTAACGATTATGACTAACGTAAAATCATGTTCATAATAAATGATCACGATTACCAAGTAATCTAGCAATCATAATTAATGAATAACTGAAGTAACTAAAGCAAATGTATTCAGTAGGCATGATTGACTCAGAAATTTGATATGTATTATGGTAGTTATAGTGATATTGGACAGTTTTTATAAAATCCACATTTGTTGAATAATTCAACGAAAAAATATTTACATAATAAATGAATATAAATTACGATCTTGGTGTGCGAGTGGGAGTACAGTACGCTTTTAATTTGGCTTTCATTAAAAATATTTCATCTGAGAGTCTATGCGCCTTCGGTTCCTTTTCCATCGTTGTATAATGAAAGGATAATCTCTTCACGGCTGCTGACGTTGGTAATGGCGTATTACGTATAAGAAAAAAACGTTTCTTATCGATGGATTCTGATATGGAAGATATAAACCTTGCTGTTTTTCACATATCAAATGTATTAGGTTGTCCGACAGGTTTCTTTCGTTTTATGGCGAAATAATAGACGCACAACATTTTTCGTTTTATATTATTTTGTTGAGATAAACACCACAACATTTCACAGACTTAGTTTCACGTTTGTATGAAGGTGCATTGTTGTAAAAAACACGTTTACGAATGAAAGACACTTTCCGGACAACCTAATATTATAGAATTTCTAACTCTGTCCTAGATGCAGGTAAAGTAATTTCATGGGAATTATTTCCAAAATCGAAGAACCCGTCATCAGACGAAGCTTCTTTTTGTTGTTCTGGATATTGACTAGGGCTGCTTCTTTAAAAGGTTGCATTAATCTTTCGCTTCGTGTGGGTGACAAGCGAAGTGATCACCATCGCTGTTCAAATCGCCGAGATGAGAAAGCCGATGTTACACCTTTTTCAATTTTTCGAGTAGAAAGAGTTTAAAAATTCGTGAAATCTTACTTTTATATTGTTCGAAAGAGTTTCTGCAAATGGCTTATAATAAATCCGTTCAAAATTCATTATCGCTTTAAGCTTTGCATGTAGAGAAAGAAATGGTATGAAAATTCTGTAAGATGTATTACTTTCACATTGTAACATATTTAAAGCATAGCAAAAGATTTCGTATACTTTAAATGATTCTCTAGCTACTGAAAATCTTGATTGTTTAACTTTGCGAAGTTTATTACTTTTTCCATTTATTGCAACAATTTGTGACGAATCATACAAACTGTTCTACCTAGTTTGCTCAGGTCTGGTCAGAGTATGGCACAAAATATCCTGAATTGTTTCTGCAGTTTTTGGCTGTGCTGTCTTTTCAACCCTAAAAACTGTCGCCAGATGTTAGAAGAATCTGGAAGAGTCGGTTGAGAACAAGCGTGCGTGCAAGAAGGTTGTCGAGGTCTTCAGAGTGTAAGAGATATTGTATAGCTGTTGTGTGTAAAATAAAGTAAACGACTTGTATTTCCGAATCCTTTCTTTACCTTAACAGGTTTATCACAAAAACCGCATCGGTCACTCCTCTTCCTTTTCTGAATCCGAATCTTCCAGTTTGTTTTCAATCTCTGCCTTCAGTCGTTCGTCCATTATCCCTGCATAGATCCTGTATGCTCTATCCATTCGCGTTACTCCTCTGTAGCTCTTCGCTACTCTCTTGTCCCCCTTTTTACATATCGGACGTATTACTCCTTTTTTCCAATCTTCTGGTTTCTCCTCCCTATTTCCATATTTTTCTTAAGGGGGGGTAAGGTATTAAAATTTTTTTTTGTATTTTTTTTTATTTTTTTAATTGAATGCGTAATATCTTAAGAATATTGTGTCAAAATTTCAAGTCGATTGCAGCAAAATTGACAAAGTTACGAGTATTTTTATACATGTCGGATTTTAATACCTACCCGACCCGAGCGTGCTATTGTTACCTGGCAGACGTTTCGCTCTCTATATAACACCTAATCTTACCCCCCAGATCTATTTATAGAAATTTCGACTTAAGTACAAACCTCCTTGTACCTGTACTGTATATTTTGTCAGTATAGAGCATAAAATTTAGTGCAGACGTACACGTGCGTTCCTATTTTCGCATCATTTTGGCTCCGTTTTCATTAAGTTTTGTGTTAAATTATTACTGATATGCCTAAAAAAATTACAAGAGCTGATAGAAAAGCAACTGGCTCGAGATTATATCGACCTAGAAAAATTGTACTTCCGCACAAACGTAAAAACGAACGCATTTCAACGAGTGGCGCGTCAGCTAAAAAAATAAAAGTGACCGTTGAAGATCAAGTTACGGAGGACCTTGAAAAACATTATAGGATAATTGATTTTTTATTAGTCTCTTCAACAATTGCTACGCTAGTGAAGTGTGTGAAATGTGATGGAAAAGTAAATTTTCATTCGACTAAGAAAGAAGGCCTTGGATTTAACATCAAAGTGTCGTGCGAATGCTGCGAACAGATTACAAATATTCCGTCTAGTGCGAGAATAAACTCTGGTATTTTCGAAGTTAATTATCGGTTTGTTTTCGTGATGAGGATATTAGGCCTTGGATTAGATGGTTGTGAAAAGTTCTGCGGCTTGATGGATTTGTCCAGTAAGTTTTTATCAACACCGACGTACAATGATTACGTGAAAAAAATGTGCTCGACCGTAAGAGAAGTAGCGAATCGATTTTTTTTATCTGCTATAAAAGAAGAAAAAGCAGGAACAGCCGAAGGGAAAAAGACTGAAGATGCCGACGAACTCACCGTATCAGGCGACGGAACATGGAAGAAAAGAGGCTTCTCATCTTTATTCGGCGTCACCTCGTTAATCGGTTACTTTACAGGTAAAGTTCTTGACATTTTCGTCGAAAGTTCATACTGCCATGAATGTAAAACTTGAGAACATAAATTAAACTCTGCCGAATACGAAGAGTGGCATGAAGCTCATGTGAGTGCTGGAAAGTGTCGGGCAAATCATACTGGTGCAACTGGAAATATGGAGGTCGAAGCGATAAAAACCATGTTTCAACGCTCGGTAAAGAATGGTGTACGATATCGCAACTATATCGGCGACGGTGACTCTAAAGCTTACTCCGGGTTAGTGAATTCTAAACCTTATGGTGATGATTTTTCAATAGTGAAAAAAGAATGTGTATAACATGTTCAAAAAAGAATGGGCACTCGTCTACGTGAAATAGTCAAAAATACCGTTGTCGATACTGAAACTAAGGCTGGAAAGAATATCGAAAGAAAGAGTCTGCCTGGTAAAGGGAAGCTTACGGCTAAAATGATCGATAAACTGACGGTATACTACGGTTTGGCTATTAGACGTTACTCCGATTCCGTGGAAAATATGAAGAATGCTATCTGGGCAACGTTCTTTCACTACAGTTCGACGGACGAGAATCCGCAGCATAAAAAATGCCCGAGCGGCGCGGACTCGTGGTGCGAATGGCAAAAAGCTGCAGCTGCTAATGCATTGGATTCGTTCAAACACACGTACAGTGCTCTTCCCGAGGATGTTTTGAATGCCATCAAGCCTATCTATGAAGATCTGAGCAAAGATGCTCTCCTGGAGCGATGTGTCGGAGGCTTCACGCAGAACAACAATGAGAGTTTGAACCAACTTATTTGGAAAATCTCACCAAAGCACTCGAGTGAAACCTCTGACATCGTTGAAATTGCAGCTTATGTGGCAGCCAGTGTCTTCAATGAAGGATCTTTTGCTTTACTAACCTTCATGCAAGACATGGGAATCAGTAGTGGATCAAGCGCTCATGACTGGGCGCGATCAACTGACTCCATACGTGTAAGCCGAGCAGAGCAGGAAGCTGAAAGACAAGCTAAAGAAGGGTAGGATTCGTCGTAGACAGGAGCTAAAGATGCTTTAGACATCATGGATGATAGCAACATCCTTTATGGACCTGGCATTGATGATTCAGTGTGAGGTAAGCCGATAACATTGGCTTATGAACGTTTTATACCAGATTTTTTAGTGTTCAAAACTTTAAAGCGTTTCCCCACAACTCACGTTTTCAAAGTCGGTGCCCCTCATAACTTCAAAACTACTGCACCGAGCCTTTTGAAATCTTGAACACTATTTCTGTACATAATTTACGAGGTAACGCTAGACAGTTTTTTCAAATTTGTTAATTATTTTTATTTTACAATAACAAATTATCCGATTTTTTTCGCAAGAAATCGCGTTTTTCCTTTCAAAGTGTTCCAAAAAAGTAAACAATTGAAATTTCGAAAAACCCTCCCAGCGTTACCTGGAGAAAACTGTTGCCTAACGAATGAACTTTAATCTTTTGATTTCAGATGATACAGCACCAAGTTATGAGGGGCACTGCAATTCTACTTTTTTCCGAGACACGTCCGTGAAAATTTTATACAATATTCTTCGAATGTCATACTTTAGTGTATTATTGGTTTTAATAAAGAGATTCTAACTGTGTCGTCACAAAAAATTCACAGAAACATGCCTTTTTTTGTATGAATTAACCTTAGCCCCCCTTAAGTCCCATAACGCCACCCCCACTTCCTTCGGTGCATACTCTCGTACCTCATTTTCTAACCCGTCTTCCCCCGTTGTTTTCTTTTCCTTCTTTTCTCTTCTTTTTTTTTTTCCCTCTATGAGCGCTTCTCTGCTGCATTTTCCTTTCATAAACTTTGGCATCTCCCTTCTCATCTCTCTTTTCCTTTCTTTCCACTCCTTGTCGTACCGCGCTTTCTCTCCCATACCCCATTTCCTCATCTTCACTTTTTTCTTTGGCATTGCTTCGTTTATCTTCTTTTTGATTTCAGTCCACGTTTCCTCTACTGTTCTTCCCTTACAGGTCCAGTCTTTACATTCCTCCAGGTATTTTTCCACACTTTCGTTTATTCATTCCCTTTTCTCCTTCTCTTCTTCTTTCTTTCCCTCATTTTTTTATGAGTCTGACCCCCTATTTCTATTTCTAACGGCACGTGGTCCGACTCTGTTCTTTTTCCTACTTTCATGTCGATTATTTCTTCTGTCGCCTCCTGATTGCCAATCACATAATCTATTACTGAGTTTACTCTCTCCCCAATATATGTCCACTCCTCCCCTTCTTTATCTCTTCCATTGATTATCATCCAGCCTCTCTCTTCCAGGTACTTTAGCAGAGTTCTTCCTTCCATGTTTATCGTCATGTCTTTTGATCGCCTGTTTTTTTCTTTCCATAGATCCTCGTTTATCGGCCCTCCCTCTTCTCCCTCTTCCTGCGTTCCAATCAACGCAGATGATCATCACTTCCTCCTCTCTTCCGTCTACTCCTTCCTCTATTTCTTTCCATGTCCCTTTTGCGTCTTGATTATAAACCACCATTACCCCATACGTCTTATCATTGTATACTATTTCTCTTTCCACTATATTTGTTAGGAAAGTGATACATTTACACTGTACATGTGAATGTGTGTATAAGCGTTAGAGGACGTCCAGGCTTAGTTGAGACAAAAGACTGTTATTAGATGTTAGAAGCTCCTAGGATAGTCGGTTGGCAACAAGCGTGCGTGCAAGACGTTCTTCAGAGTGTAATATAGATGTATAGCTGTTGTGTGCAAAATAAAGCAATTATTTGTATTTCCGAATCCTCTAATTTCCTTAACATGGTAGCAGAGCGTGGTTACTAGTTTTGCAAGCTATTTAGTGCGTGGTTTTTAGTCTTGCGAGTTAGTTCGAGTGAGTTGAGTACGGGAAGAAATTTTCCAAGGATATAAAAATAAAAGAAAAATAATTCGAGCACGTAGGAACGCTTGAGTAAAGAATAAAAGAAATATATAAAATGGATGTCCAAACAGGATTGGTATATGCAGCAGTAGTAGTCATTTCTACAGCAGTTATGGTTTTAGTATCAATGTTTGGTATAAAAGAAAAATCTTATGAAGAAGCAATAGCAGAACAAAGAACACTTCTTGATGATCTTTTGTTAAATAAAAAAGATAAAAGTAAAGAAGAGAAACATAAAAATGAGGCAGGAAAAAAGGTAAAAGAGAAGAAAGAAGAAAAGGAGGAAAATTCACAGATTTTACCATTAGAGCCATTACTTCGTGAGCGTAGTAAGAGGGAAAGTGATTGGACGAGATTAAACGCATTCGCAGTTGAAAAAAGGAAACATAAATCAAATCAAGAAGGAATGAAATATAATGCGAAAAAGGAAGGATGCTTCAAATGTGGAAGAGTGGGACACTTTGCAAGAGAGTGTCAAAATGGCGTCCAAGCGGGAAGCAGCAGCAGTTATCGGTGTGGGCCAACACGTGGCAGCAGCAGAGGAAGAGGAAACAAAAGCTATACGAGCAGGGGACGTGGAAACTTCTATCGTCAAACAGCAACCGACTCGAGCGAATATGGAAATTCAGGAGTAGGCACGTGGATGGCAACGGCGCACGCAGCACACAGCAGAGAGACGAATGAAATAAGTAAGAACGAAATAGTGTGGCTATTAGATAGCGGTTGTACCGATCATATAATTAACGACATAGATTATTTTGATAAATCTATCGACCTTGAGGAACCGGTAAATATATATTTGGGTAATAATAGATCGGTAAAGGCAACGAAAGTAGGTAATGTTTTAAGTTATTTCGAAGCATTTGGAAAGAGAAATAAAATAAATATGAGGAAAGTATTTTATGTGAAAGAAATGTCCGCAAACTTAATTAGCTTAGGTAGGTTAACGGATAATAACAATACGGTTATCTCAAAAGGAAATATTACGAAAATAATAGATAAAAACAATATACTTACAGCCATAGCGGTCAAAGAAAACGGAATATATAAAATGAAAAGTATATTGAAAGGGAAGGAGCACTTAGTAAACAGTGCCAAATGTAGTGGTATGAGAGAAAGAGATAGGGACCGTGACAAGGAAAGAAAAAAGAGAAAGAGATAGGGACCGTGAAAGAGAAAGAGAAAGAGATAGGGACCGTGAAAGAGAAAGAGAAAGAGATAGGGACCGTGAAAAGAGAAAGAGAAAGAGATAGGGAACGTGAGAGAGATAGGACAGATTATGTCACACATATAAAACAACATTTTGAAAAGCAACTAAAAACGAAACAAGATAAAGGCGAATGGTTACAGCAGAGGATTAAAACCATGTCTGACGCGGAGACTAAGAGACAAGAACAAAAGATCAGTGAACATAGTGAGCTCAAGGCTTTGAGGAGAGAAATCAATAATGCTAGAAATGTGATAATGTATTTGGATTCTGACGAAGATGAAAATGATAGTAGTACTGAAAGCTCAAACATTCCTAGGAGATCTACACGTATTAAGAAAACTCCAGTAAGGTATCCAGAAAAAGGAAAACAGCAGTGAGATTCACACAAATTATTGTAGAGGAGACATCCTTTGTACATTCGAGGAGGCGATTTGTTGTGACAATAGTGAAGATGGTAAGAATGTAGAAAATTATAAGAAGAGGAAAAGGAATAGAAAATTGGAGAAGGGTAATGACGAAGATAGAAGCAGGAAAGGTGAAGTATCTGCGAGGAACAAGGGCGAAAATGTAACGAAAGTAGAACGAAGCGAGGAAAAGAAAGAGATAAAAAATAGGACATTGCAAATAAAAGAGAAAAGAGAACGATGTTGCAAAGAATGGTATGATAAAGAATGGTATGATAAAAAATAGGACATTGCAAATAAAAGAGAAAAGAGAACGATGTTGCAAAGAATATGGTATGTAGAATGAATGAATAGAGTTTGTAAATTATCGAAAGCGATTTATGAGTTAAAAAGAAAGTCCGAGAGATTGGTATGAGTGTTTTGATAGGTATGCGACGAGCACGTAAATACAATTAAGTGTACAGTATAAATGTAAGGAGGCGTGTTAGGAAAGTGATACATTTACACTGTACATGTGAATGTGTGTATAAGCGTTAGAGGACGTCCAGGCTTAGTTGAGACAAAAGACTGTTATTAGATGTTAGAAGCTCCTAGAATAGTCGGTTGGCAACAAGCGTGCGTGCAAGACGTTCTTCAGAGTGTAATATAGATGTATAGCTGTTGTGTGCAAAATAAAGCAATTATTTGTATTTCCGAATCCTCTAATTTCCTTAACAATTGTTGATATAGGGTTCGCATGAATTTTTTTGTTTTATGGGTGGCACGGATTTTTGGAGAGCGATTTGTGTGTGTTTTTCTATTTCGTCTATGAATGAGTCGATTTGACTGTTTGTTAGGTTTTCATTGTTGTAGATTTTTAGGTCGCAGTTCTGTTCTAGTATGTTTTGGAACTTTTTCCAGTCTGCTTTTTTGTAATTGTATCTGGGTGTCTCGGTCTGCGTTTCGAGTGTTAGGAAATCGGATGTGTTCTTGCTTATGTGAAATGCTAGGGCGTTATGGTCACTGTCATAGGCTAAGGTTTTGAGGGTGTTATTTGGACGTAGGTTTTGGAATTTTAAACGAGCATCTGCTAGGCATATGTCCAGGTAAGAGCCTCCCTTTTGGGTAGGAGGGTAGTTCGGAGCTGTATAAGGTTGCTTTGTAGTGAATGCTTTTACTGTCTAGCCAATTCTTAATGAAGTTACCTCTCGTGTTGTTTATTTCGTTTTTCCAGTTGGTGTGTTTTGCGTTAAGGTCGCCTGCTATTATGTAGTAGTTTTCCGGTTTGTTGAGCTGTAGGAGTTCGAAGAGTTTATTGAATTCGCCGTTAAATTCTTTCTGGTTTCCAAGGGTTGCGTAGGCTGCCGTGATGTATAGGTTTTCTTTATTGCTTATTTTTATTTTTATGATCGATGTTTTTAGGATTTTGAAACTTGCTATTTTGTCATTTAGAATTGTTTTGTGTTTTATGGGGTTTTTATGAGGATTGCTGTTCCTCCTCCTTGGCTGGCGTTCGGTCTGTCGTGTCTTATCATGGAGTAGTTTTTTGAAGTGTACTTTGTGTTTTTTATTTAGTTTTGTTTCTGAGATGAGTACTATGTCGGGGGTTTCTTTATTTATTAGGGTTAGCAGACTGTATCTTTTTTGGTTTGAGATTAGGGAGTTGACATTTATTGCAATTATTTTCAGATGTTTTACGTTTAGTTTGTATGTTTTTTTTATTGTAGTTGTTGGTTTGGTTATTCGTCGTCTGGACTATTGAGGGTGCTGAAGATGGCTTCGAACCTTTCATCGTGCGTAGATAGTGTTTTTTTTAATTCGTTTAGTTGTATCTGCTGTTCTTTTAGAGCGTGGAGAATATTTTTTTTGAAGTCTTCGATGACGTTTATGATACTTAGTTGGGGGGTGTTATCGAATGTAGTTGAGCTTTGGTTTGGGCGCGGATTTTGGCTTGTTATTTGTGGTGTGTCTTCAGTTATTTGATTTGGTTTTATTTGTTGTCCTACTACGTCAGAGAATTTTAGTTCTGGGACGTATTTACGGCTTATCTGGGCAATACGTTTTACTTTTGTCTCTTTATCTTTTTTATTTTTTCGGCTAGCTTTTTGCGCAGCTCTACGAGTTTGGGGCACCCCTTGTGCGACGCGGGGTGTCCGTAGTTTTTGCAGTTGACGCAGAATATTTTCTCCTTGGTTACTGCTTCTTCTTTTTTTATTTTGCACTCGCCTGGACCGTGGGGCTCGGTGCATTTTACACAGCGGTAGTTTAGGTTACAGTTTTGCGCTGTGTGGCCTAATCGTTGGCATTTGTGACATTGTGTTATGTCGTCTTTTTTTTTTATTATTTTCTCCCATTTTATCTTAAAGTAGTTAAAATGGTTGATTTTAAGGAGTTTGCTCACGTTGCTTTCGGGGGATAATTGTATTATGTATATTGGGAGTAGTATATTATTCTCCCTTGATCTTTTCGTCGTGAATCGTGATACTTTTGTGAACTGTATTTCGTCTATCTGTAAGGATTGTAGGTCTGAGAGTATTTCTGTTTCCGTGTAGCTATTGTCTAATCCTTTTAGTAAGTAAGTGTGGTGTTTTTCGGTTTTGGGCGTGTACGTGTAGAAGCTTGTGTTGGCTGCGAGGAGTGTTTCTTTCGCTTTGTGGAAGTCGGGTAAGCTTCGGAGGTAGAGTGCATGCTTACCTGCGTTGATTCTTTTAATGTAAAATTGCTTGATTTTAGCAATTTTCTCAAGTGCAGTACCGTGTCTTTCGGTTCTTGAAGCGTGATGTTGATGGGTGGTGGCTTGATTTCCCTTGCAGCGGGCGGGGGTCCGTGCTCTCGTCTGCGGTGTGCCTGGTGAGGTGTCCGTCGGGTGCCCGGTTCCCTCGTGGTGGTGCTGGAGGATCTGAGCCTCCTGGGTTGTTTGATGGGGCCAGTCGCCCCTGCTGCGATGTTTGACTCGGTACTATGGTGGGACTGTGTTTTCCCATTTTTCCTCGCAACATGTCATTTTTTTTTCTCATGTGTTCCAATATAGGGTTGATTGGTGGTTCTGGCTGGGCTTGCAGTTGTGGGTCTGCTTGCGGTACGCTGAACCTATTACTCGTTTGGATCGCTGGGGGTGAGGTGGCCTTTATGGGCCTCATGTTTTCGGTTTCGTTGGTCCTTTCGTCTTGGCCGGGGTGGTACTCTCTTTCTGTATTTTTTAGGATGTTTTTCAATCCTATGGTCCTGGCAACCAGGTTTGGTTGTGGGTTGAGTCTCCGTGACTTTTGCGCGGAGAGTCTTACGCTATTGTTGATTTCCTTGGCAGCTTGTTGCAAGTTAATTTTTCTTTTGGTGGCCTTTTTTAGCGGTTTTATGGTGGGTTCCGTTTTTTTGCTTTTTGCTTCATTGTCGATGTCTATTTTTTTATGAACTTTTATTTTGTATTTATTCTTCAAATTTGTTTTTGTTTTTATTTTTTTATTTTTATCGAAGATGCCACTGCACTACACTTTTTCTTTTCACTTGGTAGACTGTTGTTTACTTCGACGCGCACACTGTGAGGTCCTAGGCCTGATGTTCCTTTTTAGGCTGAGAGGTCCTTCCCGTACGGGGGCTTACGGTCGACTGCTTTAACGAGCGTAGCTGGATGCCCCGCCGAGCTTCTAGGTGCTTGGAAAGTATTTGATTCTTAATGTGACAATATATATCGTACGAAGTATTCTAATTAGTCTCTTGAATTAGATGTACATTTTTCATAGCCCTCTCAAGATGCAAGGGGTAAAGGTAAATAATTTCCTTAATTAAATCATTATTATGAAATCTATTATGAAGCTCTTAATAATATATTTTTGCTACTATTATAATTCTTGTAGTAACAGACGGCCGTTCTAAAAGAATTCCTGCCTCTTCAAATGCTCTTATTTTCAAGATGCCTAGCCTTGCGTTTTTCATCGCAGTGGTAGAGATTTTATAATGTATGGGATTAGCATAAGTTATAAATAGGTCTAATTAATAATTTGTAACAGAAGATTTTAACTTCAAGATTTAAATTTAGATTATTAGAATTGCGGTCAAGAATTACGAGGTGGATCTTTCCCGCCGATTGAAAAGTGCAGCTCATGAAATAGGCTTAGAAATCTGTTATAATTTTTTTTTTTACTTTGCAAAAAATTTTTTTGCATTCATTAAATATATATAAAACCATACCTCAAAATTCAACAAATTCGTTTCTTTCTTTCCCTTCCAAAAAAAATCACAAAAAGAGGCTGTTTTAGAACATTCTAATTGCGAACACTCCCTTAATCGTTTTATTTACTTATCAATTCGTATCCCGGTGCTTTTTGGGGGTTAAAATGCTAATAGATAATTTCTTTGACCTCTGAGTTTGTAAATGGTTTTACAGGAAAAGATATCTAGAAAGGTATCTAGAAAGGTTCTTTTCGTCTTCATTCTATGATAGTTTTGCTCGCTTAAGCAGTCAGATGGTTTGGATGTGTTGTCGTTCTTTCTTTGTATTTTTCTGCGTACCTGCCGATTTCAATGGAAGAAAGTGACCTAAATACTTCGACTAATTCAGAACTAAGTTAGCTTTATCTGTGTGGGGTATCGTGTCCTCCTTGCGACAAATGGATCGCAGAAATAATTTACGATGAACAAGTGAATTTCTTGAATATTTACCAAAGAGAATAGTTACAGTCTACTGTAAGAGACAAGTTCCTTAGATACTTCCGGAAACAGTTGTTTTTGAATTTCTGAATGATTGTTGTCACTTTTCTCGTTGCTTCGTTTAACCTGCGTTTCCTCTTGCTTCTCGATTGCTTTGCGATATTCTTCTGAGCTTATGTCTTTCTGTAATTTTCCTTTTTATGGAATCCGAATAGTCCTGTTTGCTTGCGGACTCTTCATCAGGTGTAGTAGAACGGATCGCATTTATTATGTTGCTATTCAAATGTTCCATACCTGCGTCAAAATCTTCGTTTGTTCTTAGCGGCACTGAAGTCGATCTTGAGATGTTTAACCCTTTCGCTTCGGCAGTCCAGTCCGCCTAAGTGCTCTTCCTGTACGGAGGCGCGCACCACAAATGCGCGCAGTGGTGTGATTGCTGTGTAAATGTTTTCCTAAGTCTTAAATAACAATTGTGTTGAATAAAACAATAATAAAACAATCTTTGCTCCAATATGGTAAGTATAATTTACATGTTTAATATGAAAAGGCTTACAAAATTACAGGTAATATATTACATATGTCGGAGATGAAAGAACACCGGAGCCCTGGAACTTCGATAGCCCCGTAACATTTTAATCTAGAGTCTACGATAGCCATAACTAAACGATTGCAGCTATGCAGTCCAATTGTAAATTGTTCGAGACTTGTGATAGTGAGCTTGGGCTCGAGGCGACAGCCAGTCGCCGAACGTAGCCGCGGTCACGGGATGAACGCTTTGTCTAACAAAGGCACGGAGTAATTCTATAGCTCTCTCTAAAAAGGAAATAGTTGTAATACTCGGCAATAAATATTCCAACGGTCTCTGTCCCGTAGCGCGCCACACGCAGACCCTATCCTTCGAGTA
The DNA here is from genome assembly GCA_019677175.1 of Bombus sylvicola. Lineage (NCBI taxonomy): Eukaryota > Metazoa > Arthropoda > Insecta > Hymenoptera > Apidae > Bombus > Bombus sylvicola. Next base: position 67,381 of record JACSOB010000122.1, read on the forward strand.
AGATGTTTACCAGATGTCGATGCGTCTTCGCAGTACACGTTCAGCTAGCCTGAGGGCCCGTTATAAACACTAAGATCCAGTTACCTAAAGTCCTTCAAATAGACAAACAGCCTTTGTCCCAACTACGGGAAGATAGAGGAGACATATTTTCCAACGAACGACGCCTCCCACCAGCAACTTTCTCTCGAGGGCGGCTAACGTCTTTTCTAACCACCGATATAGAGATTGACCAATTAGCAGCTACGCCAATTTCCCTTACTTCCTGAACGAAGGTTGTCTTCGACGAATCCGATGATCTCGCGTCCTTAGTCACACCCCATCATAGTTTTCCTCGGTGGCATCATCGGGACAGAGGTGCATTCTTTTTGTGATCTCATGGACGAGAAGGAACGCCTTACGTTTCGCGTGTGCGCCACGCTTGAGTTAACGTAGTGTGCGAGTAGATTTAGCATCCCGTTGGCCGCGGATTCGTTATTGAACCTAAGACCAATATCACAAGTATCGCGATCGTTCAAGATACCGAGGCGGTCGTCAAGCCTGTACTGTCCACGCTCGTGTCAGCAAATCGTACCCTTGTTATATCACAACGATGGCCAGTCCCAACGAAGATTTATCGAACGCCCATAACTCTATCTCTGACGCTTCTCCGACATCAGAAGTGGGATAAAGTGCCGGTTATAACAGTGCTAGAGCTTACGACCATCGTGCGCGAGTTAATTTGTTCGCTAGTGCAAAAAATCGAGAGTGGAACCTAACAATTTTTCGCCATCGCGTGTTAACCCTGAAACCGCGGGCTTCGACTCCGCTGCATGGTGCGGAGCTGCCAATCTGATTATGGAGGAAAATCCTTTACAAAGCAGTACCCTGAATATAATTTCAATAACGAGTGTCGAATCGACTTCTACGTAGTGGAGGCACCAACTGGTAGATCAAGTCATCCGGGTGAGTCGTTTCCATTTTACTCCGATTTTGGAGCCGAGTGTTCGCTAACTAAAGAATCCGTAGCCTTGAGAATTTCTGGCAAAGGAACGATTGATATAGTAGTAATGCGAGGAATAAGAAATATTTGTACTACACGTACCCCTCAGATTTTGTCCGTTGCAGGTGTTACTGGTTAGAGATAAATTTTCGTGTCCTCGCTGATAGTTATTTAAAATATGACATCGCGATCGATGTGAGATTTTAAGGTAAGGTTTTGACGTAATATTACACAAAATAGCCTCGCTATGTGTAAGACATAAATAATTAATGCCTGTAATAAAACCGCCAAAAAACGAGATCGATGTTAATGAAGCTGAGAACGAGGTACGTGATAGTGATAAGAGTCGATTAATCTTTCTTTTCGAAAATTCAGAGATTCATCCGTTACGGGTTTCCTACGTACTTGCATAAATACAGACGAGTTAGAAGTACAATTAATTGATCCTAACATCACCGTACGAGGAATTCTAATAGACTTCGCGAGGAAGAGCATAGAATAGTACGTGAGAGAATAAGCGAATTAATTAGAGCAAAAAAATCACAAGGCCTAGTAATTCACCGTTCGCGAGTCGTATGTTACTCACGAAGACGAACGATGGTTCAGATAGATTGCGTGTAGATTTTCGAGAACTAAATAAAAATGCGGTCGCGGATCGGTATCCTTTACCCCTTATTGCGGATCAAATCGCGAGATTGCAAAAGCGAGATACTTTATTAGTCTGGACGTGGCCAGCGGGTTTCACCAAAACCCTATTCACCCTAATTCTAGAAAGTATACAGCATTGGTTACCCTCGATGGACAGTTTGGACAATAAGTTATTGTTTTCTTCAAATTCTTTTTGTGCCTTTATTCGGTCCATCCGACGTCTTTTATTTGCACAGCATGGTTGCCTGCGCGTCTAGTGTTTCTTTCGGAATCGTTTTTCCGAACGGCAACGCTATGCCGACTCCGTTGAAAACAGGGATCTTTGCGTTTCCAGATAACCCTAATAATTTCGCGACTAATACTTGTCTAAATGTTCTAATGTTTATGTTGTTCCTTGCTGCGATTTTGTAAACCATCAAAGCATTTACCACAGAAATCCTCAGGAGGAGTCGCATGCCAAGTCTTCTGTACCATTTAATCCTTTTTCTAATTGCGGTGACATAAGAAACCATTTGGTCGAAATGATCTGTGCCACACTTTCCTTCATTATATTCAGCAGCGACTCGTGATTTTAATGTTGTGAACAAACGAAACGAGAGAACATTCTTGAGATTCTTTTGAAAACACGTGTGGCAGCCAACGTGCCATTTGTACGTTGTTGTCTATTTGGATGATGTCCTAATTATTGCCGACTCGATAGATCAAGCTCTAAAAAGAATTGCACACCGTACTAGATACCCTCGTAAAAGCCGGATTCTCCTTTAACTTTCCAAAATGTTCTTTTCTAAAGACATCGGTACTCTATTTGGGATACGTAATTCATAACGGAGTAGTTCGTCCCAGTCCGGGTAAAATACACGCCTTGAGTTTTTTTTACCTGCGTCAACAACCTTCACGCAGCTCAGGCAGTCCATAGGTTTGACCTTTTATTTCCCAAAATTCGTCCCTAAAGCTTCACAGGTAACGAAACCCTCGTATGCACTTACTTACGGTGATAGAAACATAACTTGGGCGCATAGGCATGAAAAAAAAAAAAAAAATAATAATAATAACAATAATAATAAGGCAAAAGGAAATTTCCGTTCTGATCGACGCGCCGATGTTAATGGTGTTTGACCCGAACTACCCGATAGAACGTCATACCGACGCTAGTTCGGACGGATATGAGGTTGTTTTAATGCACAAGATTGAAGGTAAAAATAGAGTAATAGAATATTACAGTATAAGAAGTAGCCCTGCGGAATCGAGGTATCATTCTTACGAACTAGAAAACGTTAGCAGTTGTAAACGCCGTCAAACATTTCCGTCATTATCTCCACGGACGAGAATTTCTTGTCGTCTCCGATTGTAATTCTTTAAAGGCATCCAGTAGTAAGGTAAATTTAAATGACAGGGTTTACAGGTGGTGGGCTTATTTACAAACTTTTACTTTTGGCATTCTGTACCGGGAGGGTAAACGAATGGCCCACGTAGATTTCCTCTCGCGAAATCCCGTAGACTTGGATCACCGTACGATCAACGAAGTCATATAGAAGGAAATTAGTATGACCGAAATCTCCGAAGATCGGCTATTAGCGGAATAACGTCGCGATCCACAAATTTCTGAGATTGGCAATAAATCGCAAAACGAGGAGCTCACGGAAGATACCGCGAATACGTATGAATTACGGTCCGGTACCCTTCATCGTAAAACACAGAGAAAAGGCAAAACTCTCTGCTTGCCCATCGTCCCCAGAAGTTTTAGGTGGTCCGTTATTAACCATGTGCAACAGTCAATTATGCACTTAGGTTGGGATAAAACGCTTGAGAAACTGTACGAGTATTACTGGTTCGAAGGAATGGCGAGATATGTTCGTAAATTCATTGAGAACTGTCGTGCTTGTCGAGTTTCGAAGGCTAGTTCAGGTAAAATACAAGCTGAATTACGTCCTATACCTAAGACCAGCATACCCTGACATACCGTTCACGTGGACATAACGGGCAAACTAAGCGGTAAAAGTGATTCGAAAGAATAGATCATTGTTTTGGTCGACGGCTTCGCTAAATTCGCACATCTGCATCATACTCGCAAAAGAAGATTCCCTTAGTACCGTTAAAGCACTTAAGTATGCTATATTTTATTCGGCAGACCTTGCCGGATAATAGCGGATCAGGAGAGGTGTCCTACGGGTAACGAATGAATTCCAAGATTTCTGTCAAGGTAAACACTAAACTCCACTTAATCTCAACCGGTGCGAGTAGGGCCAACGGTCAGGTAGAGCGTATTATGAATACGTTAAAAATTATGTTCACAATCGTAGAAACGACCGGGCGATCGTGGCTAGACGCGATTGGCAAAATACAGTTGGCTTCGAATTGCACCACCAACCGCGCGACTAAATCGAGTCCATTGGAACTATTAATTGGTAGGACAGCAAAGACCTTACGACAGCAAACCGGAAGACAGCAGGCAATAGAGAATATAGGAATTAGTGTCAGGTACGATAAAGGTGGATTTGACAAAACTAAAGCTAAAGTAGTTAGGCTTAATCTCGGTGATTTTGTATTATGCAAAAAAACGAGGAAGGAAACCAAACGAAGTTGGATCCGAAATTCAGGGGCCCATTTGTGGTAGCGGAGATCCTGGAGGGAGACAGGTATATTTTAAAAACCCTAGACGGCAAACGATCGTATAAGGACAGTCACGACAGGTTGCGAAAAGTGCCAGATGGTTGCGTCCCTCCTGAGTTGGACGTCGGTAGTGACGATAACTACGGTGACCGTGACGATATGAGTACCCAGATCTCGGATGAGCACAAGCACGACGACGATAACGCCTAGCGATAATGTTAGAAAGCCGCCTTGATTCGTTCGGCGCAATGATGTCAGAGAGCCTTGATTCGTTCGGCTCAATGATGTCGGAAAGCCGCCTTGATTCGTTCGGCGCAATGGTGTCAGAGAGCCTTGATTCGTTCGGCTCAATGATGTTAGAAAGCCGCCTTGATTCGTTCGGCGCAATGATGTCAGAGAGCCTTGATTCGTTCGGCTCAATGATGTCGGAAAGCCGCCTTGATTCGTTCGGCGCAATGGTGTCAGAGAGCCTTGATTCGTTCGGCTCAATGATGTTGGAAAGTCGCCTTGATTCGTTCGGCGCAATGATGTTAGGAAGCTTGCTGCATGTGATGGATTTCACACGCGGGTTGAAGCTTGTTGTATGAGATGGATTTCACATGCGGGTTGAAGCTTGTTGTATGTGGTGGATTTCACATGTTGATTGAAGTTTGTTGTACGTGATGGATTGCACATGCGGGTTGAAGCTTGTTGTATGAGATGGATTTCACATGCGGGTTGAAGCTTGTTGTATGTGGTGGATTTCACATGTTGATTGAAGTTTGTTGTACGTGATGGATTGCACATGCGGGTTGAAGCTTGTTGTATGCGATGGATTTCACATGCGTAAGGAAGTTTGACGTGACAATGTGATGGACTTCACATATGTGCGGGGCGATAGTGTAACGCTGGGCAGTCGTGTGATCCAGAAAACGAGATTCACGTGGGTACGAAATCGAGAATGGTCAATCGTGCCTCTACGACCTGACTGATAACTCACAGGACACAACCTGGCACCTTGAATACTAATTATAGCGTACTAATTTTGTCCCCTTTTACTTCTTCTGTTATCAAACCTCCGAACGAAATTTTTGTTATTGCACTGGACCCCTGGCTTACTCGGACTCAACTTTAGCTTAACTTTAGTTAAACTGTAAATAATGTCAGTCGCATCGGATCTAATGCTGGAAAAACTCAATATTTTAGTTACACACGAGGACGTGTGATAGTCAGGATGGCCGTGTCGGAGATGAAAGAACACCGGAGCCCTGGAACTTCGATAGCCCCGTAACATTTTAATCTAGAGTCTACGATAGCCATAACTAAACGATTGCAGCTATGCAGTCCAATTGTAAATTGTTCGAGACTTGTGATAGTGAGCTTGGGCTCGAGGCGACAGCCAGTCGCCGAACGTAGCCGCGGTCACGGGATGAACGCTTTGTCTAACAAAGGCACGGAGTAATTCTATAGCTCTCTAAAAAGGAAATAGTTGTAATACTCGGCAATAAATATTCCAACGGTCTCTGTCCCGTAGCGCGCCACACGCAGACCCTATCCTTCGAGTAAGATGTTTACCAGATGTCGATGCGTCTTCGCAGTACACGTTCAGCTAGCCTGAGGGCCCGTTATAAACACTAAGATCCAGTTACCTAAAGTCCTTCAAATAGACAAACAGCCTTTGTCCCAACTACGGGAAGATAGAGGAGACATATTTTCCAACGAACGACGCCTCCCACCAGCAACTTTCTCTCGAGGGCGGCTAACGTCTTTTTCTAACCACCGATATAGAGATTGACCAATTAGCAGCTACGCCAATTTCCCCTTACTTCCTGAACGAAGGTTGTCTTCGACGAATCCGATGATCTCGCGTCCTTAGTCACACCCCATCATAGTTTTCCTCGGTGGCATCATCGGGACAGAGGTGCATTCTTTTTGTGATCTCATGGACGAGAAGGAACGCCTTACGTTTCGCGTGTGCGACACGCTTGAGTTAACGTAGTGTGCGAGTAGATTTAGCATCCCGTTGGCCGCGGATTCGTTATTGAACCTAAGACCAATATCACAAGTATCGCGATCGTTCAAGATACCGAGGCGGTCGTCAAGCCTGTACTGTCCACGCTCGTGTCAGCAAATCGTACCCTTGTTATATCACAACGATGGCCAGTCCCAACGAAGATTTATCGAACGCCCATAACTCTATTTCTGACGCTTCTCCGACACATATTTACATATTTGCAAGATGGCACTGGTATATGCCTGATATATCGCGTGGTCGCCGCCTATAAGCGGCACCCGAAGCGAAAGGGTTAAAACTTCTCGAAAGCACTGATAATTTGTGAGGTCATTGTGAGTAGTTCTATTTAGTTGTCAATAATTGTTGAATTACTTGTTGCTACAAGTGAGTGATCTGAAGAGAGTTCCAGAAAAGAGCTGACTGGGGCATATCTTGTAGAGATGTTTTAATATTTATATGATTTAATGTTAAATATAATGATAAAGAGATCAATCAACACAGTATTATATCGTAGATTATTTGGAATACTACACATGTTATATTTCTTATTATTTCAATCTCTTGGCATTTCATTTTTCTCTTTACTTCTCGTATTTCTCTCTAATTTACTTTACGTCTCTAATTTATAATTTCTCACTTTATCGAGGAACTTTCAGATATGTGAATATACACGCATTGTATCGCTCAGGTAGGTGCGCAGCTTATTGCTTAATGTACATGAAACAAATATAGACACTCCATAAAATGATTCGCTTAACTATTACCCTATACGAGCAAATATTATTATAAATAATATTTATTTTTATATGCATATATTTAAAAGGTAAACTTTTCGGTTTTCTGCATATAAAATGCAGTAATAAACAAATCCAAAACTTATACGTAGTTCATAATTATACCAATAAAGAGAACTGATGTTTATAATGATTCCTTATGATGTTTAGAATGATATTTATAACGATGCTTGTTGATAACTTAAAATTATTTCGTACATTATAACAAAGTACATGATATATTAGAGTTATTCGTTTTAAAGTATAAGTAATAAAAAAACGATGATAGTGTCACGTAAAAATAGTGGGAAAATAATAATAAAAAGGAATGTTCGGTTCTTGAACCAGAGTTCGAGATACCTTTATTCTACAATAAGATTGCAAGTGTGCGATTAGACCGTTACCGAAAGGCTGAAGTCTCGATCAAGACCCAGCCCTTCTAGATGTTCGTTTATCTTATGCCTTCGTACCGAATTCATATTCCTTTGTTTTGGGAGTTGGAGTCGTGTGCCAGGCGGTTCAGGTTTCCTGAGTCGGTTGGAGATATTTGGCGACGTTACTATAGTTTCACGACCAGCTCAGTTTAAGACTAGAGATAAAGATGTGTTGGCACACGGCAACAATGTATATCGCCGAGGCGGAGTGCCTAATGAACCATGAATATCCCAGCGGTGCTTCCGCCGAATGTTCGAGAGGACGACGTGCGTGGCACCAGACGCGGACGCCTAACAAACTTTAAGATAGTGGTGATATAGAGGGGCGACAAAAGAAAAATAACCGAATCCGACCGGAAGTCGAGTCGCAAGAGTCAGTCTTGCAAAGTCACGCCAAGAGCTCGGAAGTAGATTGTAAACCAAGTGTTAGAAAAAAATAAGGTTTCCTTTTTTTATTTTTTTATTCTTTTACGTGACAATAGCTTGAATAAGTTAGGAAAATTATTGCAAGTAAATTGGTGTTACAAATTAGATTTGAAGAAGAGACAGTTTGGAAAAAAATGTTATTTTAAGCTTGGATTTGAATTTACAGATAGTTATTTATAGTTCAGGACTGTAATTTAGAAAAATACGCGAAACTTTTAGTAAATAGATATAATTCTTTACCTTGTATTGAATTATTCTATGTACTTTACTGCAGTCTGCTACAAGTAGCATACCAATAACTAATTTTTTCTACGTTAGTTTTACTCATATTGTTGAGAATGATGTAAATAAAATAATAAGAAGAGCCTATCACAAGGGACGTTCGAACGTGTACGCAAATGAATGGTCCATAGCATGGAAACTCTTAATTAAACTCTTTGCATTAAATACTTTCTCGTGACATTTCTTTTCTATGAGAAAAATTTGAATTGATACTAAATAAATGAGGTTTTAGCGTGGATAATGATTCTGATGTAAGTATTTTCATTCCTACAACTCATATGTTATTCGTAATTGTTTTTAAAATGATTTCGAAAGTTAATAAAAAGTTGTATACTTTTTTATTTTATTTTCTGATTTGGATTTCTACAAAACTTGTTAATAGAATTATTTTCTTTGTCGAAATTGAAAGATTAAAATATAGCACCTGTTTATTTCTTAAAAATTAATTTATATACAAAATGTTACTCATACATACATGCCTGTATTTATCATATTTCTTAATTATTTTACTATTGCGATATGGTACATTTCAATTTTTGTATTAGACATCTTTAAATTAATTGTATAATGCTATTACTGAAATATTCATTGCTGTTCTGCAAATATATTCCATTGTAAAACGAATAAAGCACGACTTGATCTTGTCTAATCTTTTTTTCTCTCTTTCTTTCTACAAATTTAATTTTTTTCCATTCCAGCTAACGTCTGTACTGATTGTCAATTGCGATTCTATTCTCATTCTATTCTCTACCCTTTCGTTCTCTTCAGGTCTCTACATACCCTTTTCACAGCGGTCAAATGTATTGCTTTTGAATTCCGATTATATTGTGACAGTTTACTTGCCGTGTAAAAAATATCAGGTCTCCTTCCGATAGCTATATATTGGGTTGTCAATACACCTAATGACAAAATCCGCAATGACTTAGTTGCCAAACTAGTAGATCAGTGGTCTCAATAACTTTTTGTATTCGGTCTTATTCGGTGTTACAACTGGCACGCTTCAAAACCGATGGGCTAATGACGGACACCCACCAGACGACAAGGGAGTGCACGCGGCAGCAGGAGGTCCACGACCTAACACCCGGGGGTCCTCCCTACTTCACAAGATAACCACTTGTGTAGGGTTGCGGCCCAGTTGCAAAAGCTTCAGTCTTGGAAAGTCACAGCTGGAGTTTGCAAGTAAACTGTCATTACGTGTAACATTAGGTGTAAACACGGAGTTAGCAAATAAATTCTCTCTTTTTTTATTTTCACCTTCGATTTCTTTTTTCACTTTAGGTGACACCGGCTTCGGCGATCCTCATATGCATCTAAATCTTGTTTTAAATGCATTTAAATTTTCTTACTGGCTATTTTACTTTGTCGCAACTTTCTAGGCGGTAGTTCCTTAAAATTTGTTCTTTGTATGATATTTCCGATAATTATATCACATCCTTATTTTTTATAACATTTATATTTAAGGAATTATTTTCTCCCGATTCCGTTAACCCAATGTGCTATCTCAATTTTGATATGAGTTCTTCATCTACCTTATCATTTGTTGCTGTAAAAAGTCAGCTACGTATATTCCAACGATCGGCTGCTTCTGTCCCCTAATTTATATGCACACGATTCTCCTTCAAAGTGTGTTATATGATATCCAATGGTATCCAGATTAAGGCAATCCATATGTGCGTTTTTCTAGCTCCTATCCTTCGTTACCGTCGGTTATAAATCCTAGTGGTTGTTCCATATGTACTCTGTCCTTTGTATTTCTGTATAAGTATGACGATTTGACGTTAGATTGTTTGATTTTCATTCGATTAATCGGTGTTAGAGGCAGCATAGCCCTTGCTGTGTCCAATCGTTTGACAGGAGCGAATGATTCCCCGTAATTTATTCCGATTTCTAGTTACGTCCTACTGCGAGTAATCTTGCTGTGTACTGTATATTTCCTTCTTGCTAATTTTATTTATTTATTTTTATTTATTATTGCGTAGTCCGTGCCTTTTGGCTTTGGACGAGCCTCCGGTTTTACATCTCTTATATCTATGTCGCTTCTTATATGTCCACCTCTCCTCTTATCCACTCTGTTATATTGCACTCTCTTAATTATTCTATCTCTAAGAACTAAATACTAAAAACTACAAATTAACGACTAATGACTAAAAACTCTTGCAGCTTTGGGCTTTAGCCTCCTTGCTGTGCTTCCTTCCTGTCGTTTGCCCTTCTCTTCTCTATTATTGCTTTCAGTTCTGTTAAACCTTTTCCAGTCTCGTTTAGCGTTTTTCCTATGTCCTTTGGCCCCCCTGTTATTTCACATTCTTCTCACATTCTTTTCACATTCTTACATGTCTCAGATCTTCTTCTTTCCTTCTATATAGTCTGCATCTTTTTTCTCCCTCTTCTTTCCAGTATTCCTCTGCTTTGGTCTCGTTTCCACATGTGAATTTTGCCCTCTATCTTTCCACTTCATCCTCCCTTCTAAGTACTTTGGTAATTCTTCTTTGGCGATATTTCTGTAATGTATATTACATTTGGATTCCCTTATCCTTTTCCCCCTCTCTTCTGCTTCTCTCTTTCTTCTTTCTTCTATAATTTGGTCTACTGTCATCCTAGCTTGCTCCTCTCTTGCTTCTATCTGCGTCCCTCCATTTCTCACCTCTTCTAGTCCCTTCTTTCTCTTTCTTGCTCTTTTCCCTCCTTGGCCATTTCCCCAATTTCTCTCTCTTTCCTTCATACATTCCTTTACTAGTTCCTTTTTTCATTCTAGGGCTTTATCTTCATACCTTGCTGCTCTTTTTAATGCTTTTTCTTTGATTTCTATTAGCTTGCATTCTTCTATCGATATATAATTTGGTGCTGTCATACCTAATATCCGTTTTACATATCTTCTTTGTATTCTATTCAGTCTTTCTTCCATATCCCAGCCCCATACCTCTGCTCCAAACATCTTCATTCTCCTCTTGTAGTCCTGTTTGAATATTCTTTCTCCCACGCTCCATGTTTTTTTCGTTGCTATTGTTGCTCTCTTTTTCCTGTCTTGTATGTGTTTCTCATCACTGCCGTTTTTCTCTATTATGTACCCTAGGTATCTTATCTCGTCCACTTCTTCTAATTCTTGCTCTCCTCATTTACATTTTCTTTGTCTCCTTTTATTACTTCTTTTTTTCGAAAACTACTGTAGCGGCACGCGTGTAGGACGAATTCGAACCTTATTGTTGTTTTGTTTCGGAGTACAATGCCCGCTAGGTTACGGGTATTGCAAAGAGTAATGAACTCCGAGCAAAACAATGTCGCCGCTACGGTCAACCGTCAAACGCAGTCGAATTCAAACTTTCCGACTGTCCCCCGACCAGTATAAATAAACAAACGTTTTGACGAGCGTGAGTTCAGCGATCGCAGTGCTAGCATACAGACGCATTGGAAGATACACGGAGTTTCTTGAGAAAGCGCGTATTTATTTCGCAAGAGTTATATACTTGAACTTGTGCTTTGTATTAAATCAATCATCATAGACAATATATATTTATATTGTCAATATATTTCTTTAACGAATTGCTCACTCGCAAATAATCTGTTATTTGTAATATCCAAGAAGATCATTCCTCTACACTACTATCTTGGTCTTTTCCATTCTCAGTTCTAATTCGGCTTTCTTTAAAAATTGTTTGAATCTCTTTAGCATATCTTTTAGCTCCTCTTCTCTATCTGCCATCAACACAATATCGTCTGCATATGTTAGTGGCCATACCTTTCTTTCTCCTATCATTATACCCCCAGCTTGTCCTTTCCTTAGTTCCTCTTCCAGTCTTGTTTGACTCCCCTCACAGTCTAAAATTTCCTTGTGTTGCGGTTCTTGACTCTCAATACATTCCTTGTTTCTTCGTATATCGCTTTAATCCTTCGGGTTAGTTTTTCGCTAATCCCCATTTTCCTTATTTTCTCCTCCAGTTTCTCTCTGTTTAGTCTGTTGAACGCCGCTCTCAAGTCCGCAAAGCAGGCATATAATTTCCCTCTTTCTTTACCTAGCTACTTGTATATGATGTGGTTTATCACAAAAACCGCATCGGTCACTCCTCTTCCTTTTCTGAATCCGAATCTTCCAGTTTGTTTTCAATCTCTGCCTTCAGTCGTTCGTCCATTATCCCTGCATAGATCTTGTATGATGTATCCATTAGCGTTACTCCTTTGTAGCTCTTCGCTACTCTCTTGTCCCCCTTCTTATATATCGGACGTATTACTCCTTTTTTCCAATCTTCTGGTATCCCCTCCCCATTCTATATTTTCCTTAACAACTTCCGTAACGCCTCCCCCACTTCCTTCGGTGCGTACTTCCATACCTCATTTTCTAACCCGTCTTTCCCCATTGCTTTCTTTTCCTTCAAGTTTCTTAGCTGGTAGATCACCTCTTCCTTCTCTATATTATTGTAATATCATAGAATAGCTTTGATTGGAGGTCGGCTGAAATTAGAAAGACACCGCGTACGTCGTCTTTTATGGTTTGTTTACATCCGAGAGCGCCTAGTAACAGTGACGCGAGAAAAGATGAGCAGCGTACGGATTCATTTGTTTCCAAGGAGCGAGCGCAACCGAGGAGGAATGCATTTTGCGAGCGTCAGAGCTGATCGGGACGTCGAAGCATAGAGTCGTTAGAATTGAGTTGCAAATATTGTTGAGTTGCTGTGTTAGAGTTGCTAGTGAAAGAGAGAGAGTGTGTTACCAAATAGTTGTTAAGTTATTTGATGTAAATACGAGCGTTGCATTTAGTGTTTTCTGTTAATCAAACATCGTTCTTCTGTTATCTGTATTTTCAATCCATTATTAATAAATTATAATTAATCGGACAAAACTACACCTTATATATATTCCGATATTACATTATCTACCCTCTCCTCTATTATTTTCTCTTCCGCTCTATGCCCCTCCGTTTTTCTGCCCTCCTAGTGCTCTGTTCCTTCTAAAATTTCCATAAAGTCATTTTTCCACTCTTCTTCGCATACATCCTCATCTATACCTTCTCTACTTCTTCTATATTTATTTATGTATTTCCACGCTTCTTGTTCTGCTTTGATCTTCTTTATTTTCTCCATTCTTTCTTCTTCGTGTCTTTCCTTTCTTTGTTTGCACCACCGTTTGAATGCCTTTTTTCCTCTATGAGCGCTTCTCTGCTGCATTTTCCTTTCATAAACTTTGTCATCTTCCTTCTCATCTCTCTTTTCCTTTCTTTCCACTCCTTGTCGTACCGCGCTTTCTCTCCCATACCCCATTTCCTCATCTTCACTTTCTTCTTTGGCATTGCTTCGTTTATCTTCTTTTTGATTTCAGTCCACGTTTCCTCTACTGTTCTTCCCTTGCAGGTCCAGTCTTTACATTCCTCCAGGTATTTTTCCACACATTCGTTTGTTCTTCTATCTTTCATTATCATTCTTTTCTTCTTCTATCTTTTCCTCGTTTTTTTATAATTCTGCCCCCCCCCTATTACTATTTCTAACGGCATGTAGTCCGACTATATTCTTTTTCCTACTGTTACGACCGTTCGCGGAGAGACGCGGTCGCTAGGAAAACGCGTCAGCGAGAGGCGTAAATTCTCGCTACGATTCTGTTAATCGACGCCGCGAAATAGTCGTTCCCCTGTTTCGATTAAGATAACAGAGGTGGTTCAATGAAGTAACACTGTATTAACAGGTTAACATAAAATAATATATTTGACAATAATATGATGAATATATTACAGAAAGTTGACTCGACCTTACTCGACCTGATATCTCTCAATGAATTCGTTAAACTATATGATTTTGATTTTGCTCGTCAGACCTCTCGATGTCTAACGCTTGACTCGTCAGAAAGAACTGATTGCCTTTCGATTATTTCTTTGTCTTGTTTGGTATCCTTGTCTACGGGAGTGTTAAACGTGTCTCCTTTCGTACTACAAAAAATTTTTTTTTTTTTTACGTGGAGGAAATCTTCATAGACACCTTACCACCCTGTGGGGACGGGCAGAAGGTAGTACCGGATTCTTACCGGCTAAAACCTCCACGGGCGGGACGGTGCGAGTTGATCGTCGAAGCCCCTATATGCTTAACGCCATGCACCTTTAAACCAAGCACTCTTAGTAAGTACACCAACAACACACGCAAGGGAGGGGCTGACCGCTTGCCTGTAGTATATTACTTTTAAGAGAAATTTTGGTTCTTCCATCCCTATTTTTCCGATTCTTATGCCGAGGATTCGAACTCGCGACGCGTCGTCTTCAGTTCTGGGCTTTAACGGGCGTAGCTGGATGCCCCGCCGAGCTTCTAGGTGCTTGGAAAGTATTTGATTCTTAATGTGACAATATATATCGTAGGAAGTATTCTAATTAGTCTCTTGAAGGAGATGTACATTTTTCATAGCCCTCTCAAGATACAAGGGGTAAAGGTAAATAATTTCCTTAATTAAATCATTATTATGAAATCTATTATGAAGCTCTTAATAATATATTTTTGCTACTATTATAATTCTTGTAGTAACAGATGGCCGTTCTAAAAGAATTCGTGCCTCTTCTAATGCACTTATTATCAAGATGCCTAGTTTTGCGTTTTCCATCGCACTGGTAGAGATTTTATAACGTATGGGATTAGCTTAATTTATAAATAGGTCTAATTAATAATTTGAAACAGAAGATTTAGATTTAACCTCAGATTGAACCTCAAGATTTAGATTTAGATTATTAGAAAAATATATAATAATTTAATCCTTTTTTGGGTTTCTGTTATGGTCAGGAATTACGAGGTGGATAATTTTTCTTTTTACTTTGAAAAAAGTTTGTTTGTGTTCGTTAAATATATATAAAATCATACCTCAAAATTCAACAAATTTGTTTCTTTCTTTCCCTTCTAATAAAAATCACAAAAAGACGCTGTTTTAGAACATTCTAATTCAGGACACTCCTTTAACCGTTCTATTTACTTGTCATATCGTATTCCGGTGCTTTTTGGGGGTTAAAATGGTAATGGATCATTTCTTTGACCTCTGAGGTTGTAAATGGTTTTATAGGAAAGATATCTAGAAAGGTGATTTACAAAAATTTCATGTATTATCGCAAATATGATTTATAGATATACAAATATCTCTGCTTCATTGCTAGAAGAAAGTGTTTTTTTTTTATTATTATTTAATTTGTACTTTGCAATTTGTCCAACTAGACATTTGGTAAATTTTTCTAGCTTTATTACTAAATAATATGTGGATGGCTACGCCCATCGGAATACCATCTTTCAGTTTGTCTATTTTATTTCTTTAGTGAGGTCACTGAGGTGTTTTCTCTTTAGTCTTCTTTTTATCAGCTCTTTCCTTGTATTTCTTTGCGTACCTGCCGATAATTTCAGTAATGATGACACGATGAACCGAATAGTATCGTGCTTTTGTATCAGAAACGTTTTTTAAAAATAGTGAATCGGTTATTAGAACAAAGTAATTATTTATTTATTTTATTTTATTTATTATTACTTAGTCCGTGCCTTTCGGCCTTGGTCGAGCTTTCGATTTTACATCTCGTTTACCTATTACGCTTTTTACATTCTATCAGTCTTATGGCGTTATCACCTTATTGATTCCTCCCTTATATCCATCTAATCTCTCTTTTCTTATACATCTACCCCTATTATATTGCATTCCATTATATAATCTGTCTCTAAAACTATGGCAATTTTTGCGCTTTTGCCTCCTTGCTGTGCTTCCTTATTGTCGTTCCTCCTCGTCTTGTATCGCCCTTCTCTTCTCCATTATTGTTTTCAATTCTATTAATCCTTCCAGTTCTTCCTCAATCCTTCTCGTTTAGTATTTTTTCTGTGTCCTTTGGTCCTTCCGTTGTTTCGCATTCTTCTATCACGTGTCTCAGGTCTTCTTCTTTCCTTCTACGTAGCCTGCATCTCTTCTCCCTCTTCTTTCCAGTATTCCCTTGCTTTGATCTCGTTTCCACATCTGAATCCTGCTAATATTTTCCTGTCCTTCCACTTCACCCTCCCTTCTAAGTATTTTGGTAACTCTTCTGTGGCGATTTTTCTATATTGTTGAACAAAGTAATTATTTCGCATACATTTTTAAATTCCGCGCCACGACACTGTTCATTGCCGTAACTCCATCAAGTTACAGGTTCGGAAGTTTTGGCACAGTGCTTCTGCATTAAACACGAAGCTACTCGCTGTTGCTCGTGCAATACGAATTGCAGAGGACATTGAAACTGTGAGAATAGCAATGCAACAAGATCAACGCTGTTCAACCAGGAGACACGCAAGCGCTTTATTTTCAAGTCGAAGTCTTCGTAGCATTTTGCACAAGGACCCTACAATTCATCCATACAATATAGTTGTCGTCCAACAGCTAAATTTTTCTCAAGAGTTACTTGAAATTTTGACTGTAAATACTGCGCTGAACTTTCTGTTTATGTCAGACCAGACTCATTTTGTATTATCTGGTTGTGTCAATAAATAACATTTTCTTGAAAATCTTCACGAAGTTCAGGTTCTCACACCCAGAAAATTACGGTATGATATGGAGCAGCATCGTTTGGTATCGTTGCCTCTTCTTTGAGGACAGGCTATGCTGTTACGGTGACATAAAACCGCTATGTGAAAATTCTGTGTAATTCTTTGGAACCACAATTGCATCCACTTGAACACTGTATGGTCCCATTAGGGTAGTAGGTCGTCCGAAAAGTTCCTTCCGTTTTATATTATTTTGTCGAATTACGTATGATTCATTTTGTTTCCAGCAAAATAAAGATCACAACGTTCGACAGATTAGGTTTCATGTTTATATAAAGATGCGTCGTTGTAAAAGACGTGTCTGGAAAAGAAAGACACTTTTCGGACAACCTAACACAACTTTGCACACCACAACTGCAGTGTGTTGAATGTTTGCGCGTGGAATGTTTTCTGGACATTCGATTTCATCGTACGACGATATTTCTTATTTCTCTTGATCGGCAAATTTGATTTATTGCGATTAGCGATAGATGCCTCAAAAACCAAAAAACAAAGAGTGTGATCCTCCATTTGCCAATATTTAGGAATTGAAAGAAACGATAAAGTTGCAGCATTTCATAACGAAATGATCCAAAAGGTAATAGGAAATCTTTGAAATCAACTGGAATAATATTCGAGAGAGTCTTTTTCAAAAAATAAAATGGCATCTTTGTATTAACATAAAAGCTTAATAAGAAATTGAAATCTTAAAATTCTATTTCATTTGAAAAATCGTTCAGATTCCTGTGCCCTGCTATGTATAATCTGTGAAGCAAATATGTTCCCAACTTGCAATTTAAATTACCAGAAAATAAAAACTCCAAACTATCAAAGAAACAGTTTTGTTTATTTTGTTATATTCGTTTCAAACAATTAAGTTTAAGACATTTGAAAAACTAACGAAATAAATAGAAAATATGTTGTATATAAATTATTAGAAAGAGATTATATCATAATAATTTTCAAACCTTGTTCCATTATATTCAATGGCTTAAAAATTATACGGAAATGCCACTATATTCTTCCATTCAATGTGCATTTTCATTGATGTACGTTCGACCAATCGCGGGGAGACGTTCGCGAGTAGAGACGTCAACGGGAGTCGTAAATTCCCGTTACGATTATAGCAATCGACACCACGAATTGATCGATCCCCTAATTTCCGTTGAGATAAGAAGGGGTGATTAAGTTTATATAACACTGTGGTTCACAGAATTATAAATTATGTATTTCCAACACTTAGATTACACTGTGAAGTAGAGATATATAAATAACAACTGACCGCACAAAGGTGAGCAAGGTATACTCGATAGAGCAGGGCTCTTACACTTGAATTTAGTGTGTTAGTGGACTTAGCACTATAATGTATTTAGTAGTAGAGGAAGACTTGACTCTCCTGAGGTCGTAGGAGCAGTGAGCTTGTTTGTTAGGAGTTCGCGTTAGACTGACTTTCGGGTGTATTCCCGGTCGAAGGATGTTGACTGTCCGAAGGATGAAGGATCAGTAGTGTTCGGTGACGACGCTGTCGCGGAGGAAAGCTAAGGATGGGTGTGTTTTTTGCCTGACGAGCGCGGATTCATTGTTCCTGCTTTCGTTAGGAAAAGTGAGGGTAACGAACCGCTATGTCGATTGGTCATGACCTGGGCTAATGCTTGAATGGATGAGTAGGAAAGACGTGGATGACCTTGTTCGTGGGGAGAGCCCAACTTGTTTTTATTAGCTAGCTATTCGGTTTTTCCTAATGGGCGCGTACCTGCTTTCTCCGTGTTTTAATTGCGCCTAATAAACTCAAGGACCTCTCTAAAAACCGAATGTGTTCCGAGAATATTTCTAGGCTTAAGAAATTCTTCAGGACAAACGGATTGCCTGAAGACACATGTTGACACAATACAGGCAAGTTTTTTTTTTTTTTTTTTCATTCATTTTTTTTTTATTTATTTATTTAAATTTTACAATTTGTCCAATAGGACATTTGGTAAAATATTATAGCGGTTTAATAATATAACATGTGGGTGGCTACCCCCAGCGGGGTACCATCATCGTGTTTGTTAGGTTATGTCCTTTGTGAGATCTGTTGGGTGTTTCCTTTTTAGTCTCCTTTCTATGGTTGTGTTAATCGTTTCCCGCTGCCAGCCGGTTCGGGTGGGTTGCTAATCTTTCTTTATATTTTCCTGCGTGTCTGCTAATTTCCTCTTTGACCATTGGTATTCCAAGGTCTCTCCGTATGTCCTCGTTTCTAACGTACCATGGGGCGTTTACAATTGTTCTAAGTAGTTTAGCTTGGATTGTCTCTATTTTGCTTATATGGCTCTTTGCTGCTGTTCCCCAAAGTGGTATTCCGTACGTCCAGATTGGTTTTATTATCATTTTGTATATTTTTAGTTTGTTTTCTATGCTTAGTTTGGATTTTCGACCTGTCAACCAATACATTTGTCTCCTTGCTATCTGTATTTTGTCTATTATAGTTTTAATATGCCGTTTCCATGTGAAACGTGTATCTAAGTAGAGTCCTAGGTATTTGACTTGCCTTGTTTGTATTATTTGCGTACCGTTCAGCGTGATGTTTGGAGGTATCTGTTTTCTCAGTGTGAATGTAATGTGGTTGCATTTATCGGGGTTTGCTTTAATTTGTTTATCTTGAAGCCACTTTTCTATTTTTGTGATATGTTCTTGTAGTGATGATACTGCTGTTGCAGGGTCAGTGTGCCTGACCAGCACCGCCGTGTCGTCCGCGAATGTCAGTATTTTGCTGTTAGTGGTTGTTGGTATGTTGGCCGTGTATAGTGTGTATAGAATTGGTCCTAAGACGCTTCCTTGCGGAACCCCTGCCTTAATGTCTTTAACTTCAGAGTATGTGTCTTTAATTTTTACTACGAAGGTTCTGCTGCTTAAGTAGGATTTAATTAGATGGTATATCTGTTCCGGGAATTGTTTTCTGATTGATTGAAGTAGGCTTTTATGGTTTATTTTGTCGAATGCTTTCTCGATGTCCATAAAGAGGGCTGTGCAGTATTGTTTGTTTTCTAATGCTATGATTATTTCATTTGTAAGTCTGTGCATTTGCTCTATCATGGAGTGTTTGTTTCTGAATCCAAATTGGTGATCTGGTATTAATTTTTCCTTCTCTATTATTGGTTTTAAGCGGGCGTAAATTATTTTTTCTAGTATTTTGGAAAACACGGGAAGTAGTGATATTGGTCTATAAGATGTTGTTTGGTGTGGATCTTTTGCCTGGTTTAGGTAACATTATGATCTGTGCTAGTTTCCATAGTTTAGGATAGTATTGGAGTCTTAATATTGCGTTGTAAATTATTGTGATTAGTCGTATCGCTTTTTGGAGGAAGGTTTTTCAGAATTTTTCCATTGATTAGGTCGATCCCTGGTGCTTTTTTGTTTTTTATTTTCTCGATTTCGTTTCTAATTTCTTGTGCTGTTGTTTTAGGTATGATATAGTGTTTGTCAATTGAGATACTAGTGGTTATCGCATTCTCATCGGTATGACCATTGTGGTTGCTATTATTGGTGTTATGTGGTGTAAATATGTTGCTTAGGTGGTTGGAAAATTCTTCAGCTTGTTCTTCGTTGCTTCTTGCCCATGTATTATCTGCTTTTCTGATTGCTGGGACTGGTTTTATTGGCTTCTTTATTCTTTTTATGGCTTTCCATAGGGAGTAGTTGGTGTTCTCGTGCGCCGATAGTGACTCTATGAATTTTGTGAACTCATTGTTATTGTGTTCTTTTTATTTTGTTTTTAATTTCTTTTTGCAAGTTTGTTTAGGTGTTTTTTATTTTCTTTTTGATCTATGTTTTTGCCATTTTGCTTTCGCTTTTCTTTTCTCTTTAATTGTTTCGAGGATGTCTAGCGGTATTATTTTTGTTTGTCTATTGGTTGGTTCAGGTATAGTGGTTGCCCATGCTGCTTCTTGAATAGTTTCTGTAAGTGTTGTTACTGCTTGTTCAATGTGTTCAGGTGTTTTCAATGGGATGTTACAATTGATTTTGTTCTCAATTATTTCTTTAAATGTTTGCCATTTGGTGGTATTATTGCATAGTGTCGCTGATTTGTTATAAAGTATTGGTTTGTTTCTGTATGTAATAATTATGGGTGTATGGTCTGAGCTAAGCTCCAGACTGGGTGTTATATGTAGTTTATTTGCATTTAATCCCTTTGTAACTGCAAAGTCGAGTAGGTCAGGTATTTTGCTCGGGTCTGTCGGCCAGTATGTCGGTCTTCCTGTGGATAATATGTTGAGGTTGTTGTATCTAATGTATTTTTCCAAGGTTCTACCTCGAGGTGTAGTGATTCTTGATCCCCATAGTGTGTGCTTTGAATTATAATCTCCCGCTGCAATATACTTGTCACCTAAATGTTGAAAGTACTCTTCCCACGTTTGTGATGTAATTTTGTGTCGCGGTGGTACGTATACTGCTGATATCTGTAAATGATTGCTGCTAGTTTGTACTGTAACGGTGGTTGCTTGGATATATTCCTTACGAACTTCGCTGTGTAAATGGTGTTTAATGTCGTTTCTTATTATTACTGCGGTCCCTCCGTGTGCTTTACCTGAGGGATGCTTGGTGTCATAAATGGTGTAGTACGGAATTTTTAAATAGTTTTTTATAGTGAGGTGTGTTTCTGAAACGAGTAGTATATCGATATTATTGTTGTATAGGAATGTTTTAGCTTCTAGGGCCCTTTGTTGTATGCCGTTAGAGTTCCAGGCTGCTATTTTAAGCGTGTCCGTTTTATTTTTTTGGTTAGCGTGTTTGTGAGTAGTTGCAGCATGAGTGTGATTTGCTGTGTTTGCTGTTTAAGGATTTCGTTTTGTTCACTTATCATTTTTGCTATCATTTCCGTGTTTTTAATGGATTGCTTTATCATTTCTTTGATTTCTGTAGAGTCGTCGCTGTTGTTGTTTTGGCTTTGATTATCTAATGGTGTTGACCGGTTGACTACTTGCGCGTAGCTTCGGCTTCTACCGGTGTTGGTGTTAGTGTGGTTGTTGTTCGTTGCTTGTTGTGTATTTGGTGTTGACAAAGGTTCTGTGTTGTCCTGTTGCGTGTGGAAATTGTTGTGTGTCCTGTTTCGTATAGGCGGGAATAGTTTGCTTTGTAGTTGCTTTCTGACTACGCAGCCTTTGTAGCTGGCTGGGTGATTTCCACCGCAGTTATGACATTTGACGTCATTTATTTTCCCCGTGTGTGGGCAATTCACTGTTAGGTGATTTCCTGCGCATTTGACACACGCCGGATTTCTGTTACAGTAGTTTTTTGTGTGTCCATATTGTTGACACCTCATGCATTGTGGTATCTCCCTTTTGTGCCTGGGTGGCTCAACTGTGATTATTGTGTTTAAAATTTTTTTTTATTGCGTATATTTCTTTTATTGTTGTTTTTGGGCTCTAGCTCTATTAAGAATAGCGGTAGTGGTTCTTTTCGTGTCGTACCTTGTAATGTTGTTTATGGATCTTGCTTGGTGTCCAATATTTGCTAGTTCTTCACTTAGTTTCTTTATGTTGGTTTTTGGATGTAGTCCTCTTATGACTACTTTGTAGCTCCTTTCCGTTTTGGGCTGGTACGTGTGGCATATAGCATTTTTTTCTCTTAATTCCTTTAACACTAGCCTATAATTTTCAGGGGTGTTTGTTTGTATTTTTACTTGTTCTAGTTTTATTTGTTTTATTATGTAGTTTTCCTTCCCGACTATATCGTTTAGTCGATCTATAAGCGGGTCTATTATCTGGGCCTCCACAAATATCGGTGGTGGTTTTATAGTGTTCGTTGGTTTAGTTGCGTTTTTGGTTGCTGGGTCGTCGTCTATTTCTTCCGTAAGTGAACTGAAGGAGTTTCTTAGTGGTAATTCTTGCAGCCATCGCTGCTTTTCCGTATCTAGATTACCTGTAGTTTTTCTTTTTTTGTTGTAGCTAGCTATCTTCCAGCTTTCGTCCTGGTGAGTTGTTTCTTTGGTGTTTTCAGTGTCGACTTCCATTGTGGCTGAGCAGTCTTGTTGGTTTATTTGTAGACTTGGTTTTGTTGTGTTTGATGTTTTGTTTATGTAGTATTGTTCGTCTTTGTTGATAATTCTTATCGGTGAGAGCTTCATGTTAGGTTCACTAGTCCCCTTAATAGAAGACACGATCCTCCACCGTTTGGTTCTAGGCGTAACCGTCTTTAACTTTCTTTTCCTTTCCCCCACTCCTCGCACTTTTTTGCACGTCCTGAGGCACTTTTCTTACACGTCCGTTCAGCTCGGCTGCTCGGACAGAACTCACAATACAGGCAAGTGAAAGTTATGGTGGGTCCTTAGGTTTATTGAGGGTCGAAGTGCCGTTATGCAGGCCGTTTGTTGTCCGGTCGCGAGTGCTGGCGTGCGGATGTTTTAGGCGGCGTAACAATTGAGACTGTTGAGAAATTGTAATAAATATTCAATAATTATATGGACTAAAACAATAAATTCACACATGCTTCTTAAAATAAATAATTAAAAATTTGATTCAGTAGAAGATACAGGCACGGAGTTTTGTCATTAATAAAATTTATTTAAATAATAATAGAAAATTATAGTACTTGTACGAATAATTAATCTGTTAAATTTGTATATATTTGCAGATTGCATATAACGTGAACATACATACAAAATATTTAGATCTATTTTTCATAGAATTTTTTCATAAATAAATAATTATACTTACGCACACGAGGGACATTGCAAAAGCTCCTGAACCTATATATATAATAACTTATTGTAATTTAAATTGTAATTATTAACTATTACATTTAAATAATAAAATATTTATCAAATAATAACACATTTTCTGTATATGTTGCATATATTTATATACTCTCGTATATGTTGACACATTATTAACACATATTCAGCATACGTTATTTGCACATTTCGACATATTTTATTGACATAAACATCCGCAGTCTGTCTGTGAGCAGCAAATTCAATGCAAACTGTAGGTACTTGTAAGAAATTGATCAATTAACTGATACATTAGAAAACAGCAATGAAGCCATTGTTATTTATGAGGTTACTCCATCTACGTTGTTCTGCTTCGTGCTATTTAAATTGTTTATACAATCGACAGTATTTTACTGTTCGATTATGAACAATGAAAAATCAGATAAATATAACAAGTACCAAACTGGTCCTATATATATATGTGTCAGAGAGGCGTCGGGAATAGGGTTGTGGGCGTTTGATAAATCTTCATTGGAATCGGCCATCGTTGAGTTATAACGAAGGTACGGTCTGTTAATACGAGTATGGATACTACCGACTCGACAAACAACCGCGGCGGTTGGACACTCGCGATACTAGTGATGTTGGTCTTAGGTTCAATATCGAATCCGCGGTCAACGGGATGATAGATGTACGTGTTCTCAAAAATCTTAGTCGGACTCTTTACAAAACGTGGAATACCCACCGAGCGTACAGATACTAAGTAACTCGCTAATACGACCTCACGAGAGAATGACTCTCCGTCGCGATGATGCTGCAGAGGAAAACTATGATGGGGTGTGTCTGAGGACACGAAATCATCGGATTCGTCGAGGATAGCCTTCGTTCAGAAGGTGAGGGAATTTGACGTTGCTGCTAACTGGTCAATCTCCATATCGGTGGTTAGAAAAAGATACTAGCCGCCCTCGAGAGAAAGTTGCTAGTGGGAGACGCCGTTTGTTGAAAAATAGGGCTCTCCTATCTTCCCGCAGCTGGGAAAAAGACTGTTTGTTTGAAGGACTTTAGTCAACTAAATTCTAAGATTTATGACGGGCTCTCAGGCTAGCTGAACATGTACTCCGGAGATGCGTGGCAATCATCTTGCTCGAAGAATAGGGTCTGCGCGTGGCGAGCCACGGGACAGAAACAGTCGGAATGGTTACTGTCGCGTGCCGCCACAAATATTTCTTTTAAGGAGAGCTATAGAATTACTACATTACCTTTGTTAGACAAAGCGTTCATCCCGTGACCGCGGCTACGTTCGGCGACTGGCTGTCGCCTCGAGCCCAAGCTCATTATCACAACTCGCGAACAATTACAATCGGATTGAATAACTACAATTGTTTTATTACAGCTATAGTAGACTCTAGATTACAATGTTGTGGGATTATCCAAAATTCCAAAGGCTACGGTGTCCTTTCATCTCCGACATGCATATACTGAAACAATGAAGAAACACGGTTCTGTTTTCCAGGTTAAGGTTTAACATATCCAAATGACATTTCGTTCGCAATAAAAAATCAATACTTTCTGATGTTGGAAATTATAAACACACGTCTGTCTTTTAATTCTGAAAATTTTACTTCCAACTGATTTTCAAAAATTTTCAAATATTGAATCCGCCTTAAACGTATGTAAGTACATGTCTGACAATCGTCTAAAGATGGAATTTCCTTACCCGTACAGCCGCGCCTTACGCGGCTGAGTCTGAAATCCGCAGTCTGAGTCTTAAATTCGAATTGTATGGCTGACATTGATCGCAAGTCTGCACCACTCTCATAGCAACACCAGCTGATACACGCGTCCTACGCTTGTGTTGATACACATAGCACAGACGACTATGCTAATATCATTGACAGCAATGCTGCTATCTTCCGACAAACTAGTTTTCAGTGTTGCGTTGTGTGTTTAGATATTACGTGACTTTGTAATGATTTCGATAAACAACTGTATAATGTGTACCTTTTTTAGCGTTTATTCACAAAACAGTTGTAATATAATAATAACCATATAATAATATAATATAATAATAATAACATAATGGTGTGATATTGACTGAAATGCCGCAGATCGATAAAATATTAGTTACAATGAATCCAAACCAATGGCTTCAAATTACAGTACTCACAGATTATTGGAAAAGATAGAACAGATTAAAGAAAATTATGCTGATGAAATAAAATAAATAAAGGAGATAAAGAAACATAAAATAAAATAAAAGGATATAAAGTAATACATGATAATATAAATAAAATAAAATGAAATAATGAAGTAACCAATTTACAAATAGAATCTTCTTACAAGTTTATAAAGAACATTATGTCTAATTACATTATAAACTGCTACGGTATTATCGCTACTCGTATAACATTTTTAATTTCATGATTCAAAGAAATACGTTTACTGAAGTTGATTCAGAATGTCAGTAGGCGCCACTTTCTAACCACCGGTATGTATCCAAGTTTTGCCTATCATTATATTGTTCAAGTCCGGAATTTGGTAATTAATAGTGTAAATTTACTCAGTATTTCTGTGTTGTATATCAAATTTTTTTATCTATTTTGTTTTTGATTACATGATGTCAATGGATCAAACATCTAGATTCGCGTCTAATATATTGTCCGAAATGCAACGCTCAAAAGGATGTAGCTGTAAAGATCATTTGCTACAAGAAAAGGTTAACAGATAACCTGCGTTATCCGGAAGGATAGCGGAAGCCCTTCGCGGTTCGTCCAAAAAGTTCTGATAAGTCCCACCGAAAGGCGACAGTGCCTTACCATTTATATACGTGTTTTATCCTTGTCTAAGGGAGTGTTAAACGTCTCTCCTTTCATACTACAAAAAATTTTTTTTTTTTTTTTTTACGTGGAGGAAATCTTCATAGACACCTTACTACCCTGCGGTCGCGGGCGGAAGGTAGTGCCGGATTCTTACCGGCTAAAACCTCAAGGAAGAAATTAGCAGATTCGCAAGAAGGTACAGTGAAAGAATAGCAACCCACCCGAACCGACTGGCAGAGGAAACGATCAACACAACCATAGAAAGGAGACTAAAAAAGAAACACCCAACAGATCTCACAAAGGACATAACCTAACAAACACGATGATGGTACCCCGCTGGGGGTAGCCACCCACATGTTATATTATTAAACCGCTATAATATTTTACCAAATGTCCTACTGGACAAATTGTAAAAGTTAAATAAATAAATAAAAAAAAAAAATTGATGTTTTGTAATGTTATACATCTGTTTGACGTTTACGGATCTTCTAACCACTTGATATTGGTTTTCACGTTAATTAGTCTTATTTTCGTACGTGAATTCTCCAAATCTACTTTGGTTCCTCTTTTCCTTTTTAATGTGGGTAGCTTCCATTGTACATTGATAGCTTCTTCATTTCCGTTTGGCACCTAATAAAGAATTAAACGTGTGTCGCAAAACGTGTTTTTGCCTAAAAAATGTCAAAGTTATTGAAGTTTTTCTGAATAATATCTCTGAATTTGATAAATTTACAAATTTATATCTCCTCTTAACATTAAATGCTGCAAGTGTGCCTCTCAAGCAGCACCTATATGCGGTGCGGTGCGGTACTTTTTTTAAAATCTGACACTTAAAAACTTTCTTCCTTTTTTTTTTTTTTTTAGTTGGAAGAATTTTACAACCAATTCTCATGGAGAATTATAAGTAATAGCTTTTAATTATAGTAATAGCCAATTAATAGGCTAGGCGTCGGCGACAAAAAGCGATTATTCGGCTATCGGCCGGTAAAGTGTAAGATGGATATGTCGCAATAGGTACTGAAAGTACACGCAAATATGTTCGACAACCAATAACGTTTATTAAACTCCATCACTCAATAACAATGAATGATTAACAACGATTGAATAACAATTAACAATTAACAGCGGTTAAATAACAATTAACGGTTAACTACGTGCGTTCATTAGATGTGCCGCAGCGGCTGGCGCGTGTATGCTCTTCCGAGAATTCGGTGGAAGAAACGTGAAGATATAGATGGCACATTGGGCACGTCGGTGTTCCGCTTTGACGGCGTAGTGCTTTGTATTGCGAAGCCGTTTGAAAGTTCCGTGACACGTGCCGCCACAAGCGTTAAAAACTTGCAAGTCGAAGTATGATCGCAATTATGAGAATAATTAACATTAAATTTGTATTTGTGTTCAAAATTTTAATCAACTTATTCTTTATACAGGGTGGTTGGTAACTGGTGGTACAAGCGGAAAGGAGGTGATTCTACGCGAAAAAAGAAGTCGAAAATATAGAATAAAAATTTTTCGTTCGAGGCTCTGTTTTCGAGAAAATCGACTTTGAATTTTCGCTCGGTACGCGTGCACTTTATCACGTCTCGTTATAACGGATCTCACTGTAGATTCTTGTCTCGATGGAAAAATTAAAAAAAATAATAATAATAATAAAAAAATTTTTTTATTCTATATTTTCGACTTCTTTTTTCGCGTAGAATCACCCCCTTTCCGCTTGTACCACTAGTTACCAACCACCCTGTATAATATATAATAAATAAACATTTTTTTCCTAAAATTTTTTTCTACACAATCTAGGTGGACTAATCGTGAAATCTACGACGACTTTTCTAATAATATGTAATGAACACCTTGCAAAACAGTTTGATCACATAACACGAGTCAACATGGAAGTATCTGTTCTACTTAGTTTCTAAAAACGGGGGGGGGCCCCCGGGGGGGGGGGGGGGGGTTGAGCCTCCTTCGGAGTCGGCCATCATTAATTAATCTCGCGTACCCGCGCTGGAATTCCGTAAACGAGGATCCGGCACGACGATCAACGACAATGACTACGCTCGCGATAATCGGGTTGAGATTACTAAGTCCCTAACGAATCCGCGGCCAACGGGATACACTTACTCGGATCGGCAGGCGCTGCTCCCTTCGTCGGCGAGCTCTCCAGAAAGAATAAATTTCGTCCCGATGATGCCACCGAGGGCAACTCTGATGAGGTGTGTCTCAGGACACGAGATCATCGGATTCGTCGAGTATAGCCTTCGTTCTCAAAGCGAGGGGAGTTGACGTCGCTGTCAATTGGTCAACTTGAGACAAAAGCTACTTGTCCGTTCGAAGCATCTTAATTGCCAAAAACCCAGGCTTTATAGCAGGTCCTAGGCTAACGGGACTTGTGCAGTGTAAGTGCCTCTATATCTCGTATTCTTTGTCCGAAGGAACCGTTGGCGTGTTTTACTGCCGGGTACCTCTATGAGTCTCCTTTTACTGAGGGTCATACTATCGCTCCATACCTTCTTTTTAAATCGCACGCCCGTCCCGTTGACCGCGGCTACGTTCGGCGACTGATGGTCGCCTCGGGCCCAAGTTTATTATCACAAATCGCAAACAAATACAATTTGGCAGAATAACGGCGAATTGTTTAATTACGACTGTAAACTCTAATTACGATTTTATGGATTTTCCCGAAGTTCCAAGGGAAGGCTCCGGTGTCCTTCCATCTCCGACACGGCCATTCTGACTATCACACGTCCCTGTGTGAAACTAAAATGTTGAGTTTTTCCAATATTAGACTCGGTACAAATAACATTGTTTGCGACTTAACTGAATCAAGGGTCCGGTTTAACACTAATTTTGTTCAGAGATTTGGTAACGAAGGGAATAAGAAAAACAAATTAATAACACCATGATTGGTATTCAAAATGCCAGTTGCATCCTGCAGGTTGTTAATCTGGTCGCAATGACGTGATGGACCATTTTTGATTTCGCACCCAAGTGAATCTCGTTTACTGGATCGCACGACCGCCCAAGGTTTTATTACGTTATCGCCCAATGGTGCCTTTAACCCATTGCTCGGCCTTCCTGACCTTTCTTACATTATCACCCAATGGTACATTTCACCCATTGCTCGGCCTTTCTTACATTATCACCCAATGGTACATTTCACCCATTGCTCGGCCTTTCTTACATTATCACCCAATGGTACATTTCACCCATTGCTCGGCCTTCCTGACCTTTCTTACATTATCACCCAATGGTACATTTCACCCATTGCTCGGCCTTTCTTACATTATCACCCAATGGTACATTTCACCCATTGCTCGGCCTTCCTGACCTTTCTTACATTATCACCCAATGGTACATTTACCCCATTGCACAGTCTACATCCAATGGTACATTTACCCCATTGCACAGTCTACATCCAATGGTACATTTACCCCATTGCACTGTCTACATCCAATGGTACATTTACCCCATTGCACAGTCTACATCCAATGGTACATTTACCCCATTGCACTGTCTACATCCAATGGTACATTTACCCCATTGCACTGTCTACATCCAATGGTACATTTACCCCATTGCACAGTCTACACCCAATGGTACATTTAACCCATTGCACAATCTACATCCAATGGTACATTTTACCCATTGCATAGCCTACACCCAATGGTACATTTAACCCATTGCACAATCTACATCCAATGGTACATTTTACCCATTGCATAGCCTACACCCAATGGTACATTTAACCCATTGCACAATCTACATCCAATGGTACATTTTACCCATTGCATAGCCTACACCCAATGGTACATTTAACCCATTGCACAATCTACATCCAATGGTACATTTTACCCATTGCATAGCCTACACCCAATGGTACATTTAACCCATTGCACAATCTACATCCAATGGTACATTTTACCCATTGCATAGCCTACACCCAATGGTACATTTAACCCATTGCACAATCTACATCCAATGGTACATTTTACCCATTGCATAGCCTACACCCAATGGTACATTTAACCATTGCACGGTCTCACTGACCTTTCCTACCTTACTCTGCTAGGCGTTATTATCATCGTGCTTGTGATCCTCCGAGATCGGGGTGCTCATATCGCCATGGTCACCGTTCTCGCCATCGCTACAGACGTCCAATTCCGCAGGGATACGACTATTCGGCATCTTTCGCAACCTATCATGACTATATTTGTAGGATCGCTTGCCGTCTACTGTTTTCAACACATATCTATCCCCTTCTAAAATTTCCGTTATTACAAAAGGGCCCTTAAATTTTGGATGTACTTTAATTTGTTTCTATTTCCTCGTTTTTTCGTAATACAAAATCTCCAAAATTAAACTTAACTACTTTAGCTTTAGTTTTGTCAAATCCACCTTTATCGTACCTAGCACTAATTTCTATATTCTCTGTTGCCTGCTGTCTTACATCGGGGATATCTGAATATCTCTCTTCGGTATTATCGGGTATCAACTTGTCGTAAGGTCTTTACTGTTCTGCCGATTAACAGTCCCAATGGACTCGATTTAGTCACGCGGTTGGTGGTGCAATTCAAAGCCAACTGCACCTCGCCAATCGCGTCTAGCCCGGTCGTTTCTATGATTGTGAACATAATCTTCAACGTACCCGTGATATGCTCTGCCTGTCCGTTAGTACTACTCGCACCGGTTGAGATTAAGTAGAGTTTAGTGTTTACCTTGACAGACATCTGGGAACTCTTTACCCGTAGGACACCTCTCTTGATCCGCTATTATCAAGCAAGGACTGCCGAATAAAACATAGCATACTTAAGTGCTGCAACGGTACTAAGGGAATCTTCTTTTGCGAGTATGATGCAGATGTGCGAATTTAGCGAAGCCGTCGACCAAAACAATGATCTATTCTTTCGAATCTCTTTTACTGCCTAGTTTGTCCGTTAGGTCCAAGTGAACGGAATGCCAAAATATGCTGGTCTTAGGAATAGGATTTAGTTCAGCTGGTATTTTACCCGAACTAGCCTTCGAAACTCGACAAGCTTGACAGTTCTCAACGAATTTGCGAACCTATTTCGCCATTCCTTCGAACCAGTGATACTCGTACAGTCTCTCAAGCGTTTTATCCTAACCTAAGTGCATAATTGACTGTTGCACATGGTTGATAGCGGACCACCTAGAACCTCTTGAGACAATGGCATGCGGAGAGTTCTGCCTTTTCTCCGTATTTTACGATGAAAAGTGCCGGACCGTAATTCATACGTATCCGCAATATCTTCCGTGAGCTCCTCGTTCTGCCATTTACTGACGATCTCAGGAATTTGGAGTTCGCGATGTTGTACCGTTAGTAGCCAATCTTCGGGGACTTCGGGGGTTGATTTCCTTCTCTACGACTTTATTGATCGTACGGTGATCCAAGTCTACGGGGTTTCGCGAGAAGAAATCTACGTGGGCCTTTCGTTTACCTACTCGATACATAGTTGAAAGTAAAAGTTTGCAAGTAAGCCCACCATCTATGAACCCTGTCATTTAAATTCACCCCATTACTAGATGCCTTCAAGGAATTACAATGAGTAACAACAAGAAATTCTCGTCCATGTAAATAGTGGCGGAAATGTTTAACAGCGTGTAACGACTGCTAACGTCTCTAGTTCATTTGAAGAATACCTAGATTCCGCAGGGCTACTTCTTGTACTGTAATATTCTATTACTCTATTTTTACCTTCGATCTTGTGCATTAAAACAACCTCATATCCGTCCGAACTAGCGTCGGTATGGCGTTCTATCGGATGGATCGGGTCAAACACCATTAACATCGGCGCGTCGATCAGAACGGAAATTTCCTTTTGCCTTATTATTATTATTATTTTTTTTCATGCCTATGCGCCCAAGTTATGTTTCTATCACCGTAAGTAAGTGCATACGAGGGTTTCGTTACCTGTGAAGCTTTAGGGGCGAATTTTGGGAAATAAAAGGTCAAACCTATGGACTGCCTGAGCTGCGTGAAGGTTGTTGACGCAGGTAAAAACTCAAGGCGTGTATTTTACCCGGACTGGGACGAACTACTCCGTTATGGATTACGTATCCCGAATAGAGTACCGATGTCTTTAGAAAAGAACATTTTGGAAAGTTAAAGGAGAATCCGGCTTTTACGAGGGTACCTAGTACGGTGTGCAATTCTTTTAGAGCTTGCTCTATCGAGTCGGCAATAATTAGGACATCATCCAAATAGACAGCAACGTACAAATGGCACGTTGGCTGCCACACGTGTTTTCAAAAGAATCTCAAGAATGTTCTCTCGTTTCGTTTGTTCACAACATTAAAATCACGAGTCGCTGCTGAATATAATGAAGGAAAGTGTGGCACAGATCATTTCGACCAGATGGTTTCTTATGTCACCACAATTAGAAAAAGAATCAAATGGTACAGAAGACTTGGCATGCGTCTCCTCCTGAGGATTTCTGTGGTAAATGCTTTGATGGTTTACGAAATTGCAGCAAGGAACAACATAAACGTTAGAACATCTAGACAAGTATTAGTCGCGAAATTATTAGGGTTATCCGAAAACGCAAAGATCCCTGTTTTCAACGGAGTCGGCATAGTATTGCCGTTCGGAAAAACGAGTCCGAAAGAAGCACTAGACGCGCACGCAACCATGCTGTGCAAATAAAAGACGTCGGATGGACTGAACAAAGGCACAAAAGAATTTGAAGAGAACAATAAATTATTGCCCAAATTGTCCATCGAGGATAACCAATACTGCGTATTTCCTAAAATTTGGATGAATAGGAACTTAGCGAAATCCGCTGGGCATGTCCAGACTAGTAAAATATCTCGCTTTTTGCAATCTCGCGATTTGATCCGCCACAAAGGGTAGAGGATACCGATCCGCGACCGTGTTTTTGTTTAGTTCTCGAAAATCTACATGCAATCTATCTGAATCATCGTTCGTCTCCACGAGTAACATAGGGCTCGCGAACAGTGGATTACTATGCCTTGTGATTTTTGGCTGTAATTAATTCGCTTATTCTCTCACGTACTATTCTGCGCTCTTCCTCGCGAAATCTATAAGGACTTCTTTGTATGGTGATGTTAGGATCAATTAATTGTATCTCTAACTGGCCTGTATTCACGCGAGTACGTAGGAAACCCGTAACGAATGAATCTTTGAAAAGAAAAATTAATCGACTTGTATTACTACCACGTACATCAATGTCGACTGCGTTAACATCGATCTCGTTTTTCAGCGGTATTATTCCAGGTAGTAATTATTCGTCTTACACATAGCGAGGCTATTTTGTGTAATATTACGTCAAAACCTTGACTTAGAATTTCGCGATCAATCGCGATACCATATTTTGAAATAGCTATCAGCGGGGACATGACGATTTTATCTCTAACGTAAAACCACTAACACCCGCAACGGACAAGGTTGAGGTGTACCAATATTTCTCATTACTCGCATTACCACCATATCAATCGTTCTTTTGCCAGAAAATCTCAAGACTACGGGTTCTTTAATCAGTGAACACTCGGCTCCAAAATCGGGGTAAAATGGAAACGACTCACCCGGATGACTTGATCCACCAGTTGGTGCTCCCACCACGTAGAAGTCGATTCGACGCCCATCATTGAGATTATAGTCAGGGCACCGCTTTGTAAGGATTTTCCCCCATAATCAAATGGACAGCTGCGCGTCATGCAGCGGAATCGGACGTTCGCGGTTTCCGGGTTAACGCGGTGGCGAACGTTGTTAGGTCCCATACTCGATTTTTGCACTAGCGACTGAATTAACTCGCACACGATGGTCGTAAGCTCTAGCGCTGTTATAACCGGCACTTTATCCCACTTCTGATGTCGGAGATAGGCCCTCGCTAGGGCCGTGGGCGTTTGTTGAGCCTCCTTCGGAGTCGGCCATCATTAATTAATCTCGCGTACCCGCGCTGGAATTCCGTAAACGAGTACTCCGGACACGACGATCAACGACAATGACTACGCTCGCGATAATCGGGTTGAGATTACTAAGTCCCTAACGAATCCGCGGCCAACGGGATACACTTACTCGGATCGGCAGGCGCTGCTCCCTTCGTCGGCGAGCTCTCCAGAAAGAATGAATTTCGTCCCGATGATGCCACCGAGGGCAACTCTGATGAGGTGTGTCTAAGGACACGAGATCATCGGATTCGTCGAGTATAGCCTTCGTTCTCAAAGCGAGGGGAGTTGACGTCGCTGTCAATTGGTCAACTTGAGACAAAAGCTACTTGTCCGTTCGAAGCATCTTAATTGCCAAAAACCCAGGCTTTATAGCAGGTCCTAGGCTAACGGGACTTGTGCAGTGTAAGTGCCTCTATATCTCGTATTCTTTGTCCGAAGGAACCGTTGGCGTGTTTTACTGCCGGGTACCTCTATGAGTCTCCTTTTACTGAGGGTCATACTATCGCTCCATACCTTCTTTTAAATCGCACGCCCGTCCCGTTGACCGCGGCTACGTTCGGCGACTGATGGTCGCCTCGGGCCCAAGTTTATTATCACAAATCGCAAACAAATACAATTTGGCAGAATAACGGCGAATTGTTTAATTACGACTGTAAACTCTAATTACGATTTTATGGATTTTCCCGAAGTTCCAAGGGAAGGCTCCGGTGTCCTTCCATCTCCGACATATATATGTCGGAGATAGGCCCTCGCTAGGGCCGTGGGCGTTTGGTGAGCCTCCTTCGGAGTCGGCCATCATTAACTAATCTCGCGTACCCGCACTGGAATTCCGTAAACGAGTATTCCGGACACGACGATCAACGACAATGACTACACTCGCGATAATCGGGTTGAGATTACTAAGTCCCTAACGAATCCGCGGCCAACGGGATACACTTACTCGGATCGGCAGGCGCTGCTCCCTTCGTCGGCGAGCTCTCCAGAAAGAATGAATTTCGTCCCGATGATGCCACCGAGGGCAACTCTGATGAGGTGTGTCTAAGGACACGAGATCATCGGATTCGTCGAGTATAGCCCTCGTTCTCAAAGCGAGGGGAGTTGACGTCGCTGTCAATTGGTCAACTTGAGACAAAGGCTACTTGTCCGTTAGAAGCATCTTAATTGCCAAAAACCCAGGCTTTATAGCAGGTCCTAGGCTAACGGGACTTGTGCAGTGTAAGTGCCTCTATATCTCGTATTCTTTGTCCGAAGGAACCGTTGGCGTGTTTTACTGCCGGGTACCTCTATGAGTTTCCTTTTACTGAGGGTCATACTATCGCTCCATACCTTTTTTTAAATCGCACGCCCGTCCCGTTGACCGCGGCTACGTTCGGCGACTGATGGTCGCCTCGGGCCCAAGTTTATTATCACAAATCGCAAACAAATACAATTTGGCAGAATAACGGCAAATTGTTTAATTACGACTGTAAACTCTAATTACGATTTTATGGATTTTCCCGAAGTTCCAGGGGAAGGCTCCGGTGTCCTTCCCTCTCCGACATATATGTCGGAGATGAGAGGACATCGGAGACCTATCTCTGGAACTCCAGAAAACCCGCAAAATCGTAATTAAAGTTTACAGTTGTAATTAAGCGATTTGTCATCATTGTACTCGTTTGTGAATTTTGTGATAATAAACTTGGGTTCGGGGCGACAGTCAGTCGCCGAACGTAGCCGCGGTCACGGGATGGACGCTTTGTCTGACAAAGGCACGGAGTAATTCTATAGCTCTCTAAAAAGGAAATAGTTGTAATACTCGGCAGTAAATATTCCAACGGTCTCTGTCCCGTAGCGCGCCACACGCAGACCCTATCCTTCGAGTAAGATGTTTACCAGATGTCGATGCGTCTTCGCAGTACACGTTCAGCTAGCCTGAGGGCCCGTTATAAACACTAAGATCCAGTTACCTAAAGTCCTTCAAATAGACAAACAGCCTTTGTCCCAACTACGGGAAGATAGAGGAGACATATTTTCCAACGAACGACGCCTCCCACCAGCAACTTTCTCTCGAGGGCGGCTAACGTCTTTTTCTAACCACCGATATAGAGATTGACCAATTAGCAGCTACGCCAATTTCCCTTACTTCCTGAACGAAGGTTGTCTTCGACGAATCCGATGATCTCGCGTCCTTAGTCACACCCCATCATAGTTTTCCTCGGTGGCATCATCGGGACAGAGGGGTATTCTTTTGTGATCTGATGGACGAGAAGTAACGCCTTACGTTTCGCGTGTGCGACACGCTTGAGTTAACGTAGTGTGCGAGTAGATTTAGCATCCCGTCGGCCGCGGATTCGTTGTTGAACCTAAGACCAATATCACAAGTATCGCGATCGTTCAAGATACCGAGGCGGTTGTCAAGCCTGTACTGTCCACGCTCGTGTCAGCAA
Source organism: Bombus sylvicola (assembly GCA_019677175.1). Classification (NCBI taxonomy): domain Eukaryota; kingdom Metazoa; phylum Arthropoda; class Insecta; order Hymenoptera; family Apidae; genus Bombus; species Bombus sylvicola. The sequence goes on from JACSOB010000122.1 coordinate 103,868, forward strand.
ATCGTACCCTTGTTATATCACAACGATGGCCAGTCCCAACGAAGATTTATCGAACGCCCATAACTCTATCTCTGACGCTTCTCCGACATATATGTCGGAGATGAAAGAACACCGGAGCCTCTGGAATTTTGGACAATCCCGCAACATTGTAATCTAGAGTCTACGATAGCTTTAATTAAACAATTGTAGTTATTCAATCCGATTGTAATTGTTCGAGATTAGTGATAGTGAGCTTTGGCTTGAGGCGACAGTCTGTCGCCTAACGTAGCCGCGGTCAAGGGATGAACGCTTTCTCTAACAAAGGTGTGGAGTAATTCTATAGCTCTCCTTAAAAGAAATATTTGTAGCGGCACGAGACAGTAAACGGTTTCTGTCCCGTGGCTCGCCACACGCAGACCCTATTCTTCGAGCAAGATGATTGCCAGATGTCGATGCGTCTCCGCAGTACATGTTCACCAAGCCTGAGGGCCCGTTATAAATCTTATGACTTAGCTGACTAAAGTCCTTCAGACAGACAAACAATTCTTGTTCCAACTACGGGAAGATAGGGGAGACCTATTTTTCAACGAGCGGCGTCTCCCACTAGCAACTTTCCCTCGTGGGCGGTTAGCATCTTTTTCTAACCATCGATTTGGAGATTGACCAATTAGCAGCAACGTTAATTTCCCTTACTTTCTGAACGAAGGCTTTTCTCGACGAATCCGAGGATCAAGCTCCTTTAGACACACCTCATATAGTTTTACTCTGTGGCATCATCGACACGGAAATTCATTCTCTCTCGCGATCTCATCGACTAAAGAGTAACGTCTTTACGATCAGTAATTATTTCACGTTTTACCAACAAAGAGTCAGACTTAGATTTTGTGAGAACGTTCATCTATCATCTCGTTGACCGCGGATTTGTTATCGAACCTGCGACCATTGTCATTAGTGTCGCGAGCGCCTAATCGCCGTGGTTGATTGTCAAACCTGTGGTATCCATACTTGTGTTAATAAACCGTACCTCTGTAATACCGCAACGATGGCTAATTTCAATGAAGATTCATCAAACACCCACAACCCTATCCTCTACGCCACCCCGACATATACATATACATATGACGAAAGGAAAACCGGAGCCTTCCCTTTGCAATTTTGGGAAAAGTCCTCTAATGCTTTAGCTTAGATTTTATCATAGCTGTAATTAAGCAATTGTTGTCATTCAATCTGATTGTAATTCTTCGATATTTGTGATAGCGAAAGTGGGTTCGAGGTGACAACTGGTCGCCGAACGTAGCCACGGTACGGGATAAACGTTTTGCCTGACGAAGGCGTGGAGGATCGGTTGTATAGTTCTCACTAGAAATCACATAGAATTGTACTTTGAAGATGTCGAAATAATGGGACACACGTTGTATTAAGAATCAAACTCCAAACAGAAATCGCCTAGCAACGGCGTTTGGAACTTTCTCGATGCTTCCAAAGAGTATACAACAAACCCTTGGCAGAAACTACCTAACGGCGGAACGTTCTGGATGCTTCCAGCGAGCATATAACAAAAAAGTATTCTACCGAAAAGATTTTAAAGAGTATTCATTCGTGTGATCCCGCTGGAAATTCGTTACATCGGCAATTTACCAAGTGTCAACAATTGTATTATTTGTGTTTGAAATTATTCTAAGCTTAGTAAATAGTTATCCCGTTGGCCGTGGATTCGTTAGAAACCGACATTATTAAATTCGTTAATTAACATTCATTATTCGTTAAACATATTATTCGTTAAACTTATTATTCGTTAAACTTATTATTCTTTAATCTAATCATTAGTTAAACTTATTGTTTGTTAATCTTATTATTCATTAACCTCAATATTCATAATATTTTGTAAAATCTTGTATATACGCGTAAATATAATCTCTGTTTTGTAAAACGATGGCTAATTCAAACGAAGAATCGTTACGCGCTTTAAATTCTAATGTTAACCTGCCACATATATACGTATGTAAGTATACATACGTGTAAACTCTCTAAGAGTTCAAATGCTAATACGTTTGTACGACCGTCTCTCGACGCACGACTTCTTTTGTTTCAAGGACAGAGCTGGTATGTTCTGTTAGCAACTTTCCCACGAGGGCGGCTAAGACTCTTCCTAGTCCACCAACCTTCGTTTATCCAATCAGAAGCAATGTATACTGCCCTCACTTTCCTGACCAAAAGTGTCATGAACACATCCGATGGTCCCGTGCGCTAGACACACTCATCGCTAGTTTTCCTCCGACACAGCATCCTCACCCAACTTACTTGTTCTACACCGCTAGAAAAGTCAACAACTGTTACGACCGTTCGCGGAGAGACGCGGTCGCTAGGAATACGCGTCAGCGAGAGGCGTAAATTCTCGCTACGATTCGGTTAATCGACGCCGCGAAATAGTCGTTCCCCTGTTTCGGTTAAGATAACAGAGGTGGTTAATTGAATGTAACACGGTGTAGTAAGTTATAACAACGTTTATTCTAACAGCTTGTAAATAAGACAGTTACGCTGGTGCGTATGTATAAAGTGAATGAGTGACTGATCTACGGGTGTATCCCGGTCTAAGGATGTTGACTGTTCGACGGATGGAAAATCAGTGATGTTCGGAGACGATGCCGTGGCGGAGGAAAACTAAGGATGGGTGTGTCTAGCGCACGGAATCATCGGATTTGTGGGTGACGATTTTTGCTAAGAGAGTGAGGGAAATAGACCTCGTTGTTAATTGGTTAAATGAAGGACTAGGAAGGATCGTAGCCGCCCTTGGGAGAAAGTGGCTAGTGGGAGGAAAGTTGCATCATACGTGAGAAAAACTAACTTTCCCTTGTCAAGCCGTAGTAGACAATAGTATTTAGAAATGGTACGGAAACAGATGTTTGTTCAGTTTGAAGGACCTCGACTAGGAAATTCCTGAGATTTATGGCGGGTACTTGAGAATATTGAAGGAACGCAGTAAGTATCCCAAGACATCTGGTTGCCATCTTGCCCGCGGTGTGTGGCCTCGTCTAGGTAGTGTTACGCGACGTAACATACTCCCCCCGTTGAGAGGGTACCGATCAAGTGATATGGAATGATGTCGTAAGGTGGATCTCTTATCAGACTTCGGTGCTGTTGATTGCTTCGGAGTCATCAGGGGTCGTTCTGCACGGCAGTGGTACCATCCGCTTGATGTTCCGATCCAGGGTGCTCGTTGCTGTTCGAACGGTAGCCGTCCGTATGATGCCGTCTGCACCGGGTTGGACCTTGATGATTTTGCCCAAGGGCCATTGCATTGGGGGAACGTTGTCTTCTCTGAGAATGACGATGGTGCCTTCTCGTATTTCGTGATTGCCCTTACTCCATTTGTTTCGGATGTTTAGCTCGTTGAGATATTCTCGATGCCAGCGGCGCCAGAAATGTTGTTTGAGTTGTTGAATATGCTGCCAGCAGGAGAGACGATTGGATGGAGTGTCCCTGAAATCTCGTTCTCGAAAACTTGTCAATGAATCTCCAATGAGGAAATGACCGGGAGTGAGGACAAGAAGATCGTTTGGGTCTGAAGATATTGGAGTCAGCGGACGGGAGTTGAGGATAGACTCAATTTCAATGATGAGTGTGTTAAGGTTTTCCAATGTTAGGAGTTCGTTACCTACGACACGTCTGAGATGTCGTTTAAAGGATTTTACTGCAGCCTCCCACAACCCACCGAAGTGAGGTGAGTTGGGAGGAATGAAGCGCCATTCGATCCGTCGGTCGGCTAAAAAGGCCTGAACCTGTGCCTTATGGTCGTCTGACTGCAGGAGGGTTCGGAGCTCTCGTAGTTCGTTGTTGGCGCCAACGAAGTTGGTACCGTTGTCAGAGTGAATTGTGGTACAGAATCCTCGGCGAACAATGAATCTTCGTAGAGCAGCAATGAAGGCCTCGCTAGTGAGGTCGCTGACCAGCTCGATGTGGACTGCTTTAACTGCAAGACATACAAAGATTGATACGTATACCTTGATTTTGCGTCGGTTGCGATCCTTTCGTTCCTTGATGTAAAACGGTCCGCAGTAGTCGACTCCGACGTTGGTAAATGGCCGAGATTCCGTTATTCGTGCAGCTGGAAGATCGCCCATTATGTAATCCACTGGAGGAGGATTGGCTCGGCAGCAACGGACGCACTTCTTCAGCGTGCTCCAAACTTGACTACGCCCGTCGATAGGCCAATAGGATCTCCTTAGGGCGTATAATGTAGCTTGAGTTCCTGCTTGGAGATTCAGGAGGTGTGCATGCTCGATTATGAGCGATGTCACTGAGGATTTGGGAAGAATTATTGGATGTTTCTGGTTGAAAGGTATTGGTGAATGACTGAGTCGGCCTCCGACTCGCAGCATCCCGTCTTTGTCCAGAAACGGATTAAGTCGTTGGAGCTTCCCCTTCACTGCAGAATTTCTATCTGTTTGGAGGGCACGGATTTCATCGAAGAAATAACAGACTTGCAATAGTCTGATCAGTCTGTTATGCGCATTGGTCAAATCGTGCATAGTCAGAGGTTTGCCTCGATCCTGGTTTTGTCTCCATCGAAGGCAACGAGCGGTAATCCTTACAAGCTTGGGCCAAGAAGAAAATCTCCCCAGTATACTGTGGTCCGCCGGCGTCGCGGACAGACAGGTTGCCCTCTTTTGCTCTGGGGTTTCGGTTAGTGGTACTGGGTTCCACGTCGGCCAGTATTCTTCAGGTTGTTGAAGCCATTCCGGTCCATGTTGCCAAATGGTTGGTCGCAAGAAGTCTTCGGGTAATTGGCCTCGAGATATGAGATCTGCGGGGTTATCGGCAGTGGGAATGTGACGCCAATCTGAGGTGTGAGTCTTCTGTTGAATCTCTGTCACCCGATTGGCGACAAAGGTTTTCAGCGTGTGGGGTGATGTATTGACCCAATGAAGAACGATCGTAGAATCGGTCCAATAAACGGTCCGCGAAATGTTGCTTGGTAAGGCTTTAAGGACTGTAGTGGCCAGTGATGCGAGAAGAAGTGCTCCACTCAGTTCCAGCCTTGGAATGGTTTGTGACTTGAGCGGAGCCACCTTTGACTTTGCAGTGAGGAGACGGGTACAGACATGACCCTCCGGAGTGATGGTGCGAAGGTAGACGCAAGCCCCATACGCCATTTCGCTGGCATCGCAAAACCCGTGTAACTCAATTTTCGCTGCAGGCTTCATTATGGATTTGCGTGGAAATATTGCGTTATTCAGCAGTGGTAGTTGTGCGTAGTATTTACTCCATTCTGTATGTATGTCAGCCGGAAGAGATTCATCCCAATCAACTTTTAGTGTCCAAAGTCGTTGGAGAAGCATCTTAGCTCGAACGACCACTGGTGCCAGTAATCCGAGAGGGTCGTAGATCTTGGCGATTTCCGAGCTGATTGTTCTCTTCGTAATTCTAGAGGCGATAGGATTTGTTTGGACGGAATATCGGATCGAATCGTCAAAGGAATTCCAAACAACACCCAGTGTTTTGAACGTTTGCGATTCGCCTAGTAGCAGCTTCTCGTTAATGTCCTGTGCGGAAAGTCCTCGCAGCAGTTCGCGGTCGTTCGAAGCCCACTTTCGAATGTTTAAACCGGCTAGTTTAAGCAATTCAGTGAGCTCCGTTCTCAATGATCGTGCCTCGACCCTTGTGTCGGCTCCTGTGAGAACGTCGTCGACGTAAAAGTCTCGTTGTAAGATCATCGCCGCTCATGGGTACCGATGTCCCTCGTCGTCCGCCAGTTGTCTCAGACACCGGATGGCCAGATAAGGGGCCGCTGACAGCCCGAATGTCACTGTGTTAAGTTGATAGGTGTCAACTTCTCCATCCGAGTTGCGCCACAAAATTTGTTGGAATTTCCGATCCTCTGGGCGCACAAGAAATTGTCTATACATCTTTTCGACATCGCCTGTAATGACATATTGATGAATACGAAATCTCAGCAGAATGAAATATAAATCGTCTTGCAACTTCGGTCCCGTATGAAGTACGTCGTTTAACGAAACTCCGGTGGTGGTTGGTGCAGATCCGTCAAACACGACTCGGAGTTTTGTGGTTTGGCTGGACTCTTTAATCACGCCGTGATGGGGCAGAAAATATCCGTCGTCTGTGCGGTGATCCGTGGCAATTTTCGTCATATGCCCCTGTGCCAAGTAGTCTTGCATTACGGCGTGATAGTCGGCTTCAAAACGCTTGTCTCGTTGGAACCGACGGCAGAGAGCTGTGAATCGCTTCATCGCCATGGTTTTAGACGATCCAAGCGAGGGAGTTGTGTCGTTAAATGGGAGCGCGACAACGTATCGCCCTTCGTTGGTGCGTTGAACGTGCTTTCGGAAATGATCTTCGCACTGTCGTTCTGCTTCCGACATGTGTGCAGTGGGCGGCCCTTCGTCGATCTCCCAAAAACGGGCGAGGTCCGCCTGTAGAGCCGTCGTGGAGGCGTGAAATGCGTATGCTGGCGATCGCGAGGTTGGGCTCCCCCCGATGACCCATCCGAATCGCGTTTTTTGCAGACGCAGGTCGGGCCCATTTGCTTGACTGATATCAAGTTGGCCGACACAGAGAGATGCTAGTGTTGGTCCAGCGCTCAATAATACATCGATCGGAGCAGGTATATGGAATCTTGGATCGGCTAGTGGGAGATTCCTCGGTACTTGCATCATTGAGCGATCTACGGGTTGATCTGGGAGCCAACTCGATATATTCGGTATGGTTAGGAACGTCAAGGTGCGTTCGTATGTGCCGTCAATGGAGGTGATCGTGGCCGTGATGTAGCGTTTCGAGGTCGTCGACAACGTGTTGAGTGTTCCGATTGGGACCGAACATTTCCGTTGGTTGAGGTTTAAAGAATTGGCGAGTTTCTCGGTGATGAAGTTCATGCTAGCGCCGGTGTCTAGCAGGGCTCTACAACGGAATGGTTGACTTTTATTGTTCAGAATGTTAACCTGCGCCGTGACTAACAAACCGTGTTGTAGTGGTCCGGAAGGCAGCGAGGTCAATGAGTCTGTTGTCGGTGGTTCGGTCCCTAACAAAGTCGTCTGGTGGCGTCATGGTTTCCCTTGTCGTTTAGGACTGGGTGATGTATTTGATCCCGATGCCGTCGTTCGCGATAACCGAGATTCGCGTTTCGGGGATGTTCGCGGAGGCGTTCGGGGATGCGTTCGGGGAGACGATCGGGGAGACGATCGGGGAGACGATCGGGGAGACGTGGATGCGCGTGGATGCGTGGATCGTCTCGAACGATGTGACGAGCGCGGATTCGGTGAACTTGGCGAAGATCGACCGTTGGATGATCGGTCGCTCGACGATCGACCGCTCGATGTTCGACTTACACGTGATCGTAATTTGTTATGACTATGGTCTTGATGAAGATATGTATGGTGTCGCTGCCTGCAGACGCGACATGAACCGGCGGAGCATTGTTTAAGAGCGTGTCCCTTGCCTAAACAATTGGTACATCGCGAGGCTCTCTTGGCGATTTCGAGGCGTTTTTTGGGCGATTTCGCTTTGAAGGCATCACAATTCCATAATTCGTGTTGTCCTTGGCAGCTCGGACATCCCAACGTATTATGTGTAGTTGTGAATGCGTAGCTTCGCGGCGCGTTCGGTCGCCGACGGTTGTGTTGATCGGACGCCCCTTTCGTCGCGGTGGATGCTGAACTTGTTCGGTCGCCGTTCGTCCGTGTTTGTAAGAAGTCTACCAAGTGCGTATATGACGGCATTTTTTTGTCCGGTAACGTGCATTGCCATTTGCGAATGATGGCTGGGGGTAGCTTCGATGTAAATAATTTGATAAGAACGGCATTTGAAGTGATTGGTTCACCGAGGTTCTCCATCGCTTGGAGATTTATCTTGACCGTCTCGAGAAAATCATCTATGGCTTCGGGTGTCTCCGTAGTTATTTTCGGATAGTCGAACATCAAGTCCAGGTGGCGCATGCAGATTTGACGGTGGCAGTCGAATTTTTCTTTAAGAACGTTAATAGCGATTGAATAATTTGACTCGGTGATGGCTAACGATTGTATACTTCGCGCGGCTCTCCCAGTCAAGGCTGATCGGAGATGATAGAATTTTTGGACTGGTGTTAATTGCTTATTTTCATCTATCGTTGACGAGAAGGAATCGTAAAATGCCTGCCAATCCTCGAGTGCGCCATCAAATGTAGGTATCCGAATCTCCGGCAGTTTAAGCGAAGCCGACTCGCGACCGGCGGCCGACTCGTCGCTTGTCAATTGCGACGGCGTACCTAGTCGTAGGTTGCTCAATTGAGCAATCAATCGGAGTTCCAACCTCTCGCACTCGTCGGCTATTTCAAAGCCGCGCGCGGTCTCCTCCTCATCTATGCTTACAAACTCGTTTTGAATGTCGCGGAATTCCATCTCATAGGCTTTCAGACGATCTTTGATTTGAATGAGCTCGTACTCTCGCGGAAAGCCGGATTGTTCGATTTCGTCCAGTTTTCTTGATAAGCGTGTAAAGTGGCCGGTACAGTAGCCCCGGCGTCGACGCAAGGCGGCAAGTTCGTTTCCGGTTGCCATTATTTGTTATAGAATTGAGAATGAAGTGGTTACAACTTACTTCTGTTGACGATGTCCAATAGCGGCAGGAGGCTGCTTGGTTGCGTTTCAACCACCGAATTATACCTCTTCAAAGGTGACGGCCCTTGACGTTACTGACCTCGCTGGGGTGGTAACGCTTCCGCTGCTGGTTATCTTGAATTCACGTGGCACTGTATGGTAGTGAGTGTCGCTGGCGTGCACTTTTCACTTAACACGTGATACGGCTTTGAAGACTGAATGATTCGACCGATTACGTGTCCACACTTTTCACTTGACCACTGAATCCGGCTCGAAGGACCAAATGTTACGACCGTTCGCGGAGAGACGCGGTCGCTAGGAATACGCGTCAGCGAGAGGCGTAAATTCTCGCTACGATTCGGTTAATCGACGCCGCGAAATAGTCGTTCCCCTGTTTCGGTTAAGATAACAGAGGTGGTTAATTGAATGTAACACGGTGTAGTAAGTTATAACAACGTTTATTCTAACAGCTTGTAAATAAGACAGTTACGCTGGTGCGTATGTATAAAGTGAATGAGTGACTGATCTACGGGTGTATCCCGGTCTAAGGATGTTGACTGTTCGACGGATGGAAAATCAGTGATGTTCGGAGACGATGCCGTGGCGGAGGAAAACTAAGGATGGGTGTGTCTAGCGCACGGAATCATCGGATTTGTGGGTGACGATTTTTGCTAAGAGAGTGAGGGAAATAGACCTCGTTGTTAATTGGTTAAATGAAGGACTAGGAAGGATCGTAGCCGCCCTTGGGAGAAAGTGGCTAGTGGGAGGAAAGTTGCATCATACGTGAGAAAAACTAACTTTCCCTTGTCAAGCCGTAGTAGACAATAGTATTTAGAAATGGTACGGAAACAGATGTTTGTTCAGTTTGAAGGACCTCGACTAGGAAATTCCTGAGATTTATGGCGGGTACTTGAGAATATTGAAGGAACGCAGTAAGTATCCCAAGACATCTGGTTGCCATCTTGCTCGCGGTGTGTGGCCTCGTCTAGGTAGTGTTACGCGACGTAACAACAACTAAGTACAAAATCTGACGCCTAACGTCTAAATCTAAGCACAACGCTAGAGGAGTATAATTCACGTCAACTACCTAAGTCGGTTCTCGGTATTGTCGAACATTCATCTCCTCTATTAAGTATCCTATAGTGCTACGTCCACTAACATACTAAATTCAATTAGAAGAGCCTTGCTCTAATGTGCATATCTATCATATATTCGTGCGACAAGTTGTTATCTACGATTTATACCTACTCAACAGTGTAACTTAAGTGTTGGAAATATATAATTTATAATTCAGTGAATCACAATG
>JACSOB010000123.1:0-106117 GCA_019677175.1 Bombus sylvicola
TTGATTCTTTAACTGGATACTTTTATTATATATTGTCGATCCAAATAGATTGTTAACAATTTTCAATTTTCCATGAACTCATCATCAAGGTCCATTTAAAATGCGCCAAGAAATTGCTATCAAATTGCCTGACAGAGACATTTGTTATGTGCCTAGTTATGCAAGAGGTCAAGTAGTATTTATGTATACGTAAGAATTCGCCTTGGCGCCATTCAATTGGCATACGCTCAAAATGCCAAAATCCTGAAAATTGGTGTAAAAAGTTGTAATACTAATATCGAGAAAATATATTTCAAAATTTAAATTAGAAACACTTAAGTTTATCATTCTGATTGCTTTTTCATGGTTATTCTTATTCTGTGCACAAGCTGCATAATTTATCTTACAAAAAGAATTTCATTTAAGTAACACATACTAAGTAGAAAATACCCAAGTAAAATACATACAATAAATGTGTACGATGAAATGCCACATGCAAGCATATTTTCAATAATTCGTAGCAATAATTAAATTACGATCAACAGTAGACAAGGAGTAATTAAAGCGTAAGAAAGCAAGTAGTGACTTAGACTCTATAATTAACAAAGAGCATTAAAGTTAATTACGTTAATTTACGGACTAAAACTGTAAGGAAAAATGATAGTTTGAATTTATATTTTCTTAAGATCAGTCGTTTTTTATTAATTTGCCGGATATTAATTCACTACTGATTAATAATTCAAACATGTCAATAAAAATTTTCATTCTAAATCTTTCGAGTCTCTGTACCATTTACTATCTCTGTTAAAACTTACTGTGATATATATTTTATTGATCTTGAAGTTTGAAGCGAGAACTGAAAATTTGATCCAGATAATCACTACTTTTTGTATTATTTCCAATTATTTAATTACTTATTCTAGCTTATTCACATAATTTGCTTTTTATTCAATCAAATGAAATTCAATACAAATGCATCATTTTCGATATTGTATCTGTCAAAAAAGTTTAAACAATATATTGCATGTAAGTTTCATCAAATTCAATTCTTGTACACAATCTATCAAAAACTTTCCTTTTAGTTACATTGAGTGAGTTCTAAATCGGGTGTAGACGATTGTAAAATTGCTTTATTTACGTCAGTAAATAGCCAAAATGATGTACATTAACTTTAAAAATTGATTTGTGACACGAACTAAATTGTATTATATCACGTATACAATGACGTATTACAATATGTCATCAAATTTTAATTGTGTAACATAAAATTAATATATTGATATTGCATCATATAATATACAATCAAGTTATGTGAATATCTGTACACAAAACAGACTACATTAATTTACTTGTGTTAGTCATATCATCTACGATACAGGGATTTTCGATGTTTTGCAATTGACAGTGAAATATAGTAAATGGACCAGACATAATTTTAGACATCTTAAACCGAGCCAGAAATTTAATTAACTGCATGCGGGAGATGTATTGCAAGGACTAGGCTTGTCAAATTTCTCTGTTTTACTTAATAGTTGAATCATGGAGATCACAAAGAATTCCTTATATTAATTCTTAAGCGGACTTGTCATAAAAATAAAACAAAAATCAAATTTATCCAGATTTCATATGCGGCGTAAAACAATTCTTGTTAGAAAAGGAAATAATTCGGTTAAAAATAATATCTTATAATTTTACAACCATCTGGTTACCGTGTTATTTATTATGACAAAATTTTTAAATTAATAGCAATTATATTTTCGAAGTAATTATTAAATAGCAGTAAATTAAATTCCTATTTCATAAAAAACTTTATTCCAATAAATAAAATAAATAAATAAAAGTTACAACTTTTAACAGATAATGTTCGGATTATCTTTTGTTCATTTCGCTAAATATTTTAGTATTTTAATTCATTTCATATCTAGATAACTAGAAAATATAAATTTCTTCTTACAAAGCACGAATATATTTCGACATAAATTTACCTATCATTGACTGTCACGTATACTAGAAATTAAAACATGGGTTCTTACGATCTCCAGAAAGATTATAATGTTTTTATGGGTGAGAAGTGGTGAAATCGCTATGGCTATTTTTACTAGTATTAATTTTTTTTTTATAGAAAATTTTATCACAGATATTTTCAGAATTTATTCGCATCCGTACGACTACATTTATATGACGACTATATTCGATTAGAGGTAATAATGCTAATTTTTGATCAATAAACGCAACAGATTTAAGAATTTCCGCGTCATATGTGCACCTACTTAAAAGAGTCAATCAAAGATTATTATACAGACTGTCACGTATACAGCTTATTATATTTATATATCATTAAAGGAGCTGTTTCAATTTTAAATTGTTTGAATAGTTTCCTTATACACCTAATAAAACAAAACGATTCCATTTTCTCTCTAGGACCAACCGTATAGCCGGAAGAAAGTAAGAAAGGAATATGGCGACGCTTCCGCTGAGTCACGTGTCATTCATCGATCGTCGATCGCAGTGATCGATGGCGCAGAAATTCAAAACGCTCGATGAGCGAGTGCATGGTACAGTCATTCTCAACAGGAGTGATAACTTATACTGTAAAAACAACAGGAGAAAAGTGAGAGAATGAAAGGCAAGTAAGTTCGTGGAAGCAAACGTGACCACGACTGTAATTGTTGGTACAATGCGTAGGAGGGCGTACGGTACCTTAATCGGAAGCTTATGCCTGAAAGATTACAACGGTGGTGGTCTGTATTGCCGCAAAATCATAGATTCAAGATACATTCAAGGTATTAACAAAAATATACTAATACTATATACGACTACGTACACAGACGCAACCGACGCGATAGCTCGCTCGCCGTTCCACGATCTATTTGTAGCATATAGTATTGGATTAGGTTTGGATTATTCTTCGTGAAGCGATCGGTTACGCAGAGATGAGTTGATTGCCAGTGTAAAGTGACCAGCGAGCATCGAACGGAGCGGCTACATATACACGTGGTACATATACACATGTGTGTATAAATATATACAGAAAGCAACGTAGTAAGACCAACATATTTTTGTTAATATCTCGAAAACTATGACTCTTCGGCAATTCGAAACAGCATCGTTGTAATCCCTCCAGGCATAAGATTTCGAACTAGGCATCATACGCCCTCGGTGAAATCGTAACTAGCGCGAGAAACTGATGAAGCAGACGAAAGGGACTATAGCAAGAGTGCGGCGTGTTTCGTCACCGATGGTCTGTTTGAGTCGTGCGGTTAGTTGGAGGTTGGAGGCCGAGTGGAGTCGAGTGGAGTGGAACGTAAGCGGAACGCCACAGAAATAGTACAGACTGCGTCGACCGTCGTTCGACGTGCTATTACGCAAGCGGTCGCTCGGTCTGGGCTTGGTTCAGGTGTATGCGGGGATTCCTCGTGGCGCCGCTCGTCTGGCGCACTATTCGCCACACACACGCGTCAATCGGGCATGTTCGTGAACTAGCCGATGACAGACGCGAGTTCTGGCACACTCGAGAAACCTCCTACGGCATCCGGAGAATTCGTCGAGTACGACTCGACCAAGGTAATTGATCGATTTATAATGGGCCGTGCCGGAATTGTATTGGAGAAACGTGGACAGCCAACGATTATCTGGTTTGAAGGAAATTAATACCTTTTCACCTGTTCGTGTGCCATTCGAATCACGTCGCTCCGTTTATAACATTGAATCATCGTATTCAATGAATGAAAACTTGCTATTTCTTTTTCCTTACGGTTGCACTTCACTCGAGACACATTTCTTTACTTCTCATGACTCATGATGCATTTGAAATTCAATTAATGACTATTTAGAGGGAACAGAGGAACTTTTAAATGTTTATTTTTTCTTTTCTTCCCTCTTACGGATAGAAATATTATTAGTGGCCACCGGTAAGTTATCAAAGTATCAATGAGATAAAATTTACTTAATTTACACGATAAATTTACGGAAAAGCACGGTAATAGATAAATACTTTGCTCTAAAAATTTATTCCAAAGAATTGTTCCTATTGTACAAAAATAACTTTTCTCTCGGAACAAATGTTAAACAAATTTTAGTAACAGACATAATCCTAAGTTTAGGGAAACTCGTAATACCTTGTATATTCCACCACGTTATTAAATCATAAACGAGTTTTCAGACATAAAACAAGTCTCATCAATGTGGATACACTATGGATTTTGTATTTTTAATTAAATTTAGCTTAAAAGTATTACCGATACATTGAAATGTCAATAAAATTTTAATGTTGTTGATACTTATGAAAAAGTTATCGATTCGAAGAGTCGATTCAAAATATACGATTTATTCAGAACTGTCCAATCGACATTCGTCCAAATGCTCGATAAATCGGTCTCAAAATAATATTCTTTAAAAATTTGTCGATTATTGGTAAATTAAAGAATTATAATAAATATATATACCTACACAATATCTCAGTTTTTTCTCACCAAACGATGCTAGCATGTTCTACGGATAAAAGTACGAGACTAACATTATACAATATAAATATAAGCACGCAAACGTTCCGTTAAAAAAGTACGACAAAAATACGAAAAAGCAACTGACGGATGTTTCGTTCGAAGTTTTAAAGCGGTAGTTTAGCGAAGGTTGACCTCAATAATGCAAAAGCCAAGAAGGATCGGTTCTTTGTGCCTGAGATCACCAAGTACTATGCTATTGGACGTTTAATGTTTAACTGTATGAAACTTTAAAGAAAAATATTTTATAAATAAATATTAATACGCGGAGAAATAAGTATAAAAAAATGAAGAAAAATCAGGAAGAAACTTTCATTAACGATACCAAGGTATACACTGCTAATTTGTTTTCCACGCTGTATCGAACGGAGAACCAATTCATTATTTCATATTCGCATCATAACATTTTAATAGACTACAAATTTATAAGCATATTTAAACATTTTTAATTACTTTCGCTGGTATGCGATGGAATCGTACGATGAGAGCACATGTATATGAAATAAATAGAAGAAACGATAGCGTACTGCATACATTGTATAGTAAAAGGAGAAATTCATCAATGATTAATGAAATTATTTACTATAGATACTTCACTTCAAGCACCCATTCCTACCAATGAAAGGTTGATATTGATGGAAAATTGAATTTACTACTACATAAATTTTAAAGTCATTATGTTTTCTTTTATGTTTTATAGTGTGTTATAATTTGTTAATGCAATTTTGAACAGATGGAGTTCATATAATGTTTCTTTTTTGTCCCTATTCGTAGAAAATAAAGATAAAATGTAGTACAGAAACTCGAAATATTTTATATCAGAAAAACTTCGTACACAAATTATGATTATTCTAAAAAATTGAAAATTACTTAACAGTGATTTTTCCACATACCTTTTTATTTAATTTATGAATTGTGACAAGCTTCCGGTATGACGGAGGACATGCTACAAAAGCGGCCAGACGAATAAGTAACTATATGTCATTTTATCAGAATTCGTTTAAAAACCATCTGCAAGAGACTGAGAAAGTACTCAGGGGACTGAGATCTCAACAAAAGTCTCATATAACCTACTGTATTTAAAACTTTTTACTTGAACAAACAAGATAATTTAATATTAGTTTTAGATAGCTCAAGGATTATTTGCAAAATTTAAACATCCAACATCAACAGTAATTTGTAATTATCTAGTTTATAAACGAATTAACTAACCACTCTTGATAATTGTTACCGAAACTTGAAGATAAAGACAGAAATAATTAAATTTTAACAACAATCAATTCTTATTAATTCTAACTGAACTATCTAGTAATCTTGACAATTGCCAATTAAACTTAGATACAAGAATCATTGAATTTTTAAAACTAATGAATATTTATTCCATATGTAAACAAGCTCATCAGCTTGTCAATCTTGCTTCCTTTATTATGAACTAAAATAAATAAATTGTAGACTTTATTTTCTAACGTTCAAGACTACATTACAATTTCATCTAAACAATGAACGACATTCTATAAGTATCTATGTAATATAAATACAATCAACACACAGTTCCATCATATTGTACGACAGAGGACTGAGATCAGGGAATTAAAATTTCTCAAGCGAATTATTATACAGCTCTGATATTAAACAGAAAGTTGAATGCCAATGTTATATTTACGTTACATTTATTTACGTTACATTAAATAGAATACGTTATTTAGAATATTATACGAACCAGCGGACTGAAAAGCTGATTGACTGCAACAGGTGATTTTCAGCGATTCTACAATTTTAGCTAATCAAAAGTGATCACTTGTTACAAAACGTAAGAGATGCACCAAAGTCACTCGATTGTTTTTTACTTACTTCAACGTGACTTCTTTCTTAGTACCCGTTTTTTTAGAAATAATTTCACAGATAGGGGACCGAGATGTAAAAGTGGTGACAAAGATTGTAAATGTTTTTTTGTCAATAAAGTGAACTCGATTAAGGTAAGGTAAATAGGACTACTGTAAAGTATATATAAAAAGGAAAATTAGTAAATAACTTCAAATTCATTTACTGACAATGAGCACGGATTGTAGAGAAAAATGTATAGTTATGACATGACAGAGGACTGAGAATTTCACGTATAAAAGGTAAATTTTTTTATATAAACAAATTAAATTGATACTCTTCCATAATTTGCCGACCAAATTACAAGTTACAAACTTTCTCCGTCGTGCAAATATGATACAATTTAACTTTTTTAATAGTTTTTAACATACCATATATGTACAGCATCTAATTTAAGTTACTACATGTGTATTGAAAAATCTGCATTTTCAGTTATGTAAAAGAAATATATATTTATGTATTTCATGCTAGCGCATTAATTTCTTCTGTCTCTTGAGCGAAGATTTTTGGAAAATATTTGATTTTGAGTTTGTTCTTAAGTATAGTATACAACACTACCATGGTTTCAACATTCTACTTTATCACGCATTTTTATATAGGCAATATAAAACAAATGCTTTTGACTTATTTTATGAATTTATTTAATATATAATATATTATATTTTTAAAAAAATATACTTTGATGTTATTATATTATTAATTATAACCAAATATGCATTATTACGAAATCTTCAACAACAAAAGTTCTTTTATTACACAATTTCTTCTATATCTCAACATTTCTGATGAATGAAAAGTATACCCATTTATACAGATGTAACTGTTGTTAAGGTATAATAAATTGCTATCAATATAACCTGAAAAGTACCTATATATTTAATTTTTTTAAACCTGTGTTTAACAGATGACAAAAATTTAGAAGATTAGAAGGACATTTGTTAAAAATGTGAAAAATGTTTTAGTCAATAAACGTATGTTTACTTCATCTTATAATTGTAATTAACTGTTAGTACAAAATGATAGAAAGATTATATTCTGAATCGAGTGTCCAAAGCCGAATCGAAAGTCGGGACTCGAATTGTAAATCGAACCGATCATTACATAATCCGACCTGAAGCCCGAGTACCCGCAATTTCAGGTGCTCGCAGGCTACTAACTAGCTTCAACGCGCACTCCACGGAATGGGGAACGCCAGGACCAACGCGCGCGGCCGCACGCTATCAAACTGGGCCGCGGGACTTGGACTTCTGTTGGTTAACAGGGGCTCGTCCAGTACCTGCGTGACGTGCAGAGGGAGCTCCATTGTTGACATAACATGGGCCTCCCCCGAGGCATTCAGGCGAATCTCAGGCTGGAGAGTGGCCGAAGGGGTCGAAACGCTGTCGGACCACCTCTACATATTCATGGAGGTGGACACACCTGGACCTGGAATGTCGACGACAGATGACGGGCGCGGCCCGCCGAGGGGGGGACGCGCACGCCCACCACCTAGATGGAAAATAAAGGAAAGGAATGAAGATCTACTCCGGGCGGCTGCTATAGCAACAGCTTGGAGCTGGGAGGCCTCGACAACGACGACCGAAGCAGACGTGGAAGAGGAGGCCGAGAACCTCCGCCAAGCCATGACAGCGATCTGCGACGCATCCATGCCACGGGCCACACCGGGCACGGTGCGAAGCAGAGCAGTCTACTGGTGGAACTCCGACATCGCGGAACTGAGGGCGAGATGTGTCCGGGCCCGAAGACAGTACCTAAGGGCCCGCCGCTGGCGACGACGCGACGAAGAAGTAATCTCCCTGCGCTACCGGGCGTACCGCGCGCTACGGCGCTCGCTGCAAAAGGAGATTAAAAAAGCGAAGGACCGTGCCTGGTCCGAACTGGTCGAAGCAGTCGAGTCGGACCCATGGGGAAGGCCATACAGGACGGTGACACAGAAGCTACGCGCGAAGGGCCCCCTGGCAACGACGGGAATGGAACCTGCGCTGCTGATGCGGATCACCGGAACGCTCTTTCCCCCGCAAGAAAACAGAGCGGCAGAACGGCCGCGGGAAACGACACGACCACTGGAATGGAGGGGCGACTGGGAAGTCAAGGAGGAAGAGATATGGGAGGCAACCAGAAGAATGACCTCCCGCAACGTGGCACCGGGCCCGGACGGAATCCCTGGCCGGATCTGGGGGGAAGTGATGGGGGTCATGGCCCCCAGACTCCTGCACCTCTTCACAAGATGCCTGAGGGAGGGAGTCTACCCCCGGGCGTGGCGGACGGCGAGATTGGTCCTGCTCCATAAAGAGGGCCGACCGACGACCTCACCGTCAGCGTACCGGCCGATATGCCTACTGGACGAGGTCGGCAAACTACTCGAGAGGGTAATCGCCGCCCGCTTGGAACGACACATAGCGGACCAAGTGCCAGGTTTGCACGAAAGCCAGTACGGCTTCCGGAAAGGGCGCTCGACGATTGACGCGGTCAGACGCGTACGAGCGATCACGGAGGACATGGTCTCCCGGAAAGGCGTGGCGCTGGCGGTTTCCCTGGACATCGTCAACGCGTTTAACACCCCTGCCATGGGACAGGATAGTGGCGGCCCTGGAGCACTTCGAGGTTCCCAGCTACCTCGTCCGATTGATCCGAGCCTACCTCGACGACAGGTGGGTGTGTTACACCAGTAAGGAAGGAGAGGAAAAGCGATCCGTTGAGCGCGGCGTCCCGCAGGGCTCGGTGCTGGGCCCAATATTATGGAACGTTGCGTACGACGAGGTACTGCGATGCCCGCTACCCCCAGGCGCGGCCATGATATGTTATGCGGACGACACCCTAATCCTGGTCGAGGGTCGTGGCTGGCACGAGACGCTGCGCGTCGGCGAAATCGCAGCGGCCTGTGCGATCCGTGCCATGAACGAGCTGGGCCTGAGAGTCTCCCCTGCGAAATCGGAGGCCACCTGGTTCTTTGACAGAAAGAGGCGAGGGACACCACCGCCCGGCCTATGCATAAACATGGCAGGGGAAACCGTCCGGGTGGGATCGCAGATGAAGTATCTGGGACTCACCATCGACAGTCAGTGGACGTTCGAGCCGCACTTCGACTCACTGATCCCGAAGGTGTCAGCGGCTGCCAATGCCCTGTGCGGCCTGCTACCGAACATCGGCGGGGCCGGAGACGCGGTGCGCCGACTCTACGAGGGCGTCGTTCGGTCACGAGTGATGTACGGGGCCCCAATATGGGCGGACGACCTGATGGCAAGCCGTCGCAGCATTCTGCTCCTGAGAAGGCTGCACAGAGTGACCGCCATTAGAATCATTAGGGGATACCGGACGGTGTCTCACGCGTCGGCATCCACCCTAGCCGCGTCCCCCCCGTGGGAGCTGCGGGCGCTGGCGCTCAAAAAGAGATACACCCGCCGGAGAGAATGGCACCCGGGAGAAGACCCTACCGAGCAGGCGGCTCCGAACGACATAGGAACCGCCGAGGAGGACACATGGAACCTGTGGCGATCCCAACTGATCAGCGAGAGAGGTGAACATCGAGGCGCGGAGGCGGTCCTCCCAAACTGGGAGGCATGGAGGAGCCGTCACGGCCTCCCACTCACATTCAGGATGACGCAAGTGCTCACCGGACACGGCGTGTTCGGCGAGTTCCTGAAAAAGATCGGACGGGAGACAACGGACACCTGTCACCACTGCGGGGAGGGCAGGGACACAGCCCAACACACCCTGGAGCACTGCCCGGCGTGGGAGCTGCCCCGCCACACTCTGCGACACGCCATAGGCGAAATACTGACCCCCCTCAGCCATCGTGGAAGCGATAATGAGAGGGACACAGGAATACGAGGCCGTCCGCCTCTTCTGCGAGCGAGTTATGCTCGCGAAGGAGCGAGCGGAAAGGGAGAGAAAGAAAAGCTCCCACCCATGCAGGATAAGGCGATGGAGAAGGATGGCAGTCAGACGACCCAGAGCCGCCCCGCCACCACCCCAACGGACTACGACCAGAAGAAGTGACAGCGCTAGGGACAACGACCCCTCCCCCTAGCGCCTACCCAATAGCCGACTCGAACAAGGGAACGCGAGAAGGGGGCGCAACGGAAGTTAATTCGTAAGAGGTTCCTGGAGCACCCCCCTGTCATACGCGTAGGATGGTCAACGTGGAGTTTTAGTCGGTAGGAGTCCGACACTACTCTGCTGTTACGCGATTATTGCAGCAGCGGAGTGTCCATGAGGATTTCTCCACGTACAAAAAAAAAAAAAAAAAAAAAAGGCTACTAACTAGCCCTAATTTGTCATTTTACCATAATTACCTGTCCGGTCACTGTTTGTCATTCCATTCTTCTATCCAAACTAAAAGGGTATGGCAAATCTGATATTTTTCTACTTTGGATCAGCAACTTTATATCTGGCAGCTCACAAATTGTTCAATTCTGAGGTGGATAGGTCGTGATAGGTGCTGTAGTAAAACTAGAGTATAATTAACAGTATATTTATTAACAATACTCTCGATGTACACTTTACGGAGAGCTCGCGATTACACTTAGCGGTTTGTACTTCGCGGTTACAAGTTCGACTTCTTGATGATGCGTTATGATAGCGATTCAGCTGAATGCACGGTGCAAGCTCGGATGATGATTGCTCAAGATGCGCCGAGAAACTCTAGTCAACTATCAATTACCAACTACCGACTACCAACTGACTTCCCGTCACGATGATGCTGCAGAGGAAAACTATGATGGGATATGTCTAAGGATACGAGATCATCGTATTGGTCGAGGAAAGCTTTCGTTAGGAAAGTGAGGGAAATGGACGTTGCCGTTAATTGGTTAATCTCTGGGTTGGTGATTGAGGAAGAATGCTAACCGCCCTTGAGAGAAAGTTGCTAGCGGGAAGCATCATACGTGAGGAAAACCAGATTTCCCATATCTTTCCGTAGTAGGTAATAAATTTAGGGAATGCTAAGACAAAGGCTATTTGTTCGTTTGAAGAACCTTAGCAAGAGAAATCCTATGATTTACAGCGGATCCTTAGGCTAGTTGCAAATATGCTATGAAAATGTTTCGATATCTGGCAATCATCTTGTCCGAAGGATAGGGTCTTTGTGTAGCGAGTGTCACGTAAAATTGAGGGTTATATATCAAAAAAACAAGATAGCTGAGCCGTAACACAACTATTAAATTTCTTTTTTATTAAACTTTATTTTTTGCACTTAATATTCACAATTGAATATACACTGATCAAGTACGCGACTGGTCTAAGGGTAGAAACCGGTAAAGATATGTTGACTATTCTAAGGATACAGAATAAGTGAATATTAGTGACGATACTGTGTCTGAGGAAAGCTAGGGGTGGGTGTGTCTAAGGACACAAATATTTTTTAAATTTTTTTTTTTTTGTTAAATTTTTCCATCGAGACAACGATCTACAGTGAGATCCGTTATAACGAGATGTGATAAAGTGCACGCGTACCGAGCGAAAATTCAAAGTCGATTTTCTCGAAAACAAAGCCTCAAACGAAAAATTTTTATTCTATATTTTCGACTTCTTTTTTCGCGTAGAATCACCCCCTTTCCGCTTGTACCACCAGTTACCAACCACCCTGTAAAAGTGGACATATTCCGGGAAGCAACTTGTGAATATTATTATAAAATGTTTAGCAATTTAACAATTATCTGTTTGTAGTTTATTTTTTAAAAGAGGAAATGACACTTTATTCCAGAGCGTCATAAACAAAATATCGATTAAACGAAAAAGAACCACTTTTTTTATATTTCGCTTTGTATTTTAAAAATTATTTGTCGTACTTGAAGAAGTTTTACTAGCAGGTTGTAGCTAATAAAATTATTTGTAAAATGAGGCCTGTTGCGTTCTGATAAGACTAATTGTTAGATAAAATTGTTTATAAATTTTTAATTTACAATAAAAATATATAAGCTTATCTTAGTACACTATCTGGAAGACTTATATTTTGATATGCAAATGTAAAAAAATGTTTTCATTCAAACGCTTGGCTAAAATTCAGTGATAATCATTTCTGCTGAATTGGAAAATGCTATAACTTCCGTATCTTACCGTAGCGGAACTTGCTTCTATCGATTTCTGCGATCCATCTGGGATTCCACGCAATTTGAAAATTTTAAAAAACATTTCTCTAAAACCAATTTTTTAAAAAAGTCGTCAACACTAAACTATTAAACATTACAAGATGCAACAGGCGTCATTTTACAGTTTATTATCTATATTAAACGTGGATGTTTTTTCTTATTGAATGGATGCTTATAAAAGATAGAAACACATTTGCAAAGTAGTTCAATTTTCGCAGTGAATAGTCACGAAGCTTCAGCACAACGGGCAAGGTCGTTGTTGCGAGCCACGCGTGATTAATAAATCTGCTTCCTTGTTCAATGTTATTTAAAGGCTGAAAATAAGAATCACACCTTTTATGCTTTTTTTTCATTTAGCTCTCTTATTAAAGTGTTGTTCACATAAATGCTTTATCTCTTTTTCAAGAATTGTTGCCACATTATTGTTCCTAACAAACATGACCAATACACCATCTGATGTGAATATTATCATCTTCTGAATATCCAGAATATTATTGAGACTAAATGCTTTTATTTGTTTGATAATAATAATATTGTCGCACGTTTCTAGTTTTATAATGTTACCAAATAGTTTTACACAAAGTTTTATCTCTTCAAAGTAATTTAAAATACAAACCTCGTAGAAGAATTGTAGAAATTCATTCACTATTTTTTCTTTAAGTACAGAATTGATGCACATAATAAATTCAAATGGACCATGTTTTTATTACGCTAACTTTCGAACGGTCGAAAAGCATCTGTGCTTTGGTTTGCTCGGTTTCCAGACCCCCGTTAAATCCCCTCGACTTTTTCTTCTGGGGACACTTTTTTTTATGTGGAAGTAGTTTACAATCAATTCTTATTGAGAATTATAAGTTCTGGCGTGTTATAAGTATTCTGGCGTGGTACAATAACTTGGATAATAAGTGTTGTTGTATGTTTGATTCTAGTTGAATCTAATGTTTAAATCTAAAGGGTAATGTCTTTTTAACCTGCGCATCTGATCCGTCGTGTCAAGTAGTTGGGTAACTAATGGGTTTAGGTAGTTGTTAACTGTTATATTATATCTATTACTGAATTTGGATATTTCTTCTTTAACTGTGGGTATCTTAAGGTCGCGATGTATTGTTTCGTTGGCAACATATCAAGGTGCATCTATTAAGGATCTTAGAGTTTTTCATTGGAATCATTGGAGAATTTCTATGTTGGAATTACTCGCTGTTTCCCATAGTTGAATCCCATAGGTCCAAACAGGTTTTAATATGGCTTTATATAGCATTATTTTACTCTGAATGTTTAAGTTGGAGCGTCTGTCAATGAGCCAGTAGAATTTTTTTAATTTTGATTTCAATTGTTTGGAT
The DNA here is from genome assembly GCA_019677175.1 of Bombus sylvicola. Taxonomy (NCBI): domain Eukaryota; kingdom Metazoa; phylum Arthropoda; class Insecta; order Hymenoptera; family Apidae; genus Bombus; species Bombus sylvicola. The sequence goes on from JACSOB010000123.1 coordinate 13,792, forward strand.
TTATCTACGATGTCATAAAGAATATAACCTAACAAACACGAAGATGGTACCCCGCTGGGGATAGCCACCCACATGATAATCAAACAGCCAGAAAATTCTACCAAATGTCCAAATTGGACAAATTGTGAATGTAAACAACTAAATAAAAAAAAAAAATCTACGATGTGCCGTTTCCATGTCATTCTTCTGTCCAGAATCATGCCCAGATATCTGACTGAATCTTTGTTTGGAATTGGAGTATTATTTATGGTCACCTGTGGGCAGGATTGTTTTCACAGCGTGAAGGTTATATGACTGGATTTATTTTCATTTAGTTTGAAGCGCCATTTGTGGAACCACTTTGCCATAGAGTCGAGACCCCGCTGGAGAGTTGAGGAGGCAATTATCGGGTCTGAGTGGGACACCTGAAGACACAATACAACAAAATTTTAAGAGAAGCATCAGACTCTGTTTGCAAGGAAACGGAGGACATCTCGAACAGCTATCGTACAATAATTTGTTGCATTTTTTGTGGACAGTCGCAGACGGGACAATCGCAGTTTACGTCTTTAAATATCACGGTCTTCTTCTCTGCGACTTCTATCTTTTATATCGTACCCCGCTGCTTAGGCTGACCTCCTTTCGTTCGTGTAAGGAAGTTTGCTCGCGTGCAGGGGTATTTTAACCGATTTTTAATTGTCAATAACAAAACAAAGCCGAAAACGTAATTTTTTTATTCTTAATTTTCGTCTTATTTCGGCTTCAAGAATCGCCCCTTAAATTTCCTGGCACCTGTAGCCGAATGCCCTATATATTTGCCTATATGCACATGAATTTCTTGCACAGAATCATCAATGCAATTATTTTTATTGCTAATATAATATTATCAATAAGTATCTTAAACACTTTAGAGTTGGAGTTCGCAGGGATCACCTTTTCCATTACTTCCTTATCCTGCCGTTATACATTCTATGGTTTAGATTCCCTGTTAAATAATCTAAATTCCATTCTTGCCACATTTTTCCTTTACTAGAATCATTTTAATTTTAACTTTCTTACAAATGGTACAAACAACCCCCCTATCTTGGTATTTAAAGTTGTCGCATAATGTCATTTTTGGTAATTATGTGCAACAAGAGCGACCTCGCCGATTTCCATGACTTTGAAACATGTTGTCAAGATAATTACCCTGAACAACTTTTTCTTGTACACGCAAAAGTATTTTTAATATTATATATTTAATGGTATGTAGCTTTTTGGATTTTGGGTTAGATTTCAATTAAATTGGAATTCATTTTAAGTTGTACTTGATTCAATTTAATACTCGTTATTATTAACGTTATAACTGGACGTATGTCTGCTATTATACCGAAAAATGCAGTTATTCGGTCGTCGAAGTTATGTTGTCGCAAATCTACATAAACAGCTTCACCGGAAACCTCGTTCATAATTGCGTATGCGTGGCAGTGAGAAGTGTTTTTGAAAATTTTACTTCAACACCGCACTCGTTGCTCTCTCGTAAAGACCTAATTCGTTCCAATACGAACTACACACTAGTTATCGAGCAATTTTTAAGAAAAATATTTCTTCATTCGCATGGTGTTATTTGGTTAAACTAAATTTTTACGTCTGAGCAGCATGTGAAGTATTGAAATAAAGTTTTCCAAGACACTTCTTATAGCCTCACGTATGCAGTTGTAAACGAGGTTTTCGCTGAGGCTGTTTATTTAGATCCGTAAAATATGATACGAAGATATAGAGTTTGATAGCTGATGGATGTAAATAGATCGTTAAGCGGCCAAGTAAGCGGCAAACGTGTTAACTATGCTCGTGACTGGGTCACAAATACACACATATGATCATAATTCATTGTAGTGATACCGATAGTTTTTTGCAAATATCTTGGAAACTAAACCAGGAGGTGGTTACACGTATAGGAAAAAGTTGACATATTTCAAGGTCATTGAAATTGAGATCGTCCCTGTCCTAAATGATTAATTGGATAATTAAAGGAACTTATTTAATTGGAGTTCAATTATAATTGTAGCGCCTCCTCCGAGAATATAAATTGGTAATGCCCTTTGCCTGCAATATTTGCCAGACGTTTAAAGCAAATTAAAAAGCGAAAATCGCGCTCTGCTTGTGTTTTCAGCGTTGCCATTCGTCCACCGGTTCACGGCTGTCGCTAGTTTAAAATGTTGCCGTTATTATTTGGGCTTGGGTATTCGATTGAAAAACGAGAAACGATTATAATTGAGTTTCACTCAGGTTCGTCTAATTATATAATTGTAATTCTCTTCCTCAAAATGATTTGGGAGATGTTTAAAGCATCTAACGGCAACCAGAGATTCGAGGAAAAGTGTGTAAATTCAACTATTACAAGAGGAGAAGAATGAAGATTTATTATTATACCTAAACATATTAAAACAAAGATAGCGATTACACAAAGAAAACATTTAAAAATAAATATCTGAGAAAACCATTCTAACTTATCATCCTAAAGTTATCTTATATGAATTAAGATTCCAAAATCGCATTTGCAAACACATTTGCGTCATGCATAATCGATAGATCATAAAATTTGGCAGCTTCATTCCGTCCATCCCGCTGCTCTACGAATAACATCGATATTAACACCTTCTTTCTTGGCAACAGAAGTCGACGCATATGTTGTGTTGTGTGTGTGTTTATATCAATACAACTATTCTCTAGGCCGCGTTTGACCCATCGATTCAGCGTACTGTTTTATGCGTTAATAATCATAATTTGTTATTTTTTAAAAGAGATAAAAAAGTTCTTTGTTGAATGTTAACATAGAGCAAATATAATATTTATCTTCTACTTATATTGAGCTACAATAAATAAAGATCGTTTTCTATTTAATGCAGAATTCTTTATCCTATCAGGTATTCTTATTTCGAACTAATCGAGTTTTATTCGACTATTCTCGAGGCTTATAAATGTTAAAGTCTGAATGCTGTGGCTAGTGATCAAGGCAAGTAATTGTCTCGAAGGTCAACCTTTCGAAGAATAAAAAATCATTAGAACCTTCATCAGATAAAAAGACAAGGACTACTCTAGGATTCTACGTTTCGTTGTATTTTGGATTATATAATCTTATCTCTGCTACACCTTTGAAAAATCTCCTTATGTTGTTATCCTGCCCTATACTTCTGGTTCTAGTAAACGATAGATCGTCGACTAAAGACTAGTGAGTGAACAATATTTAGTTCCTTTTCCAAACTCCTGAGATAGACACGCAAGAACATCCCAATCTATAGATTTTTCTGGCAAAAGCTCCACCATTAAGGCTCTATCGTACTGCTTAATCGAAAGAAGATGTAATTTCTGGTTATTCTTCGGGAGTACTCCATACCCCAAACGGTTTGCGAACAACATCGTCAAGACCAGGGATAGTTTCCGTCATAGTGGATGAGGGTCTCTATTAGGAGAAATTAATAAATTACTATTTGGCCTAATAACTAACGGCTCTTTTACAAGCATTGATCGGTACAATGGATACGACGCCTGCGACGACCAGTCTAGGATTACTATTGTTCCTGTCACACAATGACTCTTAATCTTTCAAAGAACTTTTAAAATTATAGAAAATGGAGGAAACGCGTAAAAGAAATAATTGCTCCAATTTAACGTGAGTGCGTCTAGTGTACTAATATTGGGGTGTTTAAACCAGGAGACATAGCGCTCACATTCCGTGTTTATACGACTAGTAAATAGGTCGATCTCGGGCTTACCGAGATAATTTACGATAGTTCTAAAGACTTTATTGCGTAAGGATTATTCTGTCTCGGGTTCTAGTCTACGAGATTCTCTATCAGCTTCTGTATGTTCTTTGGATTTTATATATGAGGCATAAAGCCAAATATTTCTCTCTTCGCGTCAAGATTTGATTATGAAATTTAACGCGATTGATTATTGAGATTCTGAAACGTACTTCTCTCATTCTGCTAACATAAGAGATGGCTACTATATTATCAAATCGTAGTAAAGTATCGCAATCTCTCGACTCTTTGGTAAAACAACGTGATCCAAAATAGACTGCCTTTAAGTCGATAACACTTATTGCTAATTCATGTTCCTCTTTAACCCTTTGAGCGTTAAACCCTGCGTTGTCCGACGTTGAGCGTGCACCGTGGACTGCCCACTCTTTACGAAGAAGCATACCGTGGACTGCGTATTTTTTACGAAAGAGCGCAAATTGAGCAGACTGAATCTTCATTGCAAAATATATCGATTGTAACTAAAATAAATTATGCAGTGACCTCAAAAGCATTAATAACCATTTGTTTCATTAAGCAATAATAACATGAACAATATAAAAGTTTTAAATTATATTTTTTAAATTGAAAATTTAATAATTTTGTATTATATGGTAAATCTCAAAGCAGGGTTCAATACATAAGCCAATGTTACATTTTTTGCATTCGTAACGCGAATCAGTCCTGCGATTATGATAAGTGTAAACAGCGTATCTTCGTCGTGAAGAATGTTTATTATTTTCTACGGTTATGCAGGATGTAGGGAAATGCCTCTTCTTTAGCCTTTACTCCGCGTGGTGGGGATCTTTGCAAAATATCTTTTATGAGAAGCAGATGAAAATTTTCAAATGTTCCAGTTTCATTATTAGCATTTTTGTAAAGAATATATGCATTATATATAGCGAGGTCTAGGAGGCGGAAAAAATATTTGTTATACCATTTTTTGCTTTTTCGAACGCAGTGAAGTGAACTCAAAATCATATTGATTTTATCGACTGCGCCCATCAAGGCATTGTAGTCTGCTACACACTTTGGTTTTCGCTTTGGTTTGTCAGTTTGATAATTCATTTTTTTTTTTTTTTTTTTGTTTCAACGAAATCATCAGAATGTGAGGTGGATAATATCCATACGTCTCTTTTATCACGTCACTTTAACGCCACTTTTAGCCTAAATTGAATGGTTATGTGAGAACGCATATATCCGTTCATAGCCTAAATTGAATGGTTGTGTGAGAACGCATATATGCGTCCATAGCACTCAAAGGGTTAATCCAAAAACCGTGAAATCTCTCATTCCCAGGAATCGGAAAAAATTTTCAGTAAAAATTTTGCCGATTTCAGGGATCCACATGCATTAGAGATATTTTGGCGCCACCATTGCACATCCGAATTCAATTCATTTGACAATTTCAAAGAGATGAGAGGGCTGAAGAGAATCCCTTATATCCAAATTCAACTTTGGCAAGTAAGCGAACAAACAATTTTTAGGAGGAGGATATTTCTTTATAACGACATTCATGTCTTCTTTAGGAAGATATTGTTTTATAATATCCTCCCATCATAATGCAATATGGACTCTTATGGCATCTGCCAATTGTCTTTTATTTATGCATCGATGACCAGTTGCCTTAACCGCTTGAGTCCCAGGGGTCATTGAAAAAACAGAGTCGAAAAATCTCGAATAGCGCGACAGCGCTTGTCTTAATCGATTGCGAAGAGAAACAAGCCGCACAATATTTTCGGCTCATTATATTTGTTACTTTATGAAATACATCTATATTATTATATATGCGTACTATTAGTTTATAAATATTTCAAGTTTTGTTCAATAAAAATTGTTGAAAAGATAACAATGAAATACAAAATATCATTAATCATCCGTAGCGTTCAAATGTACTGAGACTTTTCGACACAAAATCTAAACAGCGCGATCGTGCTGCTTGGGACTCAAACGGTTAAGAACAATCTCATTTAAACTACCAGAGCATTGCATACTCTGCCGAGATTGTTACGCCAAATTGATTATGGTTAGATTGATCAGTAGTATCGTTCTGGTTGTGTTCTAATGTCTTTTGTTTCAGTCTTGTCTCCTCCATTAGTATAGTCTGCTGCCTGCTGTTACTACGGTTCAGCTCCCCGGTATATCCATCGGCAACGTTCTACTCGTCGTTCTCGTATTATGGAAATTCTGGTTTCCTGATTGTGGTCCCGGCTTCGTTGCTGGGAAAAACACTTTTAATTTTAACTTTGCACTATCCGCACTTGATCGCGAATATGTTAAACACGATCTTGAGTTAGATGGACTGTACCGCCCTAATTAAATCGAAGGGACTCCTTGATAGATAGACACCTAAACAGCTCGTTTGGTAAGTACTAACTTCCGATAAGGCGGGCAAGGAAAGTAATAACTTTCACTTCTTTAGAAAACGAAAGTAATGATTTTGATTTCTTACAGTTGTAGCGGCACAAGAGTTAGAAGTCGATTCAAATCATGTTGTTCTTTTGCTCCGGAGTATCAAGACCGTTAGGTCACAGGTATTGTAAGAAGTAACGAACTCCGAACAAAAACAATGCCGCCGCTACATGTAACCGTAAAACAAGACGAATTTGAATCTTTTGACTTTCTCCGGACAGTTATAAATACACGAACGCGATCGCAAACGGGCTAGTATAAACTGTGACCAAACGACTGTATACATACCGTTTCGCGACGAGAACTGTTTTAAATACATTAACAATCGCACATATTGGCAGTCTCATTATTCGATCCCCTACATAGTAATAAATATAATCTCAATCAGGCTAGAACCCGAAAGAGCAACTTTGGATTTCTAATAAATTAGACCGATAAAGAATCCGTTGTAACTTGTAAATTCGTTTACATCCCTTTCGATTTATCTTGCTTTTAACGCAATTTCTGATTATTCTTTCTATGCTGCTGCTTAAATGTTCTGATTCAGATGACGAATATTACCTTTTCCTGACATTTCGAAACCCGTGTGGTTCACCCGATATGAAAACAAGAAATGATAGGCGAGCGACGGCGGCACAAGCAGAGCGCGATTTTTTATTTTTAATTCGCTTTAAATGTGTGGCAGGGAAGGAGTACTATCAACTGATCTCAAAATACAGTTATCTTAAATTTTGCTTCTGAAACAAAAATGATAATTCAGTTTCTACAATGTGGAATAGCCATTCTTAAAGTTTGTGCAGGCTTTCTTTTTCCTCGCAACTTACCTTTTCTTCCGCCTTTCTTTTTGACATTATGGGGGCGCAAAAAAATAAAAATATTCGATACTAAACAAGCGTATTGCATGATCAAAGCAATTATTAACAACAATAGAAAGATACCCACCGTCGTCATTCAAAAGCTAAGATAAGAAACTCGCCGTCTTCTATTTTCGTTTAAGAGGAACACAAATTCTTGATTCTCTTAATTTAAACAAACGCTAGAGCACCACGCGATACAGCAATCCGACAAGTGAATCGTTGTTGCACAGCAAAAAATTCTGTGTGTATGGAAGCACTATTGTACGTGCGTGACCGTGCACGCATTCTAGCGAGAATATTTAACGTGATCGTATTCACGAGCTGTAACTCCGCAGAGAGAAAACTCAAGTAAGCGATTCCATATAATAGGAAAATGCATTGAACGTGTATTTGATAGCAATTATGGCATGAGATAGCAGATCTGAAACGTATAATCTTAGCTTTGGGAAATCATGCGCCAAAAGATATAGGTCCCTATAGATCTTTACTGCTATTAGATGTAATGTGCGGCGATTAGTATAACAATATGAGTGGAAATAATGTATATAGTGGAGAGGTAAATATATGTATGTGTATGATAATATATACATGTACGTATATATTAAGCTCAAAAGCGACCAATGAGCGAAAAGAAGACCATTCTATCGAGGAGAGATATCGGTATTAATTTGGATTAGCAAAGAGTCGTAGAATATCGGTCATTCTAAGTTTCTGCGCTTTAATTTGGCCTACTCTTGGTAAGAGTCAAATGTGAAAAAAGTAACTTGTAGCGCATGATACAATGATATTTAATAAAAGAGGACACGTCGTTTTTTTTTAATTTTACCATAAAGATTAATAGTTCGCAAAGATAAGAAAGTTATAATTTGTAACGAATGAAACATTGACGTCGGCTTAACTATTTAGCTGACACACTTTAATGTCTAGATAATTGGGTGGATGATAGAGTGGATGAATTTGTAATAGAAAAATATATTTAAATAAATAAAGGTATAAGTATAATGTGTAAGTTTATGCTGATCCAGATCCTCGCTCTCATAGTGTTACAATACAATAGAATCTATAGGGAGCACGTTCATATATTTATAGCAAAAGGACATTACCAAAAAAATTAACCTCATAGCTTTAGCTAAAGGCTATAAGGAACATAAATAGAAATCTATTTATTAGTTCCTTTGTTCCTAGACCTTGTAACCCAAAACATAATGTATATTCAAGGGTACAATAATACGAACCTCTCCTTATTTAGAATATTTTTTGTTTCACTAAATTCTATTTTCTGCGTAATAGCGGTCCCTAGGTAACGGACATACATAAATAAAGATGTAGAGTTTTTCTTGAGGAGTTACTTCAGCAGTTAGTAAAACACATTTAAATACAGTAGAACTTTTATTTAGACTAAGCTAATCTGATTTATTTATTTATTTATTTAGACTGAGCTAATCTTTTTACTTCTCTCTTCTTCTAACGTCCTTTCTCTTTTGATTTGTTCGTACTTCTTTAGTGCTTCCTCAACCTTTTTTTGTTTTCGTTTGAAAAATTAGCAAATTAGCTAAAAAATTAAACCTTAGCAAATACGAAGCAAATTGCAAAAACCGAGACATTTACGCATACTTGATAGTAATACAAAGATGAAGTGCATAATACGACAGAATTATTGAATTACTTGAAAAGTAAGAAGTCAGCTATGAAAAGCAACCTTATGTAAATAACAATGCTAATACGACCTAATAGCAGCGAAGAATTATTATACAGAGGGGCGTCCCATAGTTGGTAGTACAACCAGGTAGCGGCTGACCCTATGTGAAAAAATAAGTTGAAAATATTCAATGAATTTCCTCTTGGCAAGAAAATCGAATTTGGAAAGATATACATAAACTTGGCTAATTCCGCTCTAAACAGAAGCAAATAATTAATAGAAGCTTAAACGACGTGTGAAAATAAGTTAAAAACTTAGAATAACACTTTTTCATGTTAAGGTTTATCTCGATAAAATAGAGAGGAACGCGCGGATGAATGTGTAATAGAAATATACTTAAGTAAATATAAGTATAAGTACAAGTACAATGTATGCTAATCCAGATCCGCACGCTGGCAGCGTTGCAGTACAACAGAGCTTCGAAGCCATGGGCCTATGGGTATTTATATAATTACGAAAACTGGCCCATGTACACCCTGGTGTGTAAGCAATCGTGCGCTCCAGTGAAGTGATTCAGAGAAGTGTTACGAATAGTGATAATGAGGGAAAGTAAAACAATGCAGCAGCAGATACCAACAATCAAGATTGCAACCAACGGAGAAAAGTATTATATAAACGGGTCGGTAGATTTACCAGGCTTAAAGCAACAGCAGCAAAATAACAACAATCAAAACGATATGGCTACAGAAGAAATGGAAGAGCAGTGGAGACAGGAGGAGCGCAGCCACGATAACGAAAGATGTTACCAGGACGAAAACTGGAAGTTAGCAAAGACTAGCAAAAAACGTAAAATAATTCCAGGCACAAGTGCCGCAGGAAATCTAGATACAGAAAAGCAGCGATGGCTGCAAGAATTACCATTAAAAAACTCCTTCAGCTCACTAACGGAAAAAATAGACGATGACCCAGCAAGCAAAACCACAACTCAATCAACTTACATTACAAAATCACCACCAATATTTGTTGAGGCCCAAATAATAGACCCGCTTATTGATCTACTAAACAATATAGTCGGGAAGGATAATTACACAATAAAACAAACAAAATTAGAACAAGTAAAAATTCAAACAAACACCCCAGAAATTTATAGGAAAGTGATAAACGAATTAAAGGAAAAAATGCTATATACCACACGTACCAGCTCAAAACGGAAAGGAGCTACAAAATAGTTATAAGAGGATTACATTCAAAAATTAACACAAAAGAATTAAGTGACGAATTAGCAAAAATTGGCCATCAAACAAGAGCAATAAACAATATGACAAGATACGATACGAAGCGACCATTACCATTATTCTTAATAGAACTTGAACCCAGAACCAATAACAAGGAAATTTATGAAATCAAAAAAATTCTAAACACAACAGTAACAGTGAAACCACCACGCTACAAAAAAGATATACCACAATGCATGCGGTGCCAACAATACGGTCACACAAAAAATTATTGTAACAGAAGCCCGGCATGTGTTAAATGTGTAAAAAATCACTTAACAATACACTGCCTAGACACAGGAAAAATAGAAGAAGTTAGATGTTATAATTGTAACGGAAACCACCCTGCCAGCTATAAAGGATGTGAAATCAGAAAACAATTATAACGTAAACTGTTTCCACCACTTCGCAATAGATCAATCAATAACTACCAACCACAACAAAGTATAACGGGTAATGAAACAACATTGAAAGCACAATATGAACCAAACGCTATAAACAGAAACATAGATCCCCAAGGTAACCGAAGCTATGCGCAAGTAACCGAAAACATTAGCCAAGCAACGCTCACAAACAATCAGAATCGAAGCAACAACATCGAAGACGTTACAGAAATCAAAGGAATGCTCAAACAATTCATTAAAAGTACGGAGATATTAGGAAAAATGGTAAGTGAGCTAAACACAATACTAAGGTAACAAGTACAACAAACAACAGTCATGTTACAACTACTCACAAACTTGCTAAGTAAAAAATAGAGATGGATATGTTGAAAATAGCAGCCTGGAACTCCAATGGCTTGCAACAGCGAGCCCACAAAACTAAAACATTTTTGTATAAAAATAGTATTGATATACTACTTGTCTCAGAAACACATTTTACTCCAAAAAGTTACATCAAAATACCGTACTACACCATCTACGACACCAAACACCCCTCAGTAAAGCACATGGAGGAACTGCAGTAATAATAAAAAATGACATCAAGCATCACCTACATAGTCAAACAAATCAAGAACACTTACAAGCAACCACTGTCACAATACAAACCAATGACAATTACTTCCAGATATCAGCAGTATATGTACCTCCGAGACACAAAATGACACTTAAAAAATGGGAAGAGTACTTCCAATCCTTAGGCGACAAATATATAGCAGCAGGAGACTTTAATGCAAAGCACACATTATGGGGTTCGAGAATTAACACGCCGAGAGGTAGAACATTAGAAAAATACATTAGAAGCAGCAACCTCAACGTACTATCTACAGGAAAACCAACGTACTGGCCGACAGACCTCGATAAAACACCTGACCTGTTGGATTTTGCAGTAACAAAAGGACTAAACGTAAGCAAATTAAAAATAACAACCAGCCTTGAGCTTAACTCCGACCATACACCAATTATATTAGAATATACAAGCAAACCACTACTTTATAACAAGTCAGAGTCGCTTTGCAATAAAACCACCAATTGGCAAACTTTTAAAGAGCTAATCGAAAACAAAATCAACTGCAATATCCCATTGAAAACACTTGAACATATTGAGCAGGCAGTAGCAACTATGACAGAAATAATACAGGAAGCAGCGTGGGCAACCACCACCCATAAATCATAGCAGACAATCAAAAATTATTCCACAGGACATCCTAGATAAAATCAGGGAAAAAAGAAAAGCGAAAGCAAAATGGCAAAAACAGAGAACACGAGAAAACAAGAAAAACCTAAATAAACTTAAACAAAGGAATAAACTTAACAAAGGAATTAAAGAATAAAATAAGGGAACATCATAATAACGAATTCTCAAAATTCATCGAATCACTATCCGCGCATGAGAATACCAACTACTCCCTATGGAAAGTCACTAACAAAGTTAAGAAAACAATAAAATCAATCCCAGCAATCAGAAAAATGGACAACACATGGACCAGAAGCAACGAAGAGCAGGCAGAAGAATTTTCGAAGCACCTATAAAATATATTTTCACCGTACGAAATTAATAACAGCATCCTCAGATGGCAAACACATGAAGAAGTGGAAAATGCCAGCAACGCAACTGATAAACGCTACACCATACTCAGCACAACAGCGCAAGAAATTACAAACTTAATTAAGGCAAAAAAGACAAGTAAAGCACCAGGATTCGACTTCATCAATGGAAAAATCTTAAAAAACCTTCCCCCAAAGGCAATAAGACTAACAACGATAATATTCAACACAATTCTAAGAATACAGTACTTTCCTGCACTATGGAAAATAGCACAGATCGTAATGTTACCCAAACCAAACAAAAGCCCAGATCTAACTGCATCCTACAGGCCAATATCATTACTACCTGCGTTCTCCAAATTGCTAGAAAAAATAATATATAATCGCTTAAAACCAACAATAGAAAAAGAAAAGCTAATACCGGACCATCAATTTGGATCCAGGAATAAACACTCCACAATAGAACAAATGCACAGACTCGTCAATGAAATCTTACAGACGCTGGAAACAAAACAATATTGCACAGCACTCTTTATGGACATCGAAAAAGCATTTGATAAAGTTAACCATGAAAAACTTCTTCAAACATTCAAAAAGCAATTTCCAGAACAAATCTACAAACTACTCAAATTTTACTTAAACAATAGAACCTTTGTAGTAAAAATAAATGATGCATATTCTGAAATAAAAGATATCAAGGCAGGAGTACCGCAAGGAAGCGTCCTAGGACCAATACTATACACACTATATACGGCAGACATACTAACAGCTGTCAACAGCAAAATACTATGTTCGCGGTCGATACGGCCATACTAGTGAGGCACGCAAATCCAGAAACCAGTAAGTGCAATCACATAACATTTACACTTAGAAAAGGAAAAACACCAAATATCCAACTGAACGGCGCCCGCATAGCACAAACAAAGCAAGTCAAATATCTAGGAATACATTTAGACACACACCTTACAAGGAAGCATCACATAAAATCAATAATAAACAGAATACGTGAAAAAAGGAAGCAGATGTACTGGTTAACCAATAGAAAATCTAAATTAAGCATAATGAATAAACTAAATATATACAAAACAATAATCAAACCAATCTGGACATATGGAGTCCCACTATGGGGGATGGCAGCAATGAGTCACATAAATAAAATAGAAACAGAGCAAGTAAAAATTTTAAGGACAATAGATAACGCTCCATAGTACGTCAGAAATGAAGACTTACGAAAAGATTTAAAAATTCCAACAGTCAAAGAGGAAATCGCTAGATATGCAAAAAAGTATAAAGAAAGACTTGTAACACACCCAAACCAGCTGGTTGCTGAAACGAATAAAATCATAATAGAAAGAAGACTGAAGAAGAAGCATCCCGCAGACCTCAGAAAAGAAATAAAATAAACAACTGATGAAAGATGGAACCCCGCTAGGGGTAACCATCCACATGTTATATTATTATACCACTAAGCTATAATATTTTACCAAATGTCCTACTGGACAAATTGTAAAATTTAAATAATAATAAAAAAAATGTACACCCCGTTGCACCATCTGTGCATGGCATGTTCCTAGAAAAGGCTATGCGGCTGAGAGGCCCTTCAAATTGATTTAGAGCATTTCAGCAATACTCAATGGCTGGTTCTTTCCTAGAAGTGAGAATCACTTTAACATTTCATAAGATATTTTCTTTTCGAGGAAAATAAATTTGAAAATGAGGTGGGCTATTATACGTGTTGATTTATTAACCCTTTCGCTTCGGCAGTCCAGTCCGCCGAAGTACTGTCACTGAACGGAAACGCACGCCAGAGATACGCACAGTGTGCGTGGTTGCTATATATACGTTTTCCTAAGTCTTAAATAACAATGATTCTTGTAAGAACCGTATATCAAATATCGTTTCACTGTCAATGGATTCAATAGATTTTTTAGCATGAAACACTATACGATCGCTTGGATGTTTAAAATATATTGCGTGGAAAGTTTTAATGTTGTTTCGACAATAAGTAACTTTAAAAGGTAATTAATCCAATATGTCAATAAAATCAACAGAAGATGTTCCGCTGATAACGAAAAAATATATTATTGACTACAGATAGCACTTGTATATGCATCATTTGGATGCCGGATATATGGGGTGCCTGACCCAGGAGTCATCGCGTAGTCACCGCCTATATGCGGTGCTCGTACCCACAGGTCATCTCGTGGATGCCGCCTATAAGCGGCACTCGAAGCGAAAGGGTTAAAGAGACGAGTGAGAAAATTGTAACAGTCAGTGGTATATTAAAATCACTTTAAATACAAGTACAGAGATGGTGTATGTCGGTCGTAATCGTCGCTCGCTGAATGCTACTGTTCAACTCTACGCTCGCTATTCGACTATATGACTCGCTATAATGATTGTCCTAAAGAGCACGTTCGTCTATTTGTATCGACCGGTGGTATTACAAAAAGCTCAAATGTAACTCCGGTTGACGATTAGAAATAATGGCAATAATGTTTTGTTCGGAGTTTGTTTACCTTTAAACCTAGCAAACCAAAACAACGTTGGCACTCCAAGGCACAACAATACGAGTCTCTTCGGATTCGAATCTTCCATTGACTCATGTGCCACTACAAAAACGTGCGTGAAGAATAAATTTAAGCATGTCTAAACTTTATTTTCTTGAAAATGAGGCTGTGCCGATTAGAGGTACAAATTAACGCTCTGACCCTCGATATTCGTCGCCGTCGGCGATCAAGTTCGAGACGTCGCCGGTCACGGTCAAGATTTAGACCACCGATTCGTTTCTGGTCAAAGGTGTTTATAGACTTTCGCGAGATCTGGTTCATCAAACCATTTACAGAGTTAATCTGTAAATTTTCCAGGAACGTGAGTGACATCCGTGAATACATATAATAAATATTTTTGGCGTTGCCAACGCTAGTTAGTATCGAGGGAACGTAAGCATTACCTAGTATACGAGTATCGAGCATTCTTATAGCGAGTATATCGAGTGACATTGAGCGAACGACAATTAACTCGGTATTCTATACTTAAAATAATTTTAAATACATTTGACAATATCAAATATCAACTAGTCTTGTTATTATATAAAACAACACGTTTAAATCATCCACCACAAGGCCTTAAACGGACAAATTTTATTTTACGTTTTTGATGCTTTGAGTTATTTTCGCACGTTAAATAATCTCCTAGCAATGATTTTCGTCGGTACTTAATTAAGTTTAAGCGTCAAATTTGTCAAATTTTAAAGGTTAATTTTCTCGAAAAAGAACGTCATATAGAGACCAGTATCTTTGAAATGCATTTCCCGAAGCTAATATTTTATATCTCACGTCTGCTGTCTCGAAGAATCATATCCATTTTCGTCCCAATTAGCGGCCATCGGTACCATTTAGTATAATTTTCTTCCTTTTTTTTATGATTTTGAACATTAATTTTTTCGTACAAACGCTTTTAAAATACTTTGAGTATTTTCAAAACGTTAATACTCATGTTGCTAATTTAATTATGTAACAAATGGAAATAAAATGAACATTATGTCGTCCGTACAATTACACTGTTTCCCCACTTTTTTCCATATTTTGAGAGGTTTGTTTTTATGATCTTTAGAGATTCGTTATTAAAATTGCTCTTGGTATGCCTCGTTGTTATTTGCCGCTGATTCACCTACCATAATAAAATAACAAACATAATTGAAGCCAGAACAACAACAAATCGTCCCCTCTCTGCCACGCAGTGTTGTCGCATTGTCGCTCAGTTGCTATACAAGCTTGTTGTGATTTTCGAAGGGGAATAAGTAAATAGGCAGTTACGCATATTTAACTGCAGCCACAGGCACATAGGGATGCATCTCTAACGAAGCGACTCGTGTTCAGTGTTCAGCTGGCGATTATACAGGGTGGTTGGTAACTGGTGGTACAAGCGGAAAGGGGGTGATTCTACGCGAAAAAAGAAGTCGAAAATATAGAATAAAAATCTTTCGTTTGAGGCTTTGTTTTCGAGAAAATCGACTTTGAATTTTCGCTCGGTACGCGTGCGGTACGTTATAACGGATCTCACTGTAGATCGTTGTCTCGATGGAAAAATTTAACAAAAAAAAATTTAAAAAAAAATTTTATTCTATATTTTCGGCTTCTTTTTTCAAGTAGAATCACCCCCTTTCCGCTTGTACCACCAGTTACCAACCACCCTGTATAAACAGGTCTCAATACTCGCTAGAAAAAGCCGTCCAGAAATTGGGTCGTGACTAATTGTAAAAAATCAACCTGGAAGACAACAAAGTTCGCGTTCTTGCGAGATAGACAGAGTAGAGTGTCTCTGTCTGAGACATTTTTGTCTTCCATGTTGATTTTTCACAACCAGCCACGACTCAATTTTTTAATGGTTTTCCCTAAGCTTCGGTATATGAATATCGAGACCTGTTTATATGATCGTGGTTCAGCCATAGCCTAATCAGCCAGAGCGCGGTTTCTTTCGTTTATTTGAAGGTATGTAAATAAGAGTTGCACCATTATACAAAAGAAATAAATTTTTCTTCGCCATTGAGCTTATCGCCTGCAACATCATCGATGCACTCGCGATGGGTTTCGCTGTTCTTAGCTCGATTGTCGGTTACGATCGATGCATTGTTTATACTCGGTGGAGTTGGCTCAGCTTCCGCTGATCGCTGATTCGCAATGTCTGGAAATGCCTGACTGCAGACGATTTACATTGCTTTCCAGTTTGCACGCTGCGCTGGTTTGCATAAGATTACGAATTATTCGTGCACAATCGCATTGCTCCAGATCGTGCTGGTAAGCAGCAAAAACAACGAGTCATCCGTTTCGTCGAACTGTGTTACTTTTTTCCGTTCTGGTTATATACAGATTAGGATTATTATCCTGATATACATCTTCGCCATACAATCTCATGTCTACCACTCAGTCTTTGTCGTCTTTACTCGATTCGGGTAGCTTCTTCAAACGGTGTCGCTTATCGTACAATTTCCCCTGCACCTCTTTTCTCATATTTTCTTTGAGAGCTACTTTATCGTGTTCTGCGAAAGAGTCCGAGTTTTTCGGAAAAATAGGAATATGAGACCGAATCCTTCTCGAATTATTAACTGTGCAGACGAATAAGCGTTTTCTAGTGGCCTTTTTATGGAAGATAAAAGTCCTACCCTAATACCTTCGCATTTTTTATGATGCTTTTAGCAATCTCCGCCGCTGCTTTGGCAACGCCATTGCTCTACAAGAATCTTGGAAACTTGCTACGTTGTTGATGAACTTGTTCAAAGTCTAAATCACTCGCAAACCGACCAAGATCGGTTAAAAATTGCGTACCGCAGTCGGTTCTCGAGACTTCTGGAATATCAACTCTAGTGAACATCGCTTTACAGATCAACCTGCAAATCAAACTATCAAAAAAAAAAATTTATACTGGCTCATTGGGAAATACCTGTGATGACCAAGGACATGCACAAGCAAATACCTTTCGTGTACCAATGATCGGTACAATTTATGACACGCGCACCAGCGAAGCTATTTTCGAGGAAGCTGTTTTTTATCCGTCGCTTTCATTACTTTTGCGTGTATGCATTTTTCCGATCAAGTTTTGTTACCAGCCTCGATAGTGTTTGCGAGAGTCATAAATTCCGAGTTTCTGAAGACCCTACTTGTCGATGGTCCGCTGACCAGAGCAAACTACGTCAAGTGGCTCCAGCCCGGAAGAAATCTCACGGCGTCACCGAGTGTACATCTGCAAATTTCCCGCCAAGCAGCACTTTGATCTTGAAACGTACTAAGAGAGAAGTGTGATAAGAGTGATAAACAAATACCTAATTAGCTGAGCCAGAATGGGAGTTAGTCAATTAAATAAAAAAAAGGAGTGCCTTCGAATCTTGAAGAAAGCGAAAAACTGCGAGGCGATAATTAGTAAGAAATTACGATCGTGTATGCCCGGAAGAAAATATGTTATCCGCTATCGAAGTAAAGACATATCACAGAATTATTGTGTAATAGCAACAAGCCCTTGCAATCCCTTCATACCCGAAACTAAATATAGAAAACAAGTTGTTTATGGCTGCAAAAGATCACATTGCTAAATTCGAAGCACTATGATCCATAATCCTAACAAATATAAGTAACGCACCGCGATACGTACGCAATAAGGAGCTTATAAAGGACTTAGAAATGCCAACAATAGCCGAAGAAATAATCCGCCCAAGAGGGAGATATAAATCCAGACTAGCGAATCATCCCAATAACTCGGCCAAGTATGTGTATACAATCAATCTACCTAAAAGACTCCATAGAGAACATTCAAAAGACCTTCTTTCGCAATGACAGAACATTAGTATGAATTTTCTGCACGAACGCTTTCTGCTGAGAAAGCATCTACACCATACACCTTGTGTACAGTGTACAGCTTCTTGCTCGCAGTTGTTTCTACTTAACAAACTCTTTTTCTTGCGCCAACTATCGGCATTATTCTCACTTTGGCCTAGAGTTTAGAGAGTTTTATACTGGGCAAAGAGTCCACGAGAACTGTTGCCTCAGAATATAGGTCACTTTATAACAGCACCGTATTAAACGTATGCGTAATCTACGCAATTTGGGTATGAACGATGGCTGACGGTTTCGTCTGAAACTGTCTGCAACAGCGGTTTACAATGTAACGTTAACCGTTTGAGTCCAAGGGGTCATTGAAAAAACAGGGTCGAAAAATCCCGAACAGCGCGATAGCGCTTGTCGTAATCGATTGCGAAGAGAAACAAGCCGCACAATATTTTCGGCTCATTATATTTGTTACTTTATGAAATACATCTATATTATTATATATGCGTACTATTAGTTTATAAATATTTCAAGTTTTGTTCAACAAAAATTATTGAGAAGACAACAATGAAATACAAAATATCATTAATCGTATGTAGCGTTCAAATGTACTGAGACTTTTCGACATAAAATCTAAACAGCGCGATCGCGCTGCTTAGGACTCAAACGGTTAATGTACTCACATATTCTTTAAAACGCTCGGTAGCAAACGGAAGTCAGAGTTTCTTTTTCAATTTGGCTGTATTTTTCCTCGCGCGAGATCAACGTTTTTGAAGCTTACGTCACAACCTTTCGACTTTTGTTTTCGTCTTCTTGCAGCAGAGCTTCACCCACAATATAACTCGATGCATCTGCTTAAATTATAATATTTCTGGAAAAGTCAAAATGTGCTAAAGTTAATGTTCTTTTCACACGATTCTGTATCTCTTCGAACACTCGTTTTTGAACTTCAGGCCACACGAAACGAACGTTATCTGTTAGCGAATAAATAAACTGTTTGAGGATTTACGATTTATTCGGTATTCTATTTGCCGATGTAGTTGCCGATGTATTTGCCGATACGCTCAAGAAAGCCACACGCTTAGAAACAGTAATAGGATAGGCTAAACATCCATGCCACAGCCAGCGTAACAATAACCAAATGGTAACGGAAAATATGCGCTCGGCATCATTCTATTGTAAGACCTTGAACCGTCACTCTGTTGGATTTGCATAATAAATTCTATTACCATATACAAAGTTCAATTTCTTCATCTTACTTGTGAAACGTTCGAACTGCGACGCGAGGAGATTGTCACGTAAACTTGAGACTTAGATTATAAAAAAAAGAAGGTTGAGCCGCAACCCAACTATTAACTTTCTTTTATCAAACTTTATTATAAATACAATGGTTTTACAGAGGTAGAATAATACTAAATCAGAGAAAGGCTGAACAAGAACTGCCCGAGCTGGCTGAAGTCTTGGCTTATATAAGTTTTGGTTTGGGGATGTTGAGGGGCTCGGTGTAGGTTATGATGTGCAAAAGTGTCCGAAGGTCGGAGGTCGATATCTTATCTATGATGTAGAGTAAAGAGTGTCATAGCCTCGGTGTAGGCTATGAGGATAGGGTGGTGACATGTACAAAAGAGTCCGAAGCTCGGGGGTCGATGTTTTACCTCTGATGTGGATTAAAGTGTGTCACAGCCTCGGTGTAGGCTATGACGATAAGGTGGTGACGTGTGCCTTATCTCTGGTGTAGATTAAGATGTGGTTGATATTACCAGATCACCAGCGATCTATCATTTTCCTGATTTTTTGTGTCTCCTACGTGACAAAATTAGCGATCCTTGCCAGGATTCATTCAACGCATCAAGAAGAAACTTCAACGGGAACTCTACGGATTCTACAGCGAAGGACCACGGCCACCTCCTTGATCAAAAGAAGTATCCACAAAGAATCTCGGTAAGCTGGCTTTCGAACATTATCGAATCAGTAGACCCGAAATACGTTCTGAAGATAGTGACTCTTCTACTGCTAAAAGTATCGTATCTATCAACATAAATCCAACTGACAAAAGTACGGCAAAGCAAAACGAACTAATTGCTACTATTCTCGAACAACTTCAAAGTCTAGCTCATGAGTTTAGAAACTTTAGAAGTAATATTGAGCAAAACATTAACAAAATAAAAGAATTTACGGAAACTAGTGATAAAAACCGGGCTAAGGAAATACGTGTGGCGGCATGCGACAGCACAATTACCACCACTCGACACCAGCTAACACCGGACAACGGCAGCGCAGTGGTTAGCGCCTTAGGTTACGAATGTTCGGGACCCGGATTCAAGTCCTGGCGCCCGTAGTCCGATTTTTCTTCCACGATATCTAAATAAGAAGAAAATACAAAGTACCCCAGCGACATCTGCACCCGCAGTAGAACCTATCTCGGCCTCTACACGAGCATTAGTACTATCATCTAACAACTATCACGACCTATCCACCTCATACGTGACCTTGCAAAAACTATAGGAGTGAAATACGACACTGAAACCGACCAGCCACAGATCAGCACCCACTTAAAAACCGGTGCCGAGAACGTGACAGACGACGGAACCGACGGACCAGACGCTTTACAAAGACCACGAATTAGTCACGTCACGATTAGACAAAGAAACGACTGCGGCGAACAACAAAGTCTCCAAGCAGGAGAGGCCATACGTACTATTGAGACACTACGGGGTCGAGACGACGTAGGTGTTGAAGATTTTATCAGTCCGCAAAGCAAGAACCAGGTGCAAAGGCAAGTGCTAGAGACTTCCTATTAGATCTTATACTTACTGAAAAGACAACCGATAACGCGAAAAGGAATATAAGAATTAAGTATAAAGATTAACTCGTTTGAAGACCTATATTCATGTTTACGACAAAAAGTCAGCACCAACCATTGTTAGCAATTGCAAGGATAAATTGAAAAATTTAAAACAAGGAATAACAAAAAGCGTACAATCTTTCAACTCTAGATTCAGACAACAGCTCAATGAATTAAATTACGCAGTTCAAAAGGAAAACCACACGCCGGTTGAATGACGCGTAGCCATGGATGTCGAAGAACGTGAAGCACTAAAGACGTATTTACTTAATTTACGATATGAAATAGGACAGATAGTAGTAGCTTAGTGATACGAAAACCTTGAACCTCGCCCAACAATTAGCAGCCGATAAAGAACAATGGTTACGAGAAGCAAATCGTGTCGCCCACCGCTCAAAAAATCAATCTAATAACACTACCATCTTTTAGCCAACCATCAAGTGACCGAATGAGATTAAAATGTTCCTAGTGCTCACGAATCGGACACACAGCCAAGATGTGCTACTCTCGAAATTTTCCATTCGGCAACCAAGGAACTATCCCACCTCGAGTGAACCAAACAACGGAGAATCCAGACCGGAAAATTATTATCAATCATATTGTGACGCAAAGAGATCACCGACGATCTATCATTTTCGTGATTTCTTGTGTCTCCTACGTGACACGCGCTCCGGCAGAATATCGATAATGTTCGAACATTCGATCGATTTCACAAGCGAAAATACTTTTATTTTTGTTTAGAGTGACTCCTTTTTGCAAACGTGCGAAAACGATTTTTAAGGTCTTGTTGTCTACATTCGATATGGTTGAAGACAAACCTGAACACATTTTTGAAAAATAATGTGAAAGGCAGCTTCTGCCAAACGGTAAACATGTACTTACCAAGGAAAGTTACGAACATACTTAGAAGTTGACTTTTCTTATCTAGCTTAATGTGGTGGTGCCCCGCATTTGCATCCAGTCTAGAAAATATTTTCGCTTCTTTTAACACTAAACCTACTAGCGTCGCTCAAATTAACCGCTCTCGAACTTATTTAACCTATAAATATAACCAAATTTAAACGTTATCATATCGCTTCATAATTTTTGACTTTTCCTAAATCATGCACACAATATATTTTTCGGTATTTACTTTTAATTTGCTCTTTTATTTTCTAAGAAAAATTTGTATTCTGCCTTGCCTACAGCGAGCTGTCAATTTGGCCGCCTAACAAAATATATTAGTTATTTTTAAAATAAATACAATCAGTACAAAGAAAAGGTTATCTCAAGGGCAGATGACAAACAAAATCAGTAATAACAAATAATAGCAGCTGTTACACCTGTAATCTTGTTATAAAACATAATCCATCCCTCGATCAAGATGGCCACCAATTGTCAAGACATATCAACTCAGGCCCATAATAATCCTAAGCAACCGCCATAAAATTTAGCATTTTTACAGTCCATTGTTACAAATATTTTAAAAGTCGAGATGTTTCTTAGGGTTATTACTGATTGAGATAAAACACGGGAAAAGCTTTCCCAATTCCACCCTCGAATAACCGTCGGTGGAGAACGGCCAATACTCATCAATATTTTCGTGTAAACATCACCGTCACAGACCATATTCTTACTTGCTATTGTCCTTTCGGCTAGAATACATCTCAGTTTATTAGTCAATCAGTCGACATCTAAACTTGTTATCTCTAAAACTCAGACAGAAAGCATCTCAGAGCGTTTTGTGTAAAGTTGTTATAAAAGGAAAAGTAAAGCATATCAAATTTGACAATAATTTTATATTCCGTACATAGTATTCTGTGACAAATATTTATGATGTGGTTGTTGGTGAAGGTGCCAACAAGAAATACTCTTGATGTTCAACAAAAAAGGTTTATTAAACTATTAACAATCAACAATCAACAATTTACGATCAACGATTAACTATCAACAACAATTAACGATTAACGATTAACTAACAACGATCAACGATTAACAATCAAGAGTTAATAATCACGTATTTGTGTTTGCTTCGCTATGACGCTAAACCTTTCGCACTTTGCAGCTCGAGGCAGAATCTTTTGTTCGAAACCAAACGGATTCTTTTCTTTGTTGCCCTTCGATATCCCCACTACGCGCGCGTTTATTAGATGTCCGCGACAGTTGCCGCGTATGCATTCTTCCGAATATTCGGCGAAAGGACCGTAGGGATATCAATGGTACATTAGGCATGTCGGCCTTACGCTTTGAAGGTATAGCGCTTTGAGTCGCGAAACCGTTGGAAAGTTCCGTGAGAAATACCAAGACTTTTAAAAAAAAATTAAAAATAAAGTTATGGACATAGAAGACTGTTCAGTGTGCGATGAACAAGAAACTTCAGCAACTGAAAACGGCATGGAAACACATAAAAAGCTATTTACAACCGAAACAGAGTTGAATATTTTTTATAAATAAGCGTTCACGTCCAGGGCAAAAAGGAAAGAAATTGTCGTTGACAACAAAGAGTGAGACTGATTTAGAGAAACAACGTATCGAAACTGCGCCCGATGGGACAGTTTGGAAAGAAATAGATGCAAGTTCCAAACCTGCCAGGACATCATACATACATAATACACATTTTACTTCCTCATTGATCACCGTATAAGGGATCATATAATAAAATGTACGGAAGAAGAAGCATTTAGAGTATTTGGGGCTAACAGGGAACTAGGTGCAACAAAACTAGATGCATTCATTGCTCTGCTATATGCCCGCGATGCATATCAGGCAAAAAATTTAGATGTCTCATATTTGTGGAATAAAATTTGGAGACCTGCATTTTTTTTCAAAAACAATGAGCAGGAATGACTTTGCTGAAATTATGAGGTTTATACGATTTGATAAGAAGAGCGAAAGAAGCCAACGTTTACGAACCAATAAATTTGCAATAGTATCTACAGTACGGGGTCAATTTACAGAGAATTCACAAAATTGTTATAAACCTGGTGCATACATTACTTTTATATAAAGAATCGCGGGAAAAACCATGCAATAAAACTATCAACAAGTTCAGATTTATTACTGCAAAAATCTTGTCAAGTAAAAAATTGTAAAGGTTACAAAATTATGAAAATTTGTTTAAGATTCGGGAAATATTTATGCGGCAAATGTACGTTTGATAATAAGATAATTTGTAAAAAATGCAGCAAAGTTGAATAAGATATATCTCTATATAAATAAAAATGTAAAAAAATTCTATTTAAGTCTATAATTGAAATTAAACAAAAATAAATTTGGACAAAATTTTATGAAAGTTAATTATTTTATATATATTTAGTTATAAATTAACCATTACCTAAATTAAATCATAAAAACTATTACTTCTTTAGTCACCGGTCATTTTGACCGCACATGATATGAATAGGTCAAGCACTAATCAGACCGATCATTACCTACGGCTGCCCAATCTGGTACAACATATCAGCCTCCCAGATGGAAAAAAATCCGCATATTCGAAAGAAAATGCATCAGGGCTTGCCTGAGTACTTACAGATCCGAACACAGCGGATTCAAAAAATATGTAAAAAACAAAACAATATACGACCTAGCCAACATTCACCGCATCGACTGTCACATCCTAAAGCTAATAAGAAACCACTTCGCGCAAGCGGCAAAAATAAAAGAAAACAGCTTAATTTTCAGTTGCCTATTTCCTAACAACACATATTACAAAAACACCCTGACAACAGGCCACATCCCCCCAGAAGCTTTCCTATACCTAGACGAAAAAAACTACCTCTAGGACCAAAACAACATCCCAATAATATATCACATAAAAAGAAAAATAGGGATCAAATCCATACATTACGAAGAAAACATAAATGGACAGACCGCAGACACCAGATGGAGATACAACATGGCCCTCCCCCGGAAAGACACCAAAGACAAACACAGAAAAAACACAAAAAAATACTGGTGGATACAAAACCCATAACAAGTAAGAGAGAACATCAAACCGACAGAACTCAATTCTGACACCGCATAACACAGGTGTAAAATGTAAATAATGTAAATATTTGTAAATAATCCTATTTGACACCCCCCCCCCGCCCCATCCCTCTCATCCCGCCCCTCCCCAAAGTTGCACAGCACCCAAAAAGCAAACTACCGAAGCGTCCTGTTTTGCGACCAAGTTTTTCAGGACAGAAAAAAAATTAAAAAAGAAAAAATACATAAAAAAGCTCCGATCCCCGGACGCTTAAACCCAAAAACTGCATCATACAATGAAAAATGTAAAGCACCGACACATAATACAGCATGGCTACGTCGTACCGCCGCGTATCGGTACCTTGGCCTAACATACCATTACAAAAATTCATGTTTATTGTGAATAATGTACTTAAAACTGTATTTTCTGGGCTCAATAAACTCCTTTGTAAAGTGTGATATGAATAGGTATACACGATGTGTTGGTAGGTTTAGTGTTAATGTCATCTACCTTAGGTATCGGGTGGATCGCGTTACTATTAAGCTTTGTGTAATCGCAGCAATGAATTTCGTCGGTGTTCTTTTTACGACCGCCATCGGGTTACATCATCCGCCGGACAACTTGCCAGTTTTATCACCCTCTGCCTAATAAACTTATCTAGTGTTGAGAAATGTTAAGTTGGTATGATGACTAGTTCCTACAAGATAAGTTGGTACGACTTCTAACGACGCTTCTTTGCTTAGGCGTCGACCACGTGTTAATTATCTAAGTGTATCCGGTGTGTTCAGACGATTGTACGAGGTGGTGAAATATAGAAAGTAAAATTCAATCTGTGTGAATCTATTAAATATCAACCCCAAACCTATATTTAATGACGACAATTGCTTAATTACTGCTATGGTAGAATCTAGATTACAGTGTTAAGGGATTTTCCCAAAGTTCCAAAGGGAAGGTGAAATACAGAACGTAAAAACTGAATCTGTGTGGATCAATTAAATATCAAACTCCCAAACCTATTTAATAACATTTAGTTCTTCTTTTAGTTTCGGAAATAACGGTATATATGACTACTTCACTGGCATGCGGAGTGGATTAAGAAAAAGATTCAATACTCTCTCTTAAATAGATTTAGTTCTTCTTTGAATTGATCAAGACCACTAAGACCTTGATCAAACTCGCGAATTATTTTCGCACTTGCAGAATCAACTGTTCAAAGATTATTTACCTCCTTTTCTAACTTCAATTTTCGCATTTCGGGTTTTTCGAGTAGATTTTGCAAGAGACAAACTTTGAATTTACCAACGACAGAATTTCTCGCAAAATTAAGGTTGGGGAAACATCAACTAATAGTTTCTTACCATTTGCCCCGTAAATAACTCTACGTCAATCTATATCTGTAAAATATCTATAAAATATCTATAAAAGAATATGCATTTTCGGCAAAATCCAATATTTCCAAGTTAATCAAAAAATCGCATTTTCCAGCTGACGCATCTCCACTTATCGATCCTAAAAACACCGCATCGCGAACATCTTTCTCCAATCGTTGAACGCTATTCGATTTACACACTCGATCCCAAAATCCGACTTTCTTGCATTTGTGACAAGTTCGTCGAAGCGCAGGGCAGCTATTCGAATCCGAACGTCTATGAAGATCACATCGGTTGCACTGCGCACTGTTCTTTCTTTTCTGCGTACAGGTCCTTTTCTTTTGCGGCTTCTTATTCTTGAAAATGTTTTAAGAAGTCTCAATTTGTTTATACACACGGTTGGTCTCGTTGTGATTTATTATCTCCTTGCATAGCAAGCGTATCGTTTTCTCCACGATCAAATCGGGTGTTAGTTTTGAACGCTCTGACGTTTCTATATTGCTCACGCTAATGATAATACGAGCACAAATTAGATCTACTTTTAACGAGTGCCGTAATCACACGTTTCGTCCAACGTGTCAGACGAATTCGCCGTAACAGATGAATCAACATTTTTGTCCATCGGTATACTCTTGAGTTGAATCTTTCAAAAATTATATTCTTGTTTTGCAAAAAGTACGTATTAAATTTGTCTTTCACTGCTTTCAGCGTCGTAATGTCGTTAATCTGGGGCAATGGTCGATTTAAAATTTCTTTTGATTTTGCGTGATCCTGTGTTGTGGTTTTCGAAGGGACTAAATAAATAGACGGTCGCGCACGTTTAATTGTAGTAGCAGATACGTGGGAACGTGTCTCTGACAATGTGATCCCTGTCCAATGTTCAACCATACTTCAGTAATACAAAGCGTGCTGCTGTAACTCTTCCTAAAGACGCGCTCGCACATTAAACGTATTTCATACAAATCTATAAACTTTATTTATTTTGTACCGTTTTGCTTTTATTACTTAGATACTTACACTGTTCCTAAATATTAGAATATTTATGAAAAGTGAGGTAAACCTGAGAATCGTGGGAAAATTATTACCTGATTTGTGTATTTACTCATTTTATTTATTTCATTTATTTCAAGTTTCAAAAATGTATGGAAATACCGAATATTTAAGATTAAAATAAAGGAAGTTTACTTCTCCTTTTTGCATTATATTTTAAATGGAATTCCATGGTGCTCTACGGCTACCAATCTATGATTTATTTCTTTGTTATTTGCAGTTTGCTTCTGGATTTTTATATACAGAAGTAAAATTTCGTGAATTAGAGCAACTGGAAAGAATTTGTATGAAAAATTGATTACAGGACCTCATAACTGTGGTCTCAAAATGATCGTACAAATCTTTTTATCGTATACTGATTAGCTTTAAAAACCAGGAAATTATTCTGTCCGATTAATCGTTTTTCTGGTAATGTCAGTCGATTATCACATTTTATGTAAAACTAACAGATATCACAATATTTATGATCCGTAGTGTATATATAACATACAAAACAAAATGGCAAATAATCCTCGATGTCATAGTTCATCCTTTCAACGTTTAATTGTCTCTGAAAACATGTTTCGAGCATTTCGATTGACATTTCCACTGCGAGAGTGCACGACTGGCGCCTTCGTGGTGGTCAGTTTAATTTGATGTGACCAAATTTGCATTTCGGTGAAGCCGACAGTTCTCGTTTCACTGTTTAATCTTCCTGATTGCCGCTCCATAGAAACGCAGCTGTATCTCGGTTGGAAACGATAATCACCAATGATTTCAACCGTGTCGATTATTTTCGTTTGCGTATCGTACGCTCAGGAAATTTCTCTATCCCAACATCAATGACTGCCTTCGCTCAATAATTCCGATCCCTATTTCTGTTCCAATGTTATGTAAATGTGGTAAACAACTTTTCGTGCGATTTCATCTGCTTGATGCAATTTTGTTTAAATTATTTGCAATATGCACTTATCTTTTCAAGTAAACAAAAATTACATGTTAATCGTTTAGAAGTTCTGTCTTCTCGCTGATTTCGATGCCCTTGAAATAGATTATCAATGTTATTTTATTTTATGTTATATTAATTATCATTTTGAACAACTTTTTCCAAAGCAAATAATAGCCGCCCTGCTTTAGTTTCCAAGATACAGTTATTCCTATTGATATTCGGACACCTAAGGGTAGCTTTTTTAAAATTGAACCAAACAATTTGAGCTTTTTTTTAAAGAAATTAGAAGAAATAGTTTACTAAATGACGTATAAAAAAATTTTTTCAAGTCGCAATTGGTCGTGATTGCTAAGAAAAATATCAATCAAAAAAAGCACTTTTTATCAAATCTCTCATCAACTATTTCAAAGATCTATTTTTTTTATCTGGGTGTGTAATGGAAATTTAAACAACACATTTCGAAGATTTATGCCAGTTATATATACATTAAAAATTTCATCGAAATCGATTAACGTTGCTACAAGCTACAAACGGTTAAAAGTGGTAAAAATCGCAGATTTTCGCCACTTATCGAACAATCGATTTCGATAAAATTTTCAGCATATATGTATACACCTGACATAAATTTTCAAACTGTGTTTAAATTTTCATAACAGGCCCAGATAAAGAAAGTCGTAAAACGCAATCTTAAATTTTCTCTTCGCGATTCTGCAGCGAATTGCAACGTTTTTAAAATTTTAAGGGAATCGAAATCTGCGAGGAGGCCTAACCACTAAATAATTACCAATTGCATATAAGGTAAGATTGTGTTATATGTATAAACAATTTTTGGTGACATGATAAATAGCTCGGTGGTCATAGTTTTCTATGACAATGTAATTGTTAGTCATCAAAATGTAAGAAATTTATTCAGCTATTACCGATATTCTCAGTTAATAATTATTTATCGTGATTCAGTGACATGTGTATGTTATTTTATTTCTGGAAGTTAATTTATTATTTTATTGAATAATTCCTACATAGGGTGCCCGGTAAAACATAGTAAAACATAGATTACTTGCAAAACTAATACCTATAAATAAAAAATATAAGTATAATTTTATAATTATAATTTTTCAATTACTGTCCTAGTTTTTAGGAAAAATAGATTTGAATACAAAGATATCGTTAATTCAATACAGTAAGTTTACATGGCATATTTCATATGTAATCATACTGGTAGTTTAAAGTAGAAAGAGAGAAATATTAATAAATAATATTATGGAGAGAGAGAGAGAGATTTTAGGTAACATTATTCTTTAAATGATGATATTCTTGTATACAGAATATGCCGATCAGAAAATTCTTTAAAGAGCGATGGGTGCAAATGTAAAACACTTGAGATGGGAGAATCAATTTGTTAGCCATGTATAGGTATAATATAACACTGTCCAACAAATTTCAACTTTTCTCGATGTTCCCATTGCTATTAAGTGTTTTCATAATGTTTTTGGCGCTAATTTCAAATCTACAGATCGTTTTTCTCTAGCAAATCTAGTTTCTGGAGATTTTGAAAACCATTCATAGTTTTCAGCTTTAAACAAATTTTGTGGCATAGCTGTAAAAGTTGTTCAATTTCTGTTTACGTCGGAAGATTCTGTACACTTTCCTGAATACACTGCTATCGGTTTTCGATACGTTATGAATGTATGTTTAAACTAAGATTAAAAGTGGAAGAATACCGATTTTGCACCAATGTTCAGATATTTTTCAATTTATCTTAAAACATAAGAGTCTAGCGTTAAGTGAAATCATACCACACGATAAAGCAGACTTTTATCTTGAAGAAACGCTCAAGAAAAGTTGCATCACATATTTCTTCATCATATTAGAAAGCAAAATAGCTCCACAGATGCTGAAGTGCCGATAGTAGTACTCAAAGGCACAGCGGCTGCTCAACGTTCCTCTTAGTGCAATCCAGTCCTTTTGCACAACTATGTTAAGTATGCTCATCATATTCTATAATACTCAATTATTAGGGCGTTGTCAAAAAAATTCAAATTTAATTAACCCCTTGGCCATAGTAAGCAAGAAGTTCGGTCGCGCGCCGTCCCATTCATCTGTTCAGCCGTGTACCCGAACTGACGCAAAATGTATACTTCTTATGACATGTATATTTAGGGGCTACAAAAGGAATTATGAAATAATAAACAACGTTTGAGGACAAATAGTGTTTTAAGACGTCTAGGGCGTAATCATCAGTTTTAAGACATCTAGGGCGTCAATTGATCAGTTAACAAAAACAATTTATTATTTCAAAGTGGATAATGAATCACTAGCAATTTGTAAATTACCACGAGTCAGACTCGTAAGTTCCGTTTATGGCACAAATTCTTTACCACAAGTCTCGCTCGTAGTTATAGGCCAAGGGGTTAAGAGGGTAAAGAATTGCTGGAAATAATTTCATATTTCAACATGACAATACCTCCGTTTACCAACCAAAATAGCAAAAACATTTTTCCCAAATAAAGAAGTTCAAATTCTAAACTACTCAGCAAGATCTCTGGCTCTCAATATTATCGAAAATATTTGGGGATATCTTGCGGTATATGCCAACGATCGACAATTTCTAACTACCGACGAGATAAAACAATGCATTGAACATGAATGGCACCAATAGATCCAAGAAACGATTAAGAAGTTATATAAATCTTTACCAAGGCGGATAAATAATAACAGATGTAAGAAAGTACTGAAAATTAAACAAAGCTACTAAATTTTTTGTACCTTCCCTGTTTTAAAGATATGTTCTCTGATTTTCTTTCACCAACTTTCTTAAATATTTACATTTTCTGAGATAAGTTTGTATTGATAAATTATGTTAAATATCAATATTTTAGTCTAATCGACTGGACCACATAAACAATAACAGTGTAATACAATATATGTATATAGAATAAACTTTATTTATGTTATATATTAAATATAAATTGACAAAATAGTACGACGCCTTACATTTTTGTCCCTAATTTACCTTCATATTTATGCAATTTAAATAATCAAAAGTTGTGAATACTATGAAAAGCAAACATGTAGTAAGAAGATGAAATATTAAAATAATGAAAGCAATAAAAATATGCGATAGAAATAACATAATGAGAAAAACTTTATTAAACCACTCAACAAAGAACAGGAAAGTTCAGCTAGAAAAGAAGTGGAAACATTGCAAAAGGAAATGATGAAAACTGAAAGGTAGCAACAGCTCACAAAAAGCATAAAATAATACCAAGCACAAGCGCTATGAAAATTTCAGATACAGAAAAGCAACAGTGGTTACAAGACATCCCACTCCAAAATTCTTTCAGTTCACTGATAGAAGATGTAACTAACAAAACTCTACCCTTAAACAACCAAAACCAAAACAACAATAACAATGCTACAGAAATCAAGGAACTGCTCAAGCAATCCATTAAAAACACTGAAATGCTAACAAAAATGATAAGTGAGCAAAATGCAGTGCTCCGACAACAAACACAACAAATTATAGTCATGCTACAACTACTTACAAACATGTTAAGTAAAAGATAAAAATGGACACACTGAAAATAGCAGCTTGGAACTCCAATGGTCTAAACAACAACGGGCCCTCGCAAATAAAACATTTCTGTATAACAATAATATTGATATATTACTTGTTTCAGAAACACATTTCACACCAAAAAGCTATATGAAAATACCATATTACACCATCTATGATACCAGACACCCTTAGGAAGAGCACACAGAAGGGTAGCAGTGATAATAAGAAACGATATCAAACACCACTTACATAGTCAAATTAGTCAGGAACACGTTCAAGCAACTACCGTTACAATACAAACTAACAGCAATTACTTCCAGATGTCAGCAGTATATGCACCACCGCAACACAAAATGACATTATAAAAATGGGAACAGTATTTTTAATCCTTAGGTGACAAATATATC
Source organism: Bombus sylvicola (assembly GCA_019677175.1). NCBI lineage: Eukaryota > Metazoa > Arthropoda > Insecta > Hymenoptera > Apidae > Bombus > Bombus sylvicola. The sequence goes on from JACSOB010000123.1 coordinate 46,145, forward strand.
GCAGCAGAAGACTTCAATGCAAAGCACACATTATGGGGCTCAAGAATTAACACACCTCGAGGTAGAACACTAGCAAAATATATTAGAACTAGTAATCTCTGCATATTATCCACAGGTAGGCCAATATACTGGCCGACAGATCTAAACAAAATACCTGACTTGCTTTATTTTGCAGTTATAAAAGGACTAAACGCAAACACATTAAAGACAACACCCAGTCTTCAGCTTAGCTCCGGTCATACACCGGTAATAATAGAATACACAACCAAACCAATACTTTATAGCAAATCAGAGTCGCTTTGCAATAAAACCACCAAATGATAAACATTTAAAGAACTAATCGAGAGTAAAATCAACTGCAATATTCCACTAAACACCCAAACACATCAAACAGGCAATAACAACGCTGACAGAAATTATACAAAAGCAGTATGGGCAACTACTAATTATGAACCAAACAACAGGCAAACAAAAATAATTCCAACAGACATGCTTGACAAGATCAGATAAAAAAGGAAAGCAAAAGCAAAATGGCAAAAACATAGAACACGTGAAAACAAAAAACATCTAAACAAACTTGCAAAGGAAATAAAGAGTAAAATAAAAGATCATAATAATAACGAATTCTCAAAATACATAGAAACACTCTTTGCGAATGAGAATGCCAACTACTCTCTATGGAAAGCCACAAACAAAATAAAGAAGCCAATAAAACTGATCCCAGCAATCAGAAAAACAGGCAACACATGGGCCAGAAGCAACAAAGAGCGAGCTGAAGAATTTTCCAACCACCTTTGTAACACATTTACTCCATATAATGTTAACAACATTAACTCCAAATGTCATTCAGACATAGATGCACAAAATACTAGTACCTCAACTAACAAGCACTACTCCATACCTAATACAGCAGCACAAGAAATTAGAATCATAATCAAGAAAACAAAAAACAATAAAGCACCAGAAATCAACCTAATCAATAATAAAATCTTAAAAAACCTTCTCCCAAAAGCAATATGATTAATGACAATAATATTCAATGCAATTTTAAGAATTCAATACTTCCCTAATTTATGAAAACTAGCACAGATCATAATGTTACCTAAGCCAAGCAAAGACCAAGCCACATCAAATTACATCTTACAGGCCAATATCATTACTTCCTGTGTTTTCCAAAATACTAGAAAAAATAATTTACGCCCACTTAAAACCAATAATAGAGAAGGAAAAATTAATACCAGATCACCAATTTGATTCAGAAACAAACACTCCACGATAGAGCAGATGCACAGACTCACAAATGAAATAATACTAGCATTAGAAAACAAACAATACTGCACAGCCCTCTTTATGGACATCGAGAAAGCATTTGACAAAATAAACCACGAAAGCCTACTTCAATCAATCAGAAAACAATTCCCGGAGTAGATACACCATTTAATAAAATCTTACTTAAGCAGCAGAACCTTCGTAGTAAAAATTAAGGACACATACTCTGAAGTTAAAGACATCAAGGCAGGGGTTCCGCAAGGAAGCGTCTTAGGACCAATACTATACACACTATACACGGCCAACATACCAACAATTACCAACAGCAAAATACTGACATTCGTGGACGACACAGCTGTACTACTCAGGCACACTAATCCAAAAACACCAGTCACATTACTACAAGAACATATCACACAAATATAAAAGTGACTGCAAGGTAAACAAATAAGAGCAAACCTCAATAAATGCAACCATATTTACACTATGAAAACAGAAACTACCAAATATCTAATTGAATGGCACGCACTTAACACAAACAAAGTACGTTAAATACCTAAGACTCCACTTAGACACACAACTTATATGGAAGCAATATACTAAATCACTTATAGACAAAATACAGGTAAAAACAAGACGGATGTATTGGCTAACTAGTCGAAACTATAAACTCAGTATGGAAAATAAACTAAATATTTACAAAACGATAATAAAACCAATTTGTGCATACGAAATACCACTATGGGGGGCAGCAGCAATGAGTCACATAAATAAATTAGAGTCATTACAACCGAAGATACTCAGAACAATAGACAACATTCCATGGTATGTTACAAACAAGAATATACGCAAAGATCTGAAAATACCAATGATCAAAAAAGAAATCGGCAGATACACAGAAAAATACAAGGAAAGAATGACAACACATCCAAACCAGCTGGTTGCTGAAGCAAACAAAACTCATATAAAAAGAAGACTAAAAAGAAAACATGCCATTGACCTCACTGAAGAAATAAAATAGACAAACTCAAAGATGATATCCTGCTGGAGGTAGTCATCCACATGTTATTTAGTAATAAAGTTAAAAAAATTTACCAAATATCCAGCTGGATAAATTGTAAAGTACAAATTAAATAAATAAAAAAAAAATGTGTTGCTTCATTCGAGCAAACATGAAAATAACATGGTGATAAGCGTGGATTGTAAGATAAGTTTCCCCATTATTGCTACTGAACTTTGGGCAATAGAATTTGTCCACAAGGATCATACAACAACACGTATCTCAAACTTGAACGCATTTGTTATTTAATGCTTCGTATCTAACGTATAATATCAGATAGATCAAGTTAGCATGTACTACTACCAATAACAATATTGCATCTATGCAATCATCTAGTAACAATTAAATGTCTTTGTTGGGTCTCACACACATCAGGTAACGTATAACAAAATGTGTTAACGTTTGTCCTTTGTTTAGGCTGAATCACTTACAAATAATTATATAAACTATATTTACCATGGAAACGTCAAGCACGTGCACGAATACCGATGGCCATCTTACAACTACCGATGACGTCACGCGCAGACTTTCGCCAGGCACCGCTGTGCTACCCAGCGTTACTGTACAGAAGCCAATAGTCTTTTTTAGAAATTAAAGGAAGAAGTAAGTTATTTATTGACTGACCTACGTATAATGTCAACGACATTATTAACAGCGATCGAAAAGGAAAAGTCTAATTATAAAGGATCTTTATCTTAATCTCTGAAGTAAGGGTGTCAAACTTTTAAAAGTTCGCACGATACAAGGATTGGCGCACTAGCTCTCCATTTTATGTAGCTCTACATAATTATGTCGGGCAAAAGGTGAGCTACTCAAGAAGTTATTGGAGTCGCTTTTGCAGGAGAACCGGGCTGAATCGATGGAGCACGATTAAGTATCCTCGAGAGGAAAGTGTGTAAAGGAATGATTCCCCTTTGACCTACATACACATACGCGCTACTGGGAGGAGGAATCCTGGACCGTTTCCGGTTGAATTAATCTGTGCGTACGTGTACATCGAAGAACTTAATTCCATTCCTTCCGACCAAGCTTATACTTTCTCGTTGCAGCAGCAGTTTTAAGCTCACCAGGGGAAACCTGCACAGTTTTTACGAGCGTAGTTTATGGAACCACGCCAGCTGGGCTTGCGATAAACCCGTTGCAGTTACGAAACGTATACATGCGCACATGAATTCCAGCTTGCCAGAAAAATGGAGGTACGCACAAATATGAATAAAACGTATTTGTCTTTATAGAAGGTATTTCTGCAATCGTAATGCCACGATATGATCAGGATGAAGGTTATTTGTCGTGAAAAAATAAATCATAAGTGAAAAATAAAATTTTAGCGTATAACGCTTTGTTTTGAGAAAATGGTTTTAAATATTCATTTGATATACTACCTGTGAAAGCCGATTTAACAGACCTCTGTTTTTGTTCGTGTATGCATACGGCTCACGAAAATATTTCGACACTTGCAGAAACCTTTTTACAATATACAGGGTGTTTTATAATAAGTGATCAGTATTTAAAAGACAAATTTAGTATCCGAAAACAATAAAAACAGTTTAAATCAACATATATTCTGTTTTATCTCGTTTACGAGATGTAGCGAATTCTGTGTTCTACCATCTCGTCTCTGACTATTTTCATAAAGGATGCTGAAAATGAATTAAATTTTTCTTGGATTTCCACGAGTAAGCAGGTTTAGTGTTCAGTGTACCATGTCTTTTGCAAAACGTCACGTGGGATTCTTTACGTCTCTGAATACTATGCTCTTCTTCTCTACGACTTGTACGAGGTAAGCTGCTGCTCAACGTGTCGTTCGGATTGAGGATTACTGTGCGCTGCTTAGACTGACCACTCTTCGTGTAAGGATATTTACTCGCGTGCAGGAGTAGTTTAACTGAATTTTAATTGTCAATAACTAAAAAACAAAGCCGAAAACGGAACTTTCTTATTCTTGATTTTCGTCTTATTTCGGCGTCAAGAATCACCCCTTAAATTATGAAAAATCTGTAACCGATCACCCTTATAACGGCAATCGTTTGAACTTAATTGTTTGTGAAGTTTTGTCAGCTTTTTGCTAGCAGTATCGTTAATCATTAATACAAATTTTTGTAGGAGATTGAATCTTTTCTTACAAACATCCAACTAATAATAAGTAGAAAAATGAGTTGTGCTTAAGGGGGGGGGGGGTAAGGTTTTAAAATTTTTTTTTGCATTTTTTTTTTTTAATTTTTTAATTGAATGCATAACATCTTAAGAATATTGTGTCAAAATTTCAAGTCGATTGGTGCAAAATTGACGAAGTTACGAGTATTTTTATACATGTCGGATGATATTACCTAGTCGACCCGAGCGTGCTATTGTTACTTCGCAGACATTTTTTTCTCTATATAATACCTAATCTTACCCCCAGATCTATTTATAGTACTTAACGACTTAAGTACAAACCTCTTTATACCTGTACTGTATATTTTGTCAGTGTAGAGTAAAAAATTTAGTGTAGGAGTAAATATTTTATTTTCATTAAGTTTTGTGTTAAATTATTACTAAAATGTCTAAAAAAGTTACTAGATCTGATAGAAAATCAATTGGTTCGAGATTATATCGACCTAGAAAAATTGTACCTCCGCATAAACGTAAATACGAAGGCACTTCAACAAATAGCGCGTCAGCTAAATAAATCAAAGTGACTGTTGAAGATCAAGTTACGAAGGATCGTGAAAAATATTATAGGATAATTGATTTTTTATTAGTCTTTTCAACAGTTGCTACGCTAGTGAAGAGGTAAACCGATAAAATTCGCTTATGAACGTTTTATACCAGATTTTTTAGTGTTCAAAACTTTAAATCGTTTTCCCCACAACTCACGTTTTCAAAGTCGGTGCCCCCAATTAGTTCAAAACTACTGCACCGATTCTTTTGAAATTTTGAAAACTATTTCTGTACATAATTTACAAGGTAACGCTGTAGAGTTTTTTCAAATTTGTTAATTCTTTTTATTTTAAAATAACAAATTAGCCGCAAATTTTCGCACAAAATCGCGTTTTTCCCTTCAAAGTGTTCCAAAAAAGTGAAAAATTGAAATTTGGAACAAACCTTCGCAGCGTTACCTGGGGGTTTATACAATATTCTTCGAATGTCATACTTTAATGTACTATTGTTTTTAAAAAAGAAATTTTAATTGTATCGTCAGAAAAAATTCACAAAAACATGCCTTTTTTTTTGTACGAATTAACCTTACCCCCCCCCCCTTAAAAATAAGCGAGGTATTATGTACATACATATTGTAGTATCGTAAATAATTTAAATTAGAGGTCGGTTGAAAATAGAAAAAACCGTGTACGTCGTCTTTCTGTGGTTCGTTTAAATTTAAAAGTGTCTACATGACTAAAGTCACCTAGTTCTTACATAGGTATGAGAAAAACAATAGACAACGTTAGACAAGAAGGACGGTTACGTGTTTCTAAGGCGGGACGACCGAAAGGTCAGAGTGTGTGCGAATCGAAAAGCGAGTGTGTTGCGAGAATCAGAGTTGATCGAGACATCGAAGAGTAGAGTTGAGAGAACTAATCGAGTCGTCGAAGAGTAGAGTCGTTAGAGTTGATCGAGTTGTCAGTGTTGTAGAATTGTTAGAGTTGCTAGTGAGAGAGAGAGAGAGAGAGAGAGAGTGTGTTAGATTCGTTGTGACGAGAGTTGCCAAATAGCTGCAAGGTTATTTGAAATAAATACGAGCGTTACATTTAGTTTTCCGTTAGATAAATATTGTTTTCTGTCCAATTTATATCTGTATATTCAATCCATTATTAATAAAATTTTAATTAATCGGACAAAACTACACCTTATATATTTTCCGATATTACAATATGTATCGTGGATTTATCGTATCGTGTGAGCACAGAGGGATGGATATTTGTAAAGAACTCTTCGAAGACTATTTGTACGTGTGACACCAAAAAATAAAACTTTTTAAAATTGTAGGTGGTGAGAAAAATTTTTCACATACACAATATAGGCCATAAAAAGCACAAGTTTTAATTTAACTTCCTTTTTATATCTTATACAGTTTCTTCAATATTTACAATGGTGTGAAAAGTCAAGATTTCTTTGGGATGGGGGTGATCTTATCCTTAGAACCGTTTTTCATCAGGAAAGAGGGCTGATTTTGGACGATCAAAAATTATTAACTTTTCTGTGTGGAATATTATAGTTTCCGGTGCGTAGAATCCAAAAATGCAAGTTTGGGGTTGTAGAATTCACTGTTTGCAGAGGGCTACTTGCACAGAACGGTCGATCATAGCGTGTAATTTGTAAGCAAGCGAGATTGGTTTTGGTTTGGGTTAGTATCTATTTTCCCAGAAACCTTTTCGGAATTTACAGGGTGTTTTATAATAAATGATCAGTATTTAAAAGACAAATTTAGTATTCGAAGACAATAAAAACAGTTTAAATCAACATATATTCTGTTTTATCTCGTTTACGAGATGTAGCGAATTCTGTGTTCTACCATCTCGTCTCTGACTATTTTCATAAAGGATGCTGAAAATGAATTAGATTTTATCTTGCGGAATTACTTGAAATTTATTGTATACAAGACTCCTACCGATTATCGGAATACTTCGTCAGAAAATTGAATAAACGTTTTTAACAAGTTCAAGAAATATGAAAAAGTATTGAAAGAGTCATTACATCGATGGCAGGATGTCCCCATGTATGTGTCGAAATACAAGAAAGTCATTTTGAGCAACTCGTGTGAAGGTAATCAGACACGAAATAATAGGCTATAGAAGCCGTTAAACCTCCTAAACGAGATCAAATAGCATATATGTCGGTATCAACATTTTTTTTCCTTTTTTTTTTTGGAGTTAGATTCGTCCCTTAAATATTTTCTGCTTATCATGAAACAACCAGTATAATATACGATATACAGAGTGCACCGAAAATCGTGATAAAGGTCGAACTGGAGTGATTCGCCATGTAAAACGAGATTAAAAATGTTGTAGCGGCACTTGTCACGTAAACTTGAGGGTTGGATGATAAAATACAATAGCTGAGTCGTAACACAACTATCAATTTTGTTATTATTAAACTTTATTATGAATTCAGCAATAACAATGGAATTAACACACATAAATCGTTAAGTACGTGACTGATCTAAGGGTAGAAACTCGGTAAAAAGGTATATTAACTATTCTAAGGATACAGAATAAGTGAAGTTTTACTGACGATACTGTGTCTGAGGAAAGCTAGGGTGGGTGTGTCTAAGGACACGGGACTATCGGATTTGTTGATGACAATTTTGGTTAAGGAAGTGAGGGCAGTAGACACCGCTTCCGATTGGATAATAAGAGGGTTGGTGGTCCAGGAAGGGTTTTAGCCGCCCTCGAGAGAAAGTTGCTAACGGAAGATACCGAACTTTCCAACCAACTTTCCCGTGTTGACCCGTAGTAAACAATAAATGTAAAAGGAAACCTGAAACAAAAGATACTTGCATGGTCTGAAGGACCTTAACTATGAAAATGCCAAGACCCATAGTTGGTCCCTAAGACTATTGAGGATACGCACCAAGGATTTGCAGACATCTGGCTGCCATCTTGCCCGCGGTGTGTGGCCTGGTCTCTGATGTGGATTGACGTTACACACTCAACAGCAAGGAACTTTCTAATGGTTTCGTTGGTACATAGTATACCACAGTTGATACACTGTTTACGAGAGACTGACGAAACGTAAGTGCCGACAGGTCTAATGACTCATCGATATCCCTACGGTCTTTCCACCAAATCTTCTGAAGAAGGCGTACGTGACCACGGTCGCGAACGTCTAACGAACGCGTGCGTAGTGGGGATATTGAGAGGTGATAAAAAGAAATGAAGAGTTCTCAGAGATCAGTTGTGAACAAGAAGCGTGTTTTGCTTTTGACAAAACCTAGTATTTGAAAACGGAGGCAGGTAAAATTTTAGACATCTGGATTCAAATACGTTCATCTCCACACACATTCGTATGTCCTTTTAAATAGTTTTCTGTATATTAATATTGAATAACAAAACTACTTGTTTCAGCCAACGCTCAAACCGCGTTGAAAGCACTCGTTCTCGTCCGATCACGAAAGTTAAGCAGCGCCGGGCACGGATAGTACTTGGATGGGTGACCGCCTGGGAACTCCGTGTGGTGTTGGCTTTTTTTATTTACCCAATCTCTTTTATTTTCCTTAATAATCAACTTTTAATAATTTATAACCTAAGCATCGAGAAAAAGAAATGTTTTGGTATTACACGACTATTACCATACATTATATCATTCTGATTTTTGCACACACCTATGTTTCTTTAAATATTCTATTTTTTTGGACATTAAAAACAAATAAGAAAACTAGCTATTTCAGCCAACGATTATACCGCTATAAACATAAACATTTCGCTTAAATCGTAGTGCTCAAGGCAGTGAATCGAAACCTCCCATAAACAGAGCAACCTAGAGAAAAATCGACCAAGAACTTTCTTAGCAACACCATAAGTCATATTCTCAAGCTTAGGCTTACCATAGGTCATATTCTCAACCGTCGATCGCGGCACTATAATGTCGCAGACGGATCGTCGCGTCTGCCCGGCAAACAAACATTGTAGTGGCAAGCGCATGGTTCATTAAGCACGGCGACTTCCAGAAACGTCGACTCGTAGCCGTTATTTTACCTCGCGTAAAAGAATGTGGCGTGATCCGAACGTAGTGGGGGTCGCCTTCCAGAAAAAATGAAAAAAAATCGAAAGGCGAGCAGAACTTTTCGAGAAGTCGAACCGTCAACACATACCACACGTCGCGCATTACACATCAACCAAACGCAGTTACATTTTGTTTTTGTTCCATTTATATCTCTCTAGTTAATAAGTTGTTGAAATAAACATTAATTTATTTGTGTTAATTCTGTGGAATTTCATTGAACTACCCTTATTATCATAATCGAAATAAGGGGATCGATCAGTTCGTGGCGTCGATTATTTAATCGTAACGGGAATTTACAACTCTCGTTGACGTGCTATCTCGCGATCGCGTCTCTCCGTGAACGGTCGAAACACATTTGTTTGGTTGAATCTTTAGTCCTAATTCTCTTAATCTCTGTTATACAATTGCAAGGTTGGTGTGTCTGTATCTAAATTGAATACGTCAATGTAGTGTAAGAGGATTTTTTCGATAGGAATGCGGAAATTGTTTTCAATATGGCTCGTACTAATTATGTTTTTGAATTTTTGGATTTGTTCGAGAACGACTTCATTAGAGAGATCATTAGAAATTGGTATTGGTTGCTCACCAGTATTGCAGAAGCATACTTGCGTTGGTCTGTTGTCCAAATAAAGTGTTTCGACTCTGGTTTGTCCTGGAGAAATTAGTTGTGGTGGCTGAAATAAGAATACATGATCGTTGAGTTGGATTTGGGCCTTTGTAATTTTGTATTGATAGTTTTCAATTAGTGGGAAGTCGTCAGGTACTATGTAGAATTTGTTTCTTTTGTCACAGATTCTAAGGTAAACGTATTCCTCTGTCTCGTATTTGTCATTGCCCATAAAGAATGTTTTCTCGTCGTCTTTTAATGGGGTGGAAATGATTTTTGAGCGTTTGACTATGTTTATTCCGGCACCAGTGTCTACTAAATATCGCTTTAGTCCAAGTTTTGTTCCGATGGTAACTGTGAGGAGTCTTCCAGTGATGGCGTTAATTCTTATTGTTGGTTCTCTTCCATTTCTTCCTCGGGATTCATATTCTCTTCGTCCGTCGTTATATGATAATTTCTCGGAGGCGGTAAGTTTCTTTGGCTGGCTGATTGAAAATTTCGCTGTTGGGTACAAGCGTTGGCTAAATGTCCCGATTGATTACATTTGAAACATTTGGGCGGTGGTCGTTCCGTTATCGTTCTTCTTTCCGTAGATGGATTTATTGGCTTTGATCGTTCGGTGTTGCCAAGCGTGATATTTCTTCTTGCATTGGGTGTTCCTTGGAATTGGGCGTTGGCTCTCGCAATTGGTTGATTCATTGTTCTTCCTCTTACTATGTTTTTGTTGCGTTCGATTTCCCCTATAAATAACTCTGCCTCGAAAGCTGTATCTTGTGCTTCTTGAAGATTCTTCGATCTTGTAGCCGATGTGCGTAATTCTATTTCGGCTTTCAAATTTACGGTAAAGATTTTGATGGCTCGTACATTTTCAAGATCTATAGCAACTGCTCGACGTATTGGATCGCGAATTTCGTGTTTGGATTGCGTATATCAGTTCGTCGAGATTGTGTCGGAACCTCTTCACATAACTGTGTACCGATTCGTTAAAGTTTTGTCGCGTACGTTGCAGTTTATCGTGAGCTCCATTAGATGTAATACTCGCGGATACAAATTTTCTGAGGTTTTCAAACAGGTTTTCGTAATTCTCGATTTCAATGTGGCGGATACTGCGTTCTGCCACTTCTTCACTGTCCACATTCTCCGTTTCTTTAGGTTTTATTTCGGTCTTTTTAGGAACAGGTGGTCGCTTTTTCTGAATAGTGCTGGCACTAGCGTCTTCAGTTATAATGGAATTAAATTCAGATGTGGAAACTGACTGAATTCCTACTCGTAGTTCAGCGAGACTCTTATCTAGGAGTTCAATTTCTCTAACGCGTTGTTCACTTTCGTTGTGTATTAGTTTATGCAAGTTATTCAAAGCTAGTTCGTGTCTTTCGTTCTGTTTTTGCATAACGTCTAGTATCGCCCGAATATTTGGATCCACACCTGTAGCCATAGAGCTAACAGAAGATGTGCTTCTGATCTTTTGCTCATAGTAGTTATTATACTGTCGTTGGAGTCTGTACTATTGAAGCTGTTGCGACGAGTACGATAGTGTTTAAAAGAAACCAGTTCTTTACCTGGGTATTCTTCTTTTCGTGAATGTTGCTCTGACCAGTTTCAGTTTTGGTGATGACCATAGTCCGCTTTCCGTAGAAGTCGTTTTCACGCAAAGTGAGCTGATCTATGCAGAGGTCCGCTGATCCTTCAATCTTCAATGATACACGTATGACGAAATCGTGATTTCGTTTACACTGAAGCGAATGGATCCTGGCAGGGTCGCCAAAAAACGTCACGTAATAAATGACGAGTGCTATAAAAAAAGGCGAATGAGCAATAGCTCATTCGTATGCTTTGTTGATACGACAATATTACAATTCAATTATAGAATACAGACTGACTAACTGACTAAAGGACTACTCCTAAACCTAAACTAAGTGTCTAAAGGATGGCTCCTAAACCTTCATTACTAGCGTCCGTTGTTAACGTAAGTGTTTTCGTATAGTCGGGATATTTTAATACTGGCACTTGGCCTAGTTTTTCTTTTAATGTATCGAAGCTAAGTTGTGTTTTGTCAGTCCAGTGGAATTGTATGTCTTTCTTAGTTAGTTCTGTTAACGGTTTGGCAATTTTTGAGAAGTTTCTAATAAATTTTCTATAGTACCCAGCTAGCCCAAGGAATGAATTTACATCTGTAGGATTTTTGGGTAGTTTGAAATTCTTTACTGCTTCTATCCTTTTAAGGTTAGGTTTTACTTCATCTGCTGTCACTACATGTCCTAGATATTCTAATTCGGGCTTCAAGAATTCACATTTATCTGGTTGTATTCTTAGACCTACTTCCCTGAGTCTTTGGAATATAATGGCTAAGTTTTTATTGTGTTCTTCTATCGATTGCCCGAATATAATAATATCATCGAGATAAACGAAACAATGATTGTTAATCAAACCTCTTAATCCATCATTCTTTGAAAGGTAGCGGGTGTGTTCTTGAGCCCGAATGGCACTCTATTGTAGTGGAAGTGTCCTTGTGGTGTGCTAAATGCAGTTTATTTCTTTGAATTCTCGTCCATGGGTATTTGATGGAATCCTGAGGATAAGTCTAAAACGGAGAAATATTTTGCGTTTCCTAGTTGTGAGAGTATATCGTCAATGTCAGGTAGTGGGTATACGTCTTGGTCTGTTAGTTCGTTTAACTTTCTAAAATCAATTACTATTCGCCACTTTTGTTTCCTTAATGCGTCGATTTTCTTTGGAACGACCTAGACAGGAGAATTATAGGGAGAGTCAGAGGGTTCTATAATCTTTTTGTTTGACATTTCAATCATCTGTTTATTTATTTCGGTTTTATGATGTTCGGTAGGATGGTAGAATTTTATGTTGATGATCTGATTTTCTTTTAACGTAATGGAATGTTTGGCAAGAGATGTACATGGTAATGTTTCGCTGTCTAATTTAAATATGTCCATGTAATAGAGAAGAATCTTTTCCATAGGTTCTCTAACACGTTGACTGCCACGCGTGTTTTCAAAGAAATCTCCGTCAGGCCACGCGTACAACAGTACCAAGCGTTCTCTGCTATTTATTTTATTTATTTATGGTATGATATTTTTGTAATGCGAGTCGCTCAAGTGGTGGTTTCAAGAATGATCTTTCGTTTCATTTGTTCGCAACATTAAAACCACTAGCTGTTGTTGAATATAATCAAGGAAATAGGTTATTCCGACCAAATGGTTTCTTATGGCACCACAATTAGAAAAGGAATCAAATGGTACAGAAAACTTGGCATTCAACTCCTTCTGGGAATTTCTGTTGTAAACGCTTTGATGGTTTACAAAATTGCAACAAGAAAGAATATAAATATTAGCATATTTAGACAATTATTAGTTGCAAAATTATTAGTGTTGTCTGAAAATACAAAAAGTCCTTGTCTTCGACGGAGTCAGCATAATATCGCTGTTCGGAAAAGCAATTCCGGAAGAAGCATTAGACGCGCATGCAAACTATTTATTTATGCAAATTTATTTATGCAAATAAAACACGTCGAATGGACTGAATAAAGGCACGAATGAATTTGAAGAAAACAACAACTTATTGTCCAAAATGTCCCGACCAACCTATAGAGTGCTTTAAAGTTTTACATTCTAAATAATTTTTTTAATAAACCATTTTCGTATTTTTATTTTATAACAATTCAACAGTTTTATTATTATGGAATATCTTTTTAAATACCTACGACAATCCTTCGCAAGTAGTCAAATAAACGACACCCGAATATGGGTTACGCGGCCTGACCAGAAACTTTGCTGACACCCTAATGCGGGTGTCGTGGCAGTCAACGTGCTAAGAGGTTTATCTATGTGCGATAGTCGAATCAAAGATTTGAATTTTTCGATTTGATCAACAGTGTTTATATTTTCAATAATGTTAGAAATTTGGACTGAAAACTTACCACCATTGATAAAGCATACTGGCGTTGACTTTCCTTAGAGGTATACAATTTTTTGAACGGTTTCTCCTGGTGCGAGGGTTGGTTCTTGCTGCAGCAGAAGGGTGTTATTATCTAATTTCAAAGTTTTATTGGAGAGTTCGAATCGATATTGATCTAAACCGGGTAAGCCTAATATGCCATCTTCTATAATAGGGAAATTATCGTCTACTAAGGAAAAGTCTATCTCTTTGTTGAATAAATTTAGTTTAATTTTGGAATTGGATTCGTATTTGGAATGTCCCATGGAGAATTTCTTTGTGTCTGGTATTATTGTTCTTCCTGGGTAGCATCCTCGTTTAAGCAAATTGATTCATGCTCCCGAGTCAACGAGAAATCGCAATCCCGGTCGTCCTGGTAATTGTAGTCGTATTGTGGGTAACCTTCCTGAGGTAGCATTGTTAATTCTGATTGTTCTTGAATGTGGTTTATTCCTGGAGAGGCTTTTCTTTGAGGCGGTATTCGAAAATTTTGGCATTGATTGGCAAGGTGTCCCAATCGATTGCATTTGAAACATTTCGTTTGTGTCCTTTCGTTTAATGATCGGTTCTCAAGCTTTGTAAAATTATTCATTCTTGGTTGAATGTTTTGTGTGGGTGGAGTTTTGTTATTCATGTTACTTGTAATCGTGAAGCGGTTACCTACTGGACGAGACGTCTGGTTACGATAAGATGCTGGAGCGGTTGTTTGTCGTGTCATCCGTCTGCGAGCGTTGTGTTCGCGAAAGTATCTTTGCATATTCATTGCTTTTTTTTCTGCTTTGATGATGTTTGGGGGGAATTAGCCAATAGCACTTGTCCTATTTCTGAACGAAGGCCTCTTACATAGTCTGTCACAGAGTCCATGTATAATCGATCGTTCATCGCTCGTTGAGTTAGTTTGTTTTTATATTCATTGGTAATGCTGTATTGAAGTTTGTTAAAAGCACGAAATCTAATGTTATAATTTTGCACACTTTCGGTTAATCCTTGCCTTATTTATCTTAACTGATCTTGCTGTTATGCTTAATGCTTCGTACAGAGTTTCGAATTCGTTAATATGGATATTGCGGATTGCCTTTGCGGCTTTTCCTACAATTTTCTCTATTTTGATCATTTTTAATAATAGCGTTTGTTCGCTACACATCATTCTCGTTTCTTTTATTTCACGAATAAAATCTTCTACACCTATGTCATCTTCTCCGTTTAGTATCGGAATACATTTTAATGCAATTTCAGCTTTTAGATGCCCAGAGTTTGCAGCTGTTGGATGGGATGGTTGGACGTATGTTGGTGGTCTTTGTGGCATAGGTGGAGGTGGATTAGTATCGTGTTTTAATACAGATATATTATCGTCATCGTTAGTTATCATAGAACCGAATTCAGTTAATTCTACTATTCTATTTGTGATAGTTTAACACGAGGGAGGTTTCTACCTAATATTTCTATTTCGTTAGCGCATTTTCTATTTTCTTCGTTGGCTAATCTTAACGCATTCTTTATTTCGTTAAATTGTTGTAAACTTGAGGGTTGGAATTAACACACATAAATCACAATTCACTGCAACCACGTTATGGTTATCCGAATCCTTCGATCTTCAATGATGTCCGTAAACCGAAATCGTAATTTCGTTTACACTGAAGCGAATGGACCCTGGCAGGATCGCCAAAATGTCAAAAATGTCACGCTGACGATCGCTGTGGACGGAGTACTTTTTCGCTAGACTGAGCTCTGTTGATTGACTATTCGAAGCGCAAATCGTAATAAGTTTTGCACGAGATTAAATGATTCAAGAGCGTTATTTTTTAGTATTAATTATTTATTATAAACATTGAAATTTACAATAAACTAGACTTTGAGTAATAAACTAGAAAACAATTAACTAGAAAACTAAATTTAGTAAATGTAATACAAGTTAATAATTCAGTTATGTGTGAAAAATTTCAAAACAATTATCGATACATAATCCGACATCGCATTTTCTGCATTCGTATCGCGTGTCGTTCCTTCTCTTATTTTTTCACACAAACAACACATTTTCTTCTTGATAATTGTGTTGTGCTGGCACGATTAGGGCATTTTGATGGAAAATGCCTATCAATTAAACGAAATGGTAAATCCTCGGACTTTCTCTTTCCTCCTCCTACCATGCTTCTACGTTGGAAATATTTTCGTAAAATGTCTCTTATCAACGCTAAATGAAATTCATTAAATTTTTGTTTCGAAGCAGTAGATTTTTGATATAAAATATATGCATTATATATCGCTAAATCTAACAAGTTGAAAAATAATTTTTTGTACCACTTTATAGTTTTCCTTAGGGAATTGAGTGTACTCAAGATCATATCAACTCTATCTACAGCACCCATGTTGGAATTATAGTCGGCAATACATGATGGTTTCTTCTTATATAATCCTGTACGATAATCCCTTTTCTCAGATTCAATCAATGCAGCTCCATGTGCAGAAGAAAACATCCAAACCTCCTTTTTATCATGCCATTTCATTGCCAATAAAATGCCAGTCGATCGGTAGCACATTTCTCCTCTCTTCAACTTTTCTTCCGTGTGGGGCATATCTCTCCTATTTTTACGAACGGTTCCAAATGCGTTGGTTTTGTTTTCGTGTAATAAGGTAATAAACGTGGACTCGTGTACCAAATATCCATAATTAGTGTATAGCCCTTTCCAAGATATAGCTGAAGCAGCGTCATCACAACATCTCCAGAGATTCCAATGGCAGTGTTACTTCTACTAATGTTTGTTTTTTGTCCAGTATACATTATGAAGTTCAATACATAATTCGTTTCACAGTCACTAAGGAGAAATAATTTAATGCCGAACCTACTTCTCTTGGATTGAACAGTTTATAAACTGTTTAGAATAACATCTGCCCTTGTACAGCAAAAGATTTGCTGTATTATTATCGTTAAAGTGCAACATTTGTAATAATACCATGTATCGATCTCGTGCCATTATTTTGCGGAAAATATTGCTTTTCAACAGTTCGTCCGTAGACCAATATTCTCTCAAAGACAGTTTCTTCGAACGCGGCATTAGCATTGAAATGCATAAAAATACGTACATTTCAGGGACTGAAGCATCCTTCCAATTTGTCAAACGGGAATTCTTTTTATATGCTGTACACTGTTGTACGCATTTGAAATAATTGTTTGTCTGCTCGGTAATTTGAGCGACTAATTCTTCCGAAAATATCATTTGAAAGGCGTCTAAAGGTGTTGATTCTGGATTCAGATTTCCTTTTACTCCTGCATTTTGTTCGTCAAAGATATGTAGTTTAGGCATTAAGTTCGTTTTTGATCACAATAATATTCCTGTTTGGTGAGAGGTCTCGATATTTGCAGGTACTTCTGAACTTTCCTCTTCTGAAGATGTACTTAGTGTTCTGGGCCGTTTTCTATTTATTCTTCTTTGATCGATCGATTCTTCACTGTCTGATGATGGTGAATCAAACTGGTACACATCATTCATCAAATCGCCTGAACCGTAATCTTCTATTTCGCTGTCGTCTCTTATAAAATAATTCTTCAATATTACTTGCCATTTTGAAGGGTGTCACAAGTAAAAGATAATCAAGTAGATTATAGAGGACACTATCTTGGACTCTTCGGTACGTGACGAGCCTCTGAGGTTCTTGGAAGTTGTTATAAATTGTCTTTATGCCGCGGATTTTCTGGATGTCCTCGGTCGTTGTCCGGTACGGAACAGTCCGCGAAACAGATGCGACTGTCCGCGAAACAGGTAGACAACTGTTATAACGAGGCATTATTGGCATTTGTTTACTGCCGTTACTAAGGAATGCATTTATATTTATCTCACACAAACGTAATAGTATTACTTCTGCGTAGGTGTTCGGGAAAATTGACAAACGCATATATGCGTCCTTGATCCATGCCGGACACTTACAGAAAACGCATATATGTGTCCTTAATCCACACCGATAGCTTTCGCCAGGCGCATATATGCGTCCATAGCACTAAGGGTTAAGTAACGTCTTTGCGATCAGTGATTACTCCACGTTTTAACAAAAAGTCCAACTTAGACTTTGACGAAAAAGTAAATTCGCCATCCTATTGACCGCGGATTCGTTATCGAACCTTAGACCATTGTACTAGTGTCTAATCATCGCCGTTACTTGTCAATTCTGTAAAATCCATACTTGTGTTAATAAACGTTACTTCAATTGTATAACGACGATGGATAGTTCCAATGAAGATTCGTTTCACGCCCCTAACCCTAATCATAATGTGAACCGAACATATATATAACTACTAATGTATATATAACTAGGTATAGCTTACCAGCTTCGTTAATGTTTTGTAGCAGAACTCGACAACAAAGAACTTTCCAAGGGTTTCGTCGGTACATAGTATACTACCGTTAAAAAACTGTTTACGAGAGATCGACGAAACATAAGCAAGGCTGCGACGAAGCGTAAGTGCCAGCAAGCCTAAGGAGCCATCGATATTCCTACGGTCCTTCCGTCAAATACTTGGAAGGCTTAGGGGGTTGTGACATCAATCTCATCTCAACCATAAGATATCGACCCCGAGTTTTGGACTCCTTTGGACACATCACCACCTTATCATCATAGCCTACACCAAGGCTGTGACGCACCTTAGTCCACATCATAGATAAGACATCGATCCCCGACCTTCGGACACTTTTCCACATCATAACCTACATCGAGCACCCTCAACATCCTCAAACCAAAAACGTATATAAACCGAGGCTTCACCCAGCTCGGACGGTTCTTGTTCTAGTTGCTGTTCTCATACAACCCCTTTTTTCCGGTTCAGTGTTATTCTTATAAGTGTTAAAATTTATAATAAAGTTTTATAAAGGAAAATTAGGAGTTGGGTTACGACTCAGCCTCCTTATTACAATCCAAGTATCAACTTTACGTGACAGCGTCATGGTCGCGCACGCCTAACGAACGCGTGCGTAATGGGGATATTGAGAGGCGACAAAAATAAACGAAATGGATTAAGAGATAAGTTGAGTTGTGACTGAGAAGCGTGATTGATCAGTCGAAATAGAGAATCGTGAATAAATTGTCCGCACAAGTCGTGAGTCGAGTTAATGTGACAAAGTCATTAAGCGAGTTAATAAATACATCGTTAAACAAAATGCCGAGTATTTCTTTGGCACCATACACGTCCTACTAACCACCTCAGTTCGTATATTGGAAAGAAGATGCATTAAGGCTTTTCTGAGTACACATAGATCCGAACATAGTGAATTTAAAAGATACGTTAAAAATAAAAAAATCTACGATTTAGCCAACATATACCGCATTGACTGTGACATCCTAAAACTGATAAGAAATCACTTCGCTCAAGCTGCAAAGATAAAAGAAAATAGCTTAATTTTCAGTTGTCTATTTCCAAACGAATTATACCAAAAAAATACACTCAAGACAGGCTAAATGTACAGTCCGTAGATACTAGGTGAAGATACAATATGGCTCTTCCGCAAAAAAACACAAAAAACAAACACAGAAAAAACATAAAAAAGTATTACTGGATACCTCAATCAAAAGGAAAAGGAGAACCGCGAAACGTCACCAGCGTTCAATCTCTCCATTTGCAAAATAAATGTAAATATTGTAACATATTTAAATGATATCCTTTCTTCACCTCTTCCTTACCCTGTCCTCCTTCCACCTCTTTTCACAAACAATCAACCTCACAAAAACCAAAAATAAACTAC
This sequence comes from Bombus sylvicola, assembly GCA_019677175.1. Classification (NCBI taxonomy): domain Eukaryota; kingdom Metazoa; phylum Arthropoda; class Insecta; order Hymenoptera; family Apidae; genus Bombus; species Bombus sylvicola. Next base: position 65,460 of record JACSOB010000123.1, read on the forward strand.
CGATTTGTTCAGTTTTATCAGCAAACTTTCAGGACAAAAGGAAAAAGGCCAGTATTGTATAAAAGTACTGCTTATGAGCAGCTTTAATACAATCAATTACTGTAATGTAAAAAACACGTAAATCCTATTCTAAATATTGTATATCTACGTCATGCCGTAACGTTTAACGATACTTTTGCCAGAGCCACTTCTCAACTGAAATTCTTTGTTTATTGAGTACGTAACATATGTAATCTGTATTTTCTTGGGCAATAAACGTTATAATTAAAAAATAAAAAAAGTACTCGTTCTCGTCCGATAACGAAAGTTAAGATGAAGAAAGTACTTAAATGGGTGACCACTTGGGAACTCCGCGTGGTGTTAATCTTTTTATTTTTCCAATCTTTTTTACTTTCCTTAATAATCTATTTTTAATAATCTATAATCTAAACATGGAGAAATAGAAGTGTTTTAGTATTACGTGACTAATACCATATATCACTCACTTTTGCACACATTTATATATTTCAAATATTCTTGTTTTGTACATTAAAAGCAAATAAGAATATTACTTACTTCAGCTAACGCCATACCGCGCTGAATGGAATCGTTCTCGTCTGAAGGCAGTTTTAGAGATGGAATAGAGTTTGGTTGTTTTGATGTAAAAATTTGATTTCTCTGTGGGACATACTAGCAGAGTCTTTTTTAGAGATATTTTTTATTTTGTTTGCCCAGTGTTGATTTATAGAGTTTGCAAATTCTTGTTTCAGACACAACTTTATTTTGTGCAAAAGGTACTTTAATAATTCTAAATCGTCTCTTTTATCGTAGGAATAGTTTTATTTTAGATTGTTTATTTTGGATGGTATGCAGCATTTTTTTTATTATAGATATAGGGCTCAAAAGCCGATTTTTGTTTTATTTTTAGTACGGATTCTTGAAGGGCGGTTTGTACATGTTTGTACATGTTTTTCTATTTCGTCTATAAATGAGTCGATTTGCCTCTTTGCTAGGTTGACATTGTTGTGGATATTTAGGTCGCAGTTCTTTTCGAGCTGATTTTGTAATCTTTCTTAGTTTGTTTCTTTGTACTTGTACCTGGGTCCGTCACTCTGTGTTTCTAGGGTTAGAAAGTCAGATGTATTTTTATTTACCAGGAGAGCGTTACGAGAGCGTTATGGTCGCAATCGTAGTCTATGGTTTTGAGCGTGTTATTTGCCCGTAAATTAAGGAATTGTAATTGTATATCTCCAAGGCATATGGCTAGGTATGAGCCTCCTTCTGGGCAAGAGTCAATCCTTTCTTCGTGCGTTTTTAATGATTGTTATAGTTCGTTTAATTGTGTTTGTTGTTCATTTAGGGCTTTGAATATGCTTTTTTTGAAGTCTTCGATAAGTTTATTACGTTCAGTTGCGGTATGGTTTTAATTGGGTTCGGATTTTGAATTACGCGCGGTAATAAATTTGTTTGATGTGGCTGGTTTTCGGAGACTTGATTTCGGCTTATTCCTTGTCTTAGGACGCCTGAGAACTTTAACTACGGGATGAATTTGCGGCTTATTTGAGCAACGCGTTTATTTTTTATTCTTTGCATTTGTTGATATTTTCGCAAAGTTTTTTGCAAGGTTAAACGAGTTTTGGGTATCCTTTATACAAAGCAGGATATCCGTAGTTTTTACAATTTATGCAGTGCACTTTGTCTTTGTTTTTCACTTCTACCTTTTTGATTTTGCACTCGCTTGGTCCGTGCGGCTCCATGCAGTTTACATTTGTGACATTGCGTCGCGGAAAAAATTGCATTTTTTCTGACTTTTTCCCATTTTACCCTAAAGTCATTTAGACGGTTTATTTTTAGAGTAGGTTACTAGTATTGCTTTGTGGGGATACTTGGATTATGTAAATTGGGATCAATACATTGTTCTCTATTATTCTTTTTGTTGAGAAGCGTCAATCTTTTGTCAATTGTGTACATCTGTAGTGCTTGCAACTCTGCTACTATCTCTGTCTCGGAGAAGTTATTGTTTAAAACCTTTAGTGAGACCGTGTGGTGCTTCTCCGATTTGGGTGTGTTACGCCGCCTAAAACATCTGCACGCCAGCACTCGCGACTGGACAACAAACGGCCTGCGTAACGTCACTTCGACCCTCAATAAACCCAATGTTACGACGCGTACCCTCTACCTGGACCAGGTCATACAGCGCGGGCCGGACGGTCACCAGACGTCCGCTCATCCTAACGGCACACCCTTACTAGCCTTAAGTCCCCGTTATAAATCCCAATAATTTGCCTGCTCAGGCCCCTCAGACCGAACAAACATCGTTTACTAAACTACCTTCAAAGGACTATTGTTTACCACGGCCAGGCACGGAAAAGTTGGGATTTCTCAAGTACGATGCTTCATAATAGCAACTTTATATCGGTGGCAATTAAGAACCTTCCAAGGTCCAACAACCTTCGTCTTCCTAACTCACAACTAATCCTATTTGCCTCACTCTCTTAGGCAAATTCGTCACCAACAAATCGGATGGTCCCGTGCGCTAGCCACACCCATCCTTAGCTTTCCTCCGCTACAGCATCGTCACCGAACGCACTGATCCTACATCCTTCGGACAGTCAACAACCTTAGACCGGGATACACCCGTAGATCACTACTGATCCTACATCCTTCGGACAGTCAACAACCTTAGACCGGGATACACCCGTAGATCACTACTGATCCTACATCCTTCGGACAGTCAACATCCTTAGACTGATCCTTCATCCTTCGGACAGTCAACATCCTTCGACCGGGAATAAGTCAGTCAGTCAGTCAGTCAATAACCTCGGAAGTCTCAGTTCGCAGCTACGATTCGCGCTTACGCTCTCGCCCTCTCATGACTGATCCTTCATCCTTCGGACAGTCAACATCATCACTACTCCTATGACCTCAGGAGAGTCAAGTCTTCCTCTACTACACCATACATTATAGTGCTAAGTCCACTAACACACCAAACTAAAGTGTAAGAGCCCTGCTCTATCGAATATACCTTTCTCACCTTCGTGCGGTCAGTTGTTATTTATACATCTCTACTTAACAGTGTAATCTAAGTGTTGGAAATACATAATTTATAATTCTGTGAACCACAGTGTTATATAAACTTAATCACCCCTTCTTATCTCAACGGAAATTAGGGGATCGATCAATTCGTGGTGTCGATTGCTATAATCGTAACGGGAATTTACGACTCCCGTTGACGTCTCTACTCGCGAACGTCTCCCCGCGATTGGTCGAAAGTACAGGGTGTATATACGTAAAATGTTGTTTTAACTGCAATTAGGATTTCTTTCGCTTTGTTAAAGTCTGGTATACTTCGTAGGAATAGCACATGTTTGTCTGCGTGTATTCGTTTAATGTGGAATGACTTTGTATTTAGAGTCTCTTCAATGAGTTCTACTGTCTCCTTCGTGTCTTGGTGGGTGATGTATATTGGTGGGAGGCGGTTTGTCTTTATTTGTGGGGGCTGTGGTGTCAGCGTCCTTCCCTGTAGAGGCTAGTGGCCTGTCTGGGATATGTCTGGCTTTTCCGTATTCAGGTTACTGGATATATGGGCCCCCTGCGTTGTCCATTTCGCTGGGCTGCGCCTGGGACGTTGAGGGTTTCGTTGATGATGGTATACCTCTCGGTCCATTCTTTATTCTCTTTGGGATTTCCCGTCTTGAGGAGCCGTATGCCTACTTGCTTTCTTCCGTAGGTTTTCGTTCTTTTTCCTTATTATTGTGGATTCTTTTATTTTCATTATTTGAGGGTGTTACTGTATCCGAGATAGGCTGGACTTTTGTGATTGCAATACGCCTATTTTTCCTATTTTTCGTCCGTATCGCTGATAATGGGGAGCTATGTGCTGAATTTATGGTTTAGTTTTTTTTGCGCTCCGCATCTGCTGTTGTGCTTTCCTCTTTGCTTACACTTTTCTCGCTACTTTCTGTCCTTTTATTCCTGTTCACCAGGTTTGGCGGACGGTTGATTTTCCGCGTCCTTTGGGTGCCAAAGCTTGTGTTGCTAAGAAAGTTCTTGATCCATTTTTGCTGTATTTTTCTTTTGATTGCTTCTGTAGCGGCACTGGACCACGAGAATTTTCAACAGCTTCGCGACACAGAGCGCTATACCTTCAAAGCGCAAGGCCGACGGCCTAATGTACCATCGATATCCCCATGGTTCTTTCGCCGAATATTCGAAAGAATGCATACGCGGCAACCGTCGCGGACTTCAAATAAACGCACGCGATATCGAGGGGCAACAAAGGAAAGAATCTGTTTGGTTTCGAACCAAAGATTCATTCTGCCCCGAGCTGCGAAGTACGAAAGGTTAAGCGAAGCCAACACAATTGGAGAAACGGGTTATTGACTCTTGAGAGTTCAGTGTTAATCGTTACTTGTTATTAATCGTTGTTAATCGTTAATTGCGGTTAATTGTTATTTGTTGTTAATTGTTAAAAGTTTAACAAACGTTATTGTTGAAAATCAGGAGTATTTCTTGTGGACACCTTCACCGACGATCACCTCACTTCTTTCATTCTGTCTATCTTCTTTCCTTCTCTTATTTTCTTGATAGTTTTTATAGTGAGCATTATTTATCACTTTTCGTTATTGAATATCACTATAAATTGGCAAACTCACTAACAAGTCTTGCGCCTGGTATTTTTGGCCAGTGAGGACTGACCTGCTGGGGGATTCACAGCGTTCTGACGAGAAAGAAAGCATTCAGTTCGGTATGAGCGTTAGCTGAAGTAATCAATTGTGTTATTTAATATTATTGAATAAAAAATATTTACAAAACATACAATTATGTTGTAGGATAAAAAAGATATGTGAAACCTTGGCTGGCTTCGTTTTCAAGAAAATTGATTGTAAAGTTAAGTAGAGGCAATTTCATAATTGATTTTTCGCGAAAACAAAGCGAAAAATGTCATTTTACATTTTCGACTTCATTTTCATCGCGCGCAGGGAATCATCGCCCTTCGGTTTGTATCATAATTTTCGGCACATTTATTTTTGCATTCTTTCCAACGACATACGTATATATAATACTTGTACATTCTCTAATTTCGAATATTGAATACATGTAACATTACCGGAAAATATAAACAAAGCAATATATAAGTAAGCGTGTATGCAAGAATGATACAACGTATGGTGACAATCGTTTAATGCTAAAAAGATATTTTCTTGATGTATACGACCATAGCTTATTAACACTTAGCCAACTGCGCGCGCCAGAGCCAGCTATACGCTGTCCACCGTGCGCTTTTCTAAGTAACGAGGACTAATATTCACTAATATTTGAAAAACAAAGAAGTCTAAAATTATTTAAGTGGCCAATTATATTTTGCAGTAATGATTTTGTTTAACGATTTCACATATTATTTATACAAAACATCAAATTAAAAGTATATATTAAAAGTATAAAAAGATATAGGTAAAATTAAAAACATTAAAGATGACTAAAGATAAATGACACGACTTGAACGTGAAGTTAAAAATTCATAATGCATTTTAATATTTTTTTATAGTGTGATATCGTTCGACTTTAGCTTATTTAGCTTTATTTAATCATAACTGATAGTGTAACTTTTTAATTAATTTTAAGACCACTAAATTGGGGTATTTTATTACATATTGCACTTTATAAAAGCAGAAAAAGAGTCGCAATTAATTGGGAACAATTTCAGGTAAACAATAACTGATAATAACAATAACAACGAAAAAGAAAACGCTTTGCTAAAGTCAAAAAGGGAGATCTCCCCGTTCGGTCACACAGCGATGTTCTTCACAGAGGGGAGATCCGATGGTTCGGTTGGCTAAATGTTAAGAAAAGTAAAAAGAGCCAACACCACACGGAGTTCCCAAGCGGTCACCCATCTAAGTACTAACCGTGCCCAGCGCTGCTTGACTTTCGTGATCGGACGAGAACGAGTACTTTCAACGCGGTATGGGCGTTGGCTGAAGTAATCAGTTTTGTTATTTCATGTTATCGAATAGATAAAATATATGGGGGAACATGATTTAGAGAACAATTCAAATCATGTTGTTGTTTTTCCTCGGAGTATCGAACCCGTTACAAGTAATGTAAGAACAAATAAACTCCGGGCAAAACAATGTCGCCGCTACATACAACCGTCAAACGTAGACGAATTCGAATTTTCCGGTTCCAAGGAAAGGAGTTACAGTCAGTTGTCGATCAGTTATCAACCAGTTATCAACGAATTATCAACGATCTAATTAACGAATGAATAACGATCCTATTTACGACTTATACACTGCCTTAGCGAATCGGTTAGTACGAGCGTCTTTGCGAGCATTATCTGTATACTAATTTATCATTTTAAATATATTCGACGGTTTCAACAACGAGCAATCTCGCACATTAAACCTCATCGGCCAACCGCCCTCTACAGATAAACCTCTACAAATATTTAAGAAAACATACATGTATGCATGAGGATAAATGGTATCTTGAGACGTCCATTCAGATATATAAAATTTTTCCTGGCTTCGTTTCCCAGACAATGGATTGTGAAGTTCCATCATGTAGGTACGCGCATACTGAAAAAGTAGCCATAGCCTTCGCAGATGACCTAATCATCTACGTAACAGGCCGCAACTCCAAAACAATAAGAACAGAACTCCAAGAACTTTTTGGCAAAATTAACGATTACTATCATACATGGAAACTAAAAATCAATGCAAGCAAATGCGAAACCATACTGTTTAGACCCAAGTCAAGTGAAATCGGTCCAATAGAAAGAGAACACTGTAAAAAATTTCAACTAAGAGAAAAAGCAAACGAAGGGGAGCTCATACCACACAAAAACTGCGTAAAATATCTAGGCGTAAATATAGACGAAAAATTAAACTACAAGCAGCACATCGAAATTCAACTCTCCAAAGCCAGCAAAGCATTCTGGAAAACAAAAAGGTTATTCTACTCCAAACATCTCAACAGCAAAGTAAAAATTCTGTGCTACCAAGCACTAATCAGACCGATTATAACCTGGCCCAATCTGGTACAACATATCAACTTCCGTAATGGAAAAAATTCGCATATTCGAAAGAAAATGCATCAAGGCTTGCCTGAGTACTTACAGATCCGAACACAGCGGATTCAAAAAATATGTAAAAAACAAAATAGTCTACGACCTAGCCAACATTTGCCGCATAGACTGTCACATCCTAAAGCTAATAAGAAACCAGTTCGCGCAAGCTGCAAAGATAAAAGAAAATAGTTTAATCTTCGGTTACTTATTTCCAAACGATTCATATTACAAAAATATATTGACAACAGGTTACATCCCCCGAAACATTTTTATACCTAGACGAAAGAAACTATCTCTAAGACCAAAATAATATCCCAATAATCTACCATATAAAGAGAAAAATAGGGATTAAAACAACACTCTACGAGAAAAGCTTAAATGGACAGACCGTAGACACTAGGTGTAGATACAACATGGCCCTTCCCCAAAAAGACACAGAAGACAATCACAGATAAAACATAAAAAAATATTGGTGGATACCGAAACCATAATAAAAAAAAAAATAACAAGAGAAATAGCCTCAAAACGACAACGCTCAAATCTCCTACCGTGTAAAATAGTGTAAATATTGTAAACATTGTAAATATTGTAAATAATTCTACAGGACACCCCTCCCTTCCCTTCCCCGTTCGCCTTCTCCCGCCCCTTCCCAAAATCCCACAGCCCCACCGAAACCAAAAGTAGGCTACCGAACTGTCCTGTTTTTGCGACCAGGCTTTCTGGACAGAAATAGAAAGAAAAAAAAACAATATAGTATATGTATAAGCACCACTCTACAGCGACTTAAATCTAAGTTGTATATTTAAAACACAAAAAAAATGTAATTCCATCACACAAAACACTGTATGGCTATGTCGCTTTAGGCTTTTGCCTAAACTACTCCTCAACCGAAGTTCATTGTTTATTGTGGACAACATACCAACGTAATACTCATCTAATGGTTCAATAAACGTTATAAAAAAAAAATACTTAAAAAGTAGCGAGTCAAGTGGACGAAACTTCATAATTGATTTCCTGGAAAACCAAATCTTGTGTCAAAAATTGTCACTTCATCCTCGACTTATTTTTGTATAGGAAATCAGACCCTTTCGACTTGCATCATCATAATATTCTAATTTTCTAGCCTAGTTCAATTTTGAAACTATTTAGTTTCACTGGATTGCGTATAACTACCAACAGCAAAATACTAACATTCACGAACGACACGGTTGTACTAGATTGTGCACGGGTCTTAGATAACACTGTAGAACGGCTTCTTTGGTCTCTATTGTAGTAACGCGGAAAAGATCGCCGACATACAGACAATGTCGACGATAAAGCGTAAATGCCGACAAGCAAAAATGGTCGAAAAACTTGAACAGGACTTAGCGGCACTCGACAACAAAACTTTCCAACGGTATCACCGAAGCGCAAGTGCCGACGGGCCTAATGAGTCATCGATATCCGTACGGTCCTTCCGCCGAATATTTGAAAGAAGGCGTAGGTGGCAATGCTGGCGGATGCGTAACGAACGCGTGCGTAGTAGGGATATTGACGGATGACAAAAAGAAATGAATCGGATCGAGAAAACAGTTAAGTTGTAACCGAGAGGAGAGAATCGTCAGTTGGAATCGAGAGTTGTACGTAAAGAGTCGAAATCGAGAATGATACTTAAAGAGTCGAAAGCGAAAATTGTTAATAAATATACTGTTAAACACCACCGAGTATTTCTTTGGCACCCTACACGTCTTACACCAAAATCACCTCGGGGCTGACGGCCATCAATATATTTCGGCACCGCAGCCGTTGATCCTCAGTTCGCCACCGAAGAGTCAAGAGTCGTCAATCGAGAGTCGTTATATCACACTCTGTCCTAACGTTTTTAACTGTCACTCTGTTGAATTCACATAATAAATTCTGCCACCACATCTAAAGTCTGAATTTTTCTTACCATGCTCGTAAAACGTTTAAACCGAAGCGAAATCATTCAAACGACGCAAGGAAACGAACAGTGATTTCTTAATTTCACTACTACCCCATGCTTTTGTAACGTCAACAAATATCTCCAACCTACTCAGGAAACCTGAACCGCCTTGCACACGACACCGACTCCCAAACAAAGCAATATGAATTCGGTACGTAGGCATAAGATAAACGAACATCTAGAAGGGCTGAATCTTGATCGAGGCTTCAGTCTTTCGGTAACGGTCTAATCGCACACTTGTAATCCTATTACAGAATAAAGGTATCTCAAACTCTGGTTCAAGAACCCAACATTTTTTTAATTATTATTTTCCCATTATTTTTACATGACATTTTGGCGATCCTGCCAGGATCCAATCGCTTCAGTGTAAACGAAATTACGATTTCGGTCTACGGACATCATCGAAGATCGAAGAATTCGGACCACTTATGTTGTGAACTCTGCTACCAATAATTTACCACAGTGGATCAAATCAGCGAGACTACTGTCAGCATAGAACGAGTTTGACACTCAAACAACACCTTTGAAAGTGCCACAGAGGAAAACACCGCAAAGGAACCCCATTCTACGAACTTGGGTATCAAGGTGAGAAAAGCCTATATTCTTTTAAACAATATAGAACGCGAAAAGTTAGTTTTTCTAGCAACTCTAAAGAAGAGACAATACTCACAATGAACAACAAGAAAGACTCAAAAACCGAGACAAGTTTAGCCTCTACAAGTGGAACCCAAAATAAAACGGGATCACTCGATTCCTCTACCAGAGTAATTCTAGACTTAGTACAGAGACAGAACGAAGAATTTCGACAACAATTCAACGAAATAAAGAATGCTTTAAGATTAGCCAACGAAGAAAATAGGAAACGCGCTAACGAAATAGAAATATTAGGTAGAAACCTCCCTCGTGTTAAACTATCACAAATAGAATAGTAGAATTAACTGAATTCGGTTCTATGATAACTAACGATGACGATAACGTATTTGTATTAAAACACGATATTAATCCACCACCACCTATGCCACAAAGACCACCAACATACGTCCAACCATCCCATCCAACAGCTCCAAACTCTGGGCATCTAAAAGCTGAAATTGCATTAAAATATATTCCGATACTAAACGGAGAAGATGACATAGGTATAGAAGATTTTATTCGTGAAATAAAAGAAATGAGAATGATGTGTAGCGAACAAACGTTATTATTAAAAATGATCAAAATAGAGAAAATTGTAGTAAAAGCCGCAATGACAATCCGCAATATCCATATTAACGAATTCGAAACTCTGTACGAAGCATTAAGCATAACAGCAAGATCAGTTAAGAGAAATAAGGCAAGGATTAACCGAAAGCGTGCAAAATTATAACATTAGATTCCGACGTGCTTTTAACTCCAAAATCAAGTAGAATTTACACCTCTCGCTGACGCGTTTTCCTAGCGACCGCGTCTCTTCGCGAACGGTCGTAACATTTGGTCCTTCGAGCCGGATACAGTGGCAAGTGAAAAGTGCACGCCAGTGACACCCACTACCATACAGTGCCACGTGAATCCAACACAAACAGCAGCAGAAGCGTTACCACTCCAGCGAAGTCAGTAACACCAGGAACCATCAGTTTTCAAGAGGCATAACCCGGTGGTTGAAGAACGCAACCACGCAGCCTCACGCCAACAACTAGAGGGTCAACTTCGTAAGAACACGTCTTACACGTCAAACGAGAAACACACGGTGACGAGTAACATTTAAACTCACAACCACAAGGTAAGCTCGTTCATTACATTCTCCTCACAATCTGCTATACCAATGGAGAACACAGACAAAATTACCTCCTTGCATCGGAGACGAGGCTTTCAAATCGGTCTATTTACCACTCTATCGAAACGACTCGATGAATACGAAAAATCTAGACGACAGAATAAGGCCCATTGAACGGCCTATACGACACTACTCGACGACACGTGGAAACAATATCGGTTATTACAAGAGGAATTAGAAGATTTAGGCGAGAAAGACGACGCGCGCGTTTCCGAAGTAACAGACACATATTACGATCTGGTAGTACGAATACACACTCTCATGGATGATACACCATCATCGTCGTCGAAATCGCCAAGCTGCGAGTCATCTAATGTCGCCGAGCCGACATCAATTAAACTGCCGGAAAGTCACCTGCCTACTTTCAACGGTACCATCGAAAATTGGCATTCATTTTACGACTCCTTCTTATCCACTATCGATCGAAGCGAGCGACTTACACCCGTGCAGAAATTTCATTATCTACGATCCTCTTTGACTGGAAAGGCCGCGCGAAGTATACAATCGTTAGACATCACAGAATTAAATTATTCGATCGCTATTGACGTTCTTAAAGAAAAATTCGACTGCCACCGTCAAGTCTGCATGCGCCACTGGGACTTTATTTTCGACTATCCGAAAATAACTAGACACCCGAAACTATAGATGATTTTCTTGAGACGGTCAAGGTAAACCTCCAAGCGTTAGAAAAACTCGGTGAACCAGTTACTTCAAACGTCGTTCTTATAAAATTATTCACGTCGAAGCTACCCTCAGCCATCATTCGTAAATGGCAACGCACATTGCCGGACAAGAAAATGCCGTCATATACGCACTTGGTAGACTTTCTGAAAACACGGACGAACGGCGATAGAACAAGTTCAGCATCAACCGTGTTAAAAAGGACATCCGATCAGCACAACCGTCAGCGACCGAACGCGCCGCGAAGTTACGCATTCACAACTACACATAATACGTTGGTGTGTCCGAGCTGCCAAGGACAACACGAATTATGGAATTGTGATGTCTTCAAAGCGAAATCGCCCAAAGAACGCCTTGAAATCGCCAAGAGGGTGTAACAACCACCCAAGAGGTAGGCATCCGCTGACATCGGATATGTTGATAACACCTAGCATTGTGATAACTAAGAAGAAAGACAATAGCCAGACCCCCACCCATAAGATGTGAGTCATAATAAAGGAATAAAAACCCCGGTCCTTTAGTCAGTAGTCTGAGTCTGTAATCTGCATTTAATAAAACATATGAGTGAGCTATTGCTCATTCTCCTACTTGTAATACCTTGTTCTTTTACTACGTGACATTTTTGGCGATCCTGCCAGGATCCATTCGGTCCAGTGTAAACGAAATTACGATTTCGGCGTACGCGCATCACTGAAGATTGAAGGATCAAGCGGACCTCTGCATAAGATCAGCTCACTTTGCGTGAAAACGACTTCTACGGAAAGCGGACTACGGTCATCACCAAAACTGAAACTGATCAGAGCAACATTCACGAAAAGAAGAATACCCAGGTAAAAAGAAAAACTGGATTCTTTTAAACACTATCGTACTCGTCGCAACAGTTTCAATAGTACAGACTCTGACGACAGTATAATAACCACTATGAGTAAGAAATCAGAAGACACATCTTTTGGTGTGGATCTTCGGACCATACTAGACGCTATACATGACTTGCGTAACCAACTACACAACGAAAGTCAACAACGCGTTAAAGAAGTTGAACTCTTAGGTAAGAACATCGCTGAACTACAAGTAAGAATTCAGTCAGTTGCCACGTCTGAGTTCAATTCCATTTTTACCGAAGACGTTAGTACCAGCACCGTTCAGAAAAAACGATCACCTGTTCCTAAAAAAAACCGAAGTAAAACCTAATGAAACAGACAATGCAGATAGTGAAGAAGACGCGGTAACTTATGACAATTCTGCGTACAATGCAAAAACCTGTCTAGACTTCATTCCTACACTCAATGGACAAGATGATATAGGAGTAGAAGGGTTTATTAAACGGGTAACAGAAGCTCGAGCCGAGTGTCGTGAAAAACACGTATTATTACGCTTAATTTTGACACAAAGAATCATCGGAGAGGCAGAACGCAGTATTCGCCATATGGAAATCGAGAGTTATGAAGATCTGTTCGAAAGCCTCAGAAAATTTGTATCCGTAAGCATTACATCTAATGGAGCCCGCGATAAATTGCAACGTACACGACAGAACTTTAACGAATCGGTACACAGTTATGTGAAGAGGTTTCGACACAACCTCAACGAACTAATATATGCACTTCAACATGAAATTCGCGATCCAATACGTCGAGCAGTTGCCATAGATCTTGAAACCGAACGAGCCACCAAAATCTTTGTCCTAAACCTGAAACCCGAAATAGAAATACGCACATCGGCTACAAGACCGAAGAATCTCCAGGAAGCACAAGATACAGCTTTCGAGGCGGAGTTACTCATAGGGGAAATCGAACGCAACAAAAATATAGTAAGAGGAAGAGCAACGAATCAACCAATTGCGAGATCCAACCCCCGATTTCAAGAAACACCTAATGCAAGAAGAAACAGTACAGTCGACACCGTAGCACTATCAAAGCCAATAAATCTACCTACAGAAAGAAAAGCGATAATGGAAGGACCACTGCCCAAATGTTTCAAATGTAATCAAACGGGACATTTAGCCAACGCTTGTACCCAACAGCGAAATTTTCCGTCAGCCAGCCAGAGAAACTTACCACCTCCGAGAAATTACCATATAAAGACGGACGAAAAGGATATGAATCTCGAGGAAGAAGTGGAGGAGGACCAACGATACGAATTAATGCCATCACTGGAAGACTCCTCACAATTACCATTGGATCAAAACTTGGACTAAAGCGATATTTAATAGACACTGGTGCCGGAATAAATATAGTTAAACGCTCAAAAATCATTTCCACCCCATTAAAAGACAATAAGAAAACATTCTTTATGGGCAATGACAAATACGAGACAGACGAATACGTTTACCTTAGAATCTGTGACAAAAGAAACAAATTCTACATAGTATCTGACGATTTCCCACTAATCGAAGACGGAACATAGGGTTGCCAATGCTAGAAAACTATCAATACAAAATTACAAACAACCAAATCCAACTCAACGATCATGTATTCCCATTTCAGCCACCACAGGTAATTTCTCCAGGACAAACCAAAGTCGAAACAATTTATTTGGACAGGAGACCGACACAAGTATGCTTCTGCAATACTGGTGAGCAACCAATACCAATTTCTAACGACCTCTCTAATGAAGTTGATCTCGAACAAATTCAAAAATTCAGAAACATAATTAGAACGAGCCATATTGAAAACAATTTCCGCATTCCTATCGAAAAAATCCTCTTACACTACATTGACGTATTCAACCTAGACACAGACACTTTTACCATGCACCAATTTAACAAAACACATCATCACGTTGAAAGAAAACAAAATCATAAATACAAAATCTTACAGACCACCAGAGGTACACAAATTAGAAATCGAAAAACAAATCAAAGAAATGTTAAACAAAAACATAATCGAAGAATCAGACTCACCGTACAATAGTCCAGTATGGGTAGTCCCCAAGAAATTAGACGCCTCCGGAAAGCAAAAGTGGCGCATAGTAATAGATTTCCGTAAATTAAACGAATTAACTGATCAAGACGCGTACCCTTTGCCAAACATTGACGATATACTCTCGCAGTTAGGAAACGCGAAATTCTTCTCCGCATTAGACCTTTCCTCTGGGTTTCATCAAATACCAATGGACGTAACATCAAAAAAAATATACAGCTTTTAGTACCCCTCAAGGACACTTTCAATACAATCGAATGCCATTTGGATTAAAAAACGCCCCAGCTACATTCCAACGCATGATGGATACAGCACTTCGCGGTTTATTAAATAAATATTGCTTTGTTTATTTAGACGACATCATAATATTCGGAAACACGATTCAACAACATAACGACAACCTTGCAATTGTATTGCAAAGATTAAGAGAACTAGGATTAAAGATTCAACCAGATAAATGTGAATTCTTAAAACCAGAATTAGAATACCTTGGACACATTATCACACATGAAGGAATAAAACCAAACCCCAAAAAGATAGAAGCAGTCAGAGAATTCAAAATTCCCAAAAAACCCAACCGGCGTAAAATCATTCTTAGGATTAGCAGGATATTATAGAAAATTCATACGTAACTTTTCAAAGATAGCCAAACCTCTAACCGACCTGACACAGAAAGACATACCCTTTCATTGGACAGATAAACAACAAGATAGCTTTCAAACCCTTAAGGACGCATTATGCAAAGCCCCGGTATTGGCATATCCCAACTTCAATGAAACATTTACATTAACAACCGACGCCTCTAATGAAGGAATAGGCGCTGTTCTTTCGCAAAACGACCATCCTTGTTGTTACATTTCCAGAACACTAAATCCTCCCGAAAGAAATTACTCAACCACTGAAAAAGAACTCCTAGCAATCGTATGGGCAGTAAAACGTTTGAGACAATATTTGTTAGGAAGACATTTCCTCATTAGAACCGACCATCAAGCTTTAACTTGGCTTAAAAACTGCAAAGACCCCTCGTCACGACTAATTAGATGGAGATTAAAGTTAGAAGAGTACGATTACGAAATACAATACCACAAAGGAAAAGATAATACGGCCGCTGACGCACTTTCCAGACAAACAATTAACAATTTGACGACTGAAGACCATCTCCTTGACGAGTATGACAAATGGGAGCAAGACACCGACACACTTCCTAAACTACTAAAGATAGTCCCCAACGAAAAATCCTTCTTCCAAATAACAAAAGAAACTCTAGGACCTTACGACAAAAAGGAATGGTTAAAAAAGATCATAAAAATAGCTACCACACATAAACAGTTAGGTATAGGAGACAACAGCTTTAATGAAATCGAGAAGGCACGAATAAAAACATTCTTGATGTATGTTAACGACAAGATAGAAGAAATAATCTTTGCATACGACCCGATTCAAATTCTAACAGACGAACAAGTTGACGCTATTATAAAAGAAAACCATAACGACGTTTCAGGACACCTAGGTATACAGAAAACCTACGCAAAAATCAAAGAACGATTTAAAATCCCACATTTGTTCTCAAAAGTAGAGGAATTTATAAAAAATTGTGTAGCATGTCAAAAACAGAAACTTGTCAGAATCCGTGCGAAAGAAATTCCCGTAATACCTCAAACCCCCACTGAACCAAACGAAAAGATAGCAATGGACATAATTGGTCCCATGCCAAAAACTAAACGAGGAAACCAATATATACTCTCTATTCATGATGATTTGACCAAATACCTGATATTAATACCCCTCAAGACGCAAAAGAACCGAATCCATAATAGATGCCTTATTGAATCATTACATTTACATCTTTTCAGCACCAAAAACTATACTAACAGACCAAGGACAAAACTTTATTAGCGAACTCATGACGAAATTTGAAGAAGCATTTAAAATAAAACATATAAAAACAACCAGCTTTCACCCACAATCTAATGGATCTCTAGAAAGAACACATGCAACGGTAAAAGACATGATAAGAACAAGTCTAAACGATTCAGACAAAGAATGGGACGAAATATTAAACTTCGTATGTTTAGGATATAACACAGCAATACACGATGCAACCGGTTTTTCACCTTTTGAATTAACCTTTGGACGAAAAGCTAACCTCCCATCCTCAATATCCAGAACCCCCAACTACACGTATGAAGAAATGTTTACACTATGGCAAAAACAATTAGACAAATACAAAACACTAGCTAAACGGACACTTGAACAAAGTAGAAGACGTTATATGAGAGACCAACGAAGAAAAATCATTAAGATACAAACAGTATTTAAAGAGGGAGACACAGTTCTTGTACATAATGATCATAAAACAGATAAATTGGACGACGAATGGTTAGGTCCTTATTATATCGAAAAGGCTATGACTCCTTATTACGAAATTCTAATCAATAACCAAATTAAAAAGATACATGGTAACAGAATTAAACCATACTTTTCAGGGCGCTCATCTCATGCACAACCCTCGTGCTAGGATTGGAATTAATACCGATCGAAAATAACGCAATTTTTCACGAAAAAATATCTAGAGGCTATTTGTATAATGAAAAAGTTAACGTATATATAGGAATAGATGTAAACGACATATTTAACCACATCGATACATTAGGAGAACATATAACAGAGACCCAAAAACATTGTAACACCGCATGTCTAATAGAACCAGAGATATTTTCCTTAATCAACAAATTTAATAACATCAAAACACTAGGAACACATTTGAAATTATTAACTCGTTCTAAAGTTAAGAGAGGATTAATAAACGCTATAGGTTCAATTAGCAAAATACTTTTCGGAACCTTAGATTCTGACGATTTACAATTGATAAATCAGAATATTGACAAACTATTTAGTGAAGGAAACGAATTAAAAACCATTGTAGTTAACCAGACTGCTCTAATTAGGAAAATTCTGAACACCGACAGCTTAAAACAACTCGAAAAAGTAAGAGCGATAAATAAGCAAGAACTTCTAATAATTAAAATTATTTCCATGGAAGGCGCTTTATCAGATCTACACTTTCAACTCGATGAAATATTCAATTTAGTTTTACTAGGAAAACAAGGAATTATTAGCCCCCAGATCATGGATCATCACACTTTCTTAGAACAATACGCTAAAGCTTTAGGAAATCACATTCCAAATAAAGGATTTTCACCAGAAGAACATAATTTCCAAAACATTTTAGACGTCTCTACACTCACACTGTTTGTCCAAAACGAAAAGATCTTCTTTAAAATTTCAATTCCAACGATAATTGACTCAGAATGGGAAATAGAACAGGTATACCCCATACCGACTCAAAAGAATGGAGCATTTCTTGCCCCATTAGTCGAACATCCGATATTTTTCACCTCAGGATTAACTTATATGAATGTAGATCAGATGTATCTGGACAAACAATGTCGAATCAAACACGAATTGTATATTTGCAAACAAACTCAACCCATACATGATAGACGTTCAAAACATGATTGTGCATCTGAAATAATTAGTGTAGATAATACCATGAGATTTTGTAAATTCACAGTCTATAAGATCGTGGAAATAACCTTTATACCACTCAAAAGCGAAAATCACTACATAGCTATACCAGAAAAACCAATAGAACTCAATATATTCTCTAAAGAAGGACATCAAACTGTTAAACTGAAGCAACCCTCTCTGTTGAAAACTAAAACAACTGTAGACATATTGTATGGAGACAACCATATGAGAATCAGTGGTAACCCCAAGAGCGTTTTTTACGATATTAAAACCAAAATTATAAATATAACTAATAATGTAGACTTATCCTTAATGCTTGACACCTTAGAAAAAACTCCTAAAGTAATGAGTAACTTAAACGGTTACACTGATACCCTAAATCAAATAGAAAATAGAGCCAATCAATTAACTTTTTCGTACAGAATGACACGAATTAAAACTTGGGGTCTCACTGCGTTGCAGGTAATAGGATATATATCCATTGGACTCATATGCTTGTATCTGCTCAATAAGATAGGATTGTCAAAATTATGCATTCACGTATTTTGCTGTAAAATTAAGAAAAATATCGTTAGTAATACACCTAACATTAGTACTGCAACACCCTCCGTCCCTATAAACATTTACGCACCGATATCACCTATGCAACCTGGAACAGAAAAGAAATCAAGAGTAAGCTTTGAATTATCAGCACCGCCCAAGGCCAAATTCCATCCATCGATTCTAAAGAAACGCAAGAACTTAGAGGACTAAGTTCAATCTATGAAGGGGGGAGTGTAACGACCACCCAAGAGGTAGGCATCCGCTGACATCGGATATGTTGATAACACCTAGCATTGTGATAACTAAGAAGAAAGACAATAGCCAGACCCCCACCCATAAGATGTGAGTCATAATAAAGGAATAAAAACCCCGGTCCTTTAGTCAGTAGTCTGAGTCTGTAATCTGCATTTAATAAAACATATGAGTGAGCTATTGCTCATTCTCCTACTTGTAATACCCTGTTCTTTTACTACGTGACAATATCAACCTTCTGCTTAATCAATTTTCATTGTTAAGAAACATTTTAAACACTATCTACAATACAAAGATAAAATACTTTACTTTTTATACCACATTGTGAAAATAAAGATAGTTTATTTTTTACTACATATCTAAAATATTTTATTCTTACTGTAGACCAACAACTACTTAAAATAGTATTTAAAATATTTTTCCTATAAATTTGACCCAGCGCTGCTAAAGCACAGTTAACATATTCGCAAAGAAAATTCAAAAATAGAAATAACTTTTAATTATATAAACATCTAACTCGTCGGTTTCATCAGTCCCTGTAAAATACTATTTCGAATCAATTTTACAGTCACTCACACAAGTAGTGACAAGTTTAACCATAATAATAAAAAAGTATCATAATCAACATTGAAGTAGTCGAGTAATAATAATCTTTTAATGTTTCGAAAATCATTTAGAGTAAATAGAAAAATAATTATTTATGATAATATTGACATAATTTAACCGTTTGAGAGGTCTTTGAAAAACTCAGGTTCGAAAAATCCCGAACGGTGCGATATCCATTTAATCGATTGCGAAAAGAAACAAGCGGCGCAATAACGCTCGTCATATTTGTTATTTTTATGAAATACATCTGTGTATTTATATATGCGTACTATTAGTTTATAAATATTTCAAGTTTTGTTCAATAAAAATTATTAAGATAACAATGAAATACAAAATACCGTCAGTCGTCCGTAGCGCTCAAATGTATTGGGATTTTTCAAAATCTAAACAGCGCGATCACGCTGCTTGGTACTCAAACGGTTAAAGAAATAACGATACGTCTAACATGCGCGTGTGTCCGATATCGATGATACCACGCTCTGTAACTTGTTCCCCGTCGAATTAATCTTGGGGAACAGATTTACGAGGGAGGGTAATGACTCAATGCGCGAAGAACAATTGACGAAGTTAAAACTCGAAAACAAAATATCGGAGAACAAACGATGAGAAAGTTTCGAATTGTCTTCGACGATTAAGACGAAATTTACGAATGCTTACTGCGGACGATTACGCGATACGAAGCAACTGAAGCGAATGCCGCAACGCAATGTACGACTAAACGAATGCGACTGAATTATCATACGACGATACGAATGATTAACGATACACTCGTCCGCGAACGCGTGTCGTTGCCGCTCGTATTTGAAAGACCCGCATGGGACGGTTTACTAATCGGTCGCTCACTAAAATGATGCTTACCTTCACGTATGCTTGGAGATACTGTTCACAACTGGAGATTTCGCACAGGACTGTCCACTGATCGTTATGCCTGATGGAACGATTCTGTCTCCATCAACGCTTGCAGCCATGTCCACGAATGTGTGACATCAATCACTTCTCAACCTACATCAGAGATAAGACATCAACCCCCGACTTTCGGACTCCTTTGGACACATCACCACCTTATCATCATAGACTACGCCAAGGCTGTGACGTACCTTAATCCACATCAAAGATAGAATATCGACCCCCGACCTTCGGACACTTTTAACATCATAACCTACACCGAGCCCCTCAACATCCTCAAACCAAAACGCATATAAGCCGAGACTTCGGGCAGATTTTGTTCTAGTCGCTGTTCTTGTACAACCCCTTTCTCCGGTTCAGTGATATTCTATTATTGTAAGTGCTAAATTTATAATAAAGTTCGATAAAAGAAAATTAATATTTGGGTTACGACTCAGCCTTCTTTTCTCTTACAATCCAAGTATCAATTTTACGTGACAAATGCTTGAAGACATTGACGCACCGAAGAAGCCAGGTCAGAAAAGTATCAACTGATCGTTACGACTGACGAAAGTTCTTTAGTCCACATTTAGCGATTCGAAGGCACGGAAACTGACTCTCTGCTAAATGTTCACGATTGAACTACTCGAACGATACTGCCGATACCGTTGTTAGACTCGAGCGAATCCAACACGCATCGAGTTAGACTCCAACAAGGCTTAAATCTAATCTACATACTATCCAAAATAAACAATCTAAAATATAACTATTCTTACGATAAAAGAAAAGATGGGGAAACAAAATAAAAAAATATGTCTAAAAAGACTCAGCTAGGAAGAGCTATGGAAGAGCATACACGCGCCAGCCGCGGCGGCACTTCTAATGAACGCACGCCAATGGGGATATCGATGGGCAACGAAGAGAAGAATCAGTTCGATCGGAAAAATAAGCGCATTCGACCACGAGTCGCGAGACGCGAAAGACGAAAGAAAACGAGTACGCTATCATCGAGAAATCAACCGAACGACGCTATTGTTGATCGACTTTAAGTATCAACCGTTGTTAACTGTGAATTGTCATTTGTTGTTATCAAGTTTAATAAACGTTATTGGTTGAATATAACCTAGTGCATTTCAGTACCTATTACACATATACCTCAGGTTAAAAGAACCTAACTCTATCCCTTCTTTCAAACTGCCACCAGAGATAGCTCCTCTCCTCCAAGATGCAGGTATAGCGATACAGACCATGAATAAAGACATGGAGTCTAGTTATTTCATAACATGAAAAACAACGGAAAAACTAATCGTTATCGGCACTCACTTTTCCAAAATACACACACACAACGAACGCATGGGTTGAGGATAATTAAATAGAATTATTATCTCCGAAACAAATAAACTGAAAAATAAAATAGAACAAGACATATCGCTAAATAAGACAGTCTTCATATTCTCCAATGAAAACACCTCGGACACAGAAATAAACTACTTTACAAACTATAACCAACTAAAAATCATTTTCTCTAAATTAAACAATAAAAAATCATCCGGTTTCGACGACATCCCGAACATTTTGTTCAGACGCTTACCCAACAGAATAAAATAATATTACACAGTACTCTTTAATAATTTTAACAGCCATCACAAAAGGAAAAAAAAATAAAGACCGTTTGTCACCCTCAAACCTGCGATATATAAGTCTCTTACGCAACATAAGCAAAATATTCGATATCGTCATAAATAACCCTTAGTCACCTTTTGCACAAAAAGTAACGTAATTCTAAAAAATCAATTCCGCTTTCTTAACAATCAATTTTTAATAATCTATATTCTAAGCATCAAGAAATTGCGATGTTTTAGTGTTACAGGACCATTACCATACATTATATCATTCTCATTTTTGCACACACTTATGTTTCTTTAAATATTCTATTTTTTTGGACATCAAAAACAAATAGGAAAACTGCTTATTTTAGCCAATGCTCACACCGCGCTGAGTGCACTCGCTCTCGTCCTCCAAAAACGATTCTGCCAACACGTTCCCGCATGTAAATCAAATTTTCAGACCTAAAGAACAAAACTCCATCCCACCTTTCAAACTGCCTCCAGAAAAAGCCTCTCTCATCCAAGAAGCAGGTATAGCGATACACAACATCAACAAAGACACCGAGGATAATGTCACGTAATAAATGACGAGGTGTTATAAAAAGGCGAATGAGCAATAGCCCATTCGTATGCTTTATTAACTGCAGAATACAGACTGACTTACTGACTAAAGGACTGGGGTTTTTATCTCTTCATTATGATTCACGTGTCTTATGGGTGGGAGTCCGGCTATTGTCTTTTCTCACCGCTATCGCATGACTAGGTGTTATCGACATATCCGATGTCGCCAGATGCCTGGCTTTTGGGTGGCGTTACAATAACTTCGTAATATCTAAAACAACGGAAAAACTAGACATTATCCGGCACCCACTTTTACAAAACACACACACAAAACGAACACATGGTGCGAGAACAGCTAAACAGAATTATTATCGCCGAAACAACCAAACTCAAAAACGAAATAGAATAAGACGTAGCACTAAATAAAATAGTCTGCACATTCTCAAACGAAAACACCTCAGACAACCCCAAATAACCAGAAATAAACTACTTTACAAATTACAACCAAATAAAAATAATCTTCTCCAAACTAAACAACAAAAAATCCTCCGGCTTCGACGGCATCTCAAACATTTTCCTCAAGCGCCTACCAAACAAAATAAAATGGTACTACACAGTACTCTTCAACAATGCATTAAACAACACATATTTCCCCAGAAAATGGAAAAAAGCCAAATTAATAGCTATTACAAAAAAAGATAAAGACGGCTCATCACCCGCAAAACCTATGACCTATAAGCCTCCTTCACAACATAAGTAAAATATTCGAAATAGTCATAAACAACCTCCTAGCCTCCTTCTGCACAAAAAATAACGTAATCCCAGAAAATCAATTTGGCTTCCGTCACAAACACTCCACAAGACACTCTACGCAATAAATAAATTTACGTCGGACATCTGCTGGCCGCTTAACGCAAAGCAACGAGTAGCCGCCTGCTAATAGCTTTATAAAAGCAGAAAAAGAGTCGCAATTAATTGGGAACAATTCCAGGTAAACAATAACTGATAATAACAATAACAACGAAAAAGAAAACGCTTTACTAAAGTCAAAAAGGGAGATCTCCCCGTTCGGTCACACAGCGATGTTCTTCACAGAGGGGAGATCCGATGGTTCGGTTGGCCAAATGTTAAGAAAAGTAAAAAGAGCCAACACCACACGGAGTTCCCAAGCGGTCACCCATCTAAGTACTAACCGTGCCCAGCGCTGCTTGACTTTCGTGATCGGACGAGAACGAGTACTTTCAACGCGGTATGGGCGTTGGCTGAAGTAATCAGTTTTGTTATTTCATGTTATCGAATAGATAAAATATATGGGGGCACATGATTTAGAGAACAATTCAAATCATGTTGTTGTTTTTCCTCGGAGTATCGAACCCGTTACAAGTAATGTAAGAACAAATAAACTCCGGGCAAAACAATGTCGCCGCTACATACAACCGTCAAACGTAGACGAATTCGAATTTTCCGGTTCCAAGGAAAGGAGTTACAGTCAGTTGTCGATCAGTTATCAACCAGTTATCAACGAATTATCAACGATCTAATTAACGAATGAATAACGATCCTATTTACGACTTATACACTGCCTTAGCGAATCGGTTAGTACGAGCGTCTTTGCGAGCACTATCTGTATACTAATTTATCATTTTAAATATATTCGACGGTTTCAACAACGAGCAATCTCGCACATTAAACCTCACCGACCAACCGCCCTCTACAGATAAACCTCTACAAATATTTAAGAAAACTTACATGTATGTATGAGGATAAATGGTATTTTGAGACGTCCATTCTGATATATAAAATTTTTCCTGGCTTCGTTTCCCAGACAATGTAGGTACGCGCATACTTAAAAAGTAGCCATAGCCTTCGCAGACAACCTAATCATCTACGTAACAGGCCGCAAAACCAAAACAATAAGAACAGAACTCCAAGAACTTTTTGGCAAAATTAACGATTACTATCATACATGGAAACTAAAAATCAACGCAAGCAAATGCGAAACCATACTGTTTAGACCCAAGTCAAGTGAAATCGGTCCAATAGAAAGAGAACACTGTAAAAAATTTCAACTAAGAGAAAAAGCAAACGAAGGGGAGCTCATACCACACAAAAACTGCGTAAAATATCTAGGCGTAAATATAAACGAAAAATTAAACTACAAGCAGCACATCGAAATTCAACTCTCCAAAGCCAGCAAAGCATTCTGGAAAACAAAAAGGTTATTCTACTCCAAACATCTCAACAGCAAAGTAAAAATTCTGTGCTACCAAGCACTAATCAGACCGATTATAACCTGGCCCAATCTGGTATAACATATCAGCTTCCGTAATGGAAAAAATTCGCATAATCGAAAGAAAATGCAGCAGGGCTTGCCTGAGTACTTACAGATCCGAACACAGCGGATTCAAAAAATATGTAAAAAACAAAATAGTCTACGACCTAGCCAACATTCGCCGCATAGACTGTCACATCCTAAAGCTAATAAGAAACCAGTTCGCGCAAGCTGCAAAGATAAAAGAAAATAGTTTAATCTTCGGTTACTTATTTCCAAACGATTCATATTACAAAAATATACTGACAACATGTTACATCCCCCCTCCCCCGAAACATTTTCATACCTAGATGAAAGAAACTATCTCTAAGACCAAAATAATATCCCAATAAACTACCATATAAAAAGAAAACTAGGGATTAAAACAACACTCTACGAGAAAAACTTAAATGGACAGACCGTAGACACTAGGTGTAGATACAAGATGGCCCTTCCCCAAAAAGACACAGAAGACAATTACAGAAAAAACATAAAAAAATATTGGTGGATACAGAAACCATAATAAAAAAAAAAAATAACAAGAGAAAGAGCCTCAAAACGACAACACTCAAATCTCCTTCCGTGTAAAATAGTGTAAATATTGTAAACATTGTAAATATTGTAAATAATTCTACAGGATACCCCTCCCTTCCCCTCCCCGCATCCCACAGCCCCACCCTCCCCGCCCCTTCCCAAAATCCCACAGCCGCACCCTTCCCCACCCCTTCCCAAAATCCCACAGCCCCACCCTCCCCACCCCTTCCCAAAATCCCACAGCCGCACCCTCCCCACCCCTTCCCAAAATCCCACAGCCCCACAGAAAAAACAATAAGCTAAAAAATGTAATTTCGACACACAAAACATTGTATGGCTATGTCGCACCGTCACGTATCGGCACTTTTGCCTAAACCACCCCACAACCGAAATTCTTTGTTTATTGTGAATAACATACACATGTAGTACCCATCTTATTGGACAATAAACGTTATAAAAAAAAAAAAGAAAAAATCACCTCGTTCTCGTCCGATCACGAAAGTTAAGCAACGCTTGGCACGGATAGTACTTAGATGGGTGGCCGCTTGGGAACTCCGTGTGGTGTTGGCTTTTTTATTTTCTTTCCATATTTTTCATTTTTTTTTTTTTTTTTAATGATCTATGATCGTATACACCGAGAAAAAAATATTAGGTCTGGATTAGGACCTGTTTTTCAAACTAGTACATACTAGTACATACTAATTTTTGACGAATTTAACTATAGCTCCTGATGATACGCATGCACAAAAAATAGAATCCAATTGGCGGCCAGCTAAGGACTGGTTGAGGGGAAGAAATCGTTTTAATGACGATGACCTTGCCGATCGCCTGTGAGAATTTTTGTGCCGCCGTTTTTATCGTCATAACAACATCGATTCGATGGCATCGTTGATGGAAGCGATCGGAACACAATACATTTTTTAAAGAGCTAAGCAGAAGTCAAGAGCATGTGACTGCTGATGTCTCCGGATCAATTAGGTGCTGTCTGTGTGGTCCATTCACTGGACGTATGAATAGAATCCAGTACCAGAATCAGTATAGAATCAAATAACATATAAAATACCCTAATGCCCAGTTTTATATAACCATAACTTTCCAACCACTGCTTTCTGCAACTTGAAATTTGCATTGTCAGATTTTATGCAGCGGAAGCTGCAGGATTGCATAAGAAAGTCAATAATTTTTTATCTCCTGAATAAAATTTAAGGATAAGAAGAATTGTCCTTTTTTTAGCCTCACACGAACTACATTTGTGCAAAGATTGCAATTTGTGTGATTCTTCGAGTGGCCGAACTTCCTTTATAAGATACAGTATACAGGGTGGTTGGTAACTGGTGGTACAAGTGGAAAAGGGGTGATTCTACGCGAAAAAGAGGTCGAAAATATAGAATAAAAATTTTTCGTTTGAGGCTTTGTTTTCGAAAAATCGACTTTGAATTTTCGCTCGGTACGCGTGCACTTTATCACGTCTCGTTATAACGGATCTCACTGTAGATTTTTAAAAAAATTTAAAAAAGAAAAAAAATTAAAAAAAAAAATTTTTATTCTATATTTTCGACTTCTTTTTTCGCGTTGAATCACCCCCTTTCCGCTTGTACCACCAGTTATCAACCACCCTGTTATACGTTAGCAGCAAGCGACTTGTAATTTCTACATATGTATATATTATAACTTTAACCTAAGAAGACTTTACTCTTTCGTAATTCCGAGATAATTGCCGTGCAGTCTCTCACAGTTCGCTTACCAAAAAGGCATCGTTGTCTCCCCTCGTTCTATGGTCAGATTCTCTAAACAAAGTCTGTATTCTTTGACGATACAACATCGAATCACCATTATCTCTGTCTTAATATATTGTTAAATTATCTCACGCATCCTCTAAGCTCTAAACGGTCATATCGTCGACACCTCATAGCTCGGCGACTTCGAGTCGCCGGCTATCGATTATTTTCGAAACATTTACTCAAGCACCCTGCCGAGCTCTTTATTGGGCCCTCAGTCCAGCCGTAAATTACGGTAAGGCTAAATAGTGACGGGATATCGACCATTAATTGTCACGAAGATGCTGCATTGCCGCTAATATATAATATCCAATATATACACGTAGGCTAATATATTTATACATCTTCAGATCAATTTCAAATATTACCAAGTAATATTATGACGATCGGGTTTCATTATACTGCTAATAAAATTTCAAAATGTTTCGTAGTCATGGGTCACTGTATATTGTACTGTATTTGTAAACACCAACATTGCCATGATTAGCTGCTATCATTGATGTTGCTGTCGGTCCGTACCATCAGTTTTATTTTTATTACCAAATAAAAATCTTATTAACGAAGTTATTTTCATCCAATACAAAATAGAAAACATCGATGATACAGATCAACAGTAAATATATATGGTACCGAAGACAAGAAAGAAATCGCGATATTGTCTCCGTTTATAAATAAAAACAGAAATAGAAGTTACAGTTAGTACTTACGTGCATACCTGATGGATTTTCAAATTGTTTTTTTAGAAAATAAACATTTTGCATTTGCGACGAAGATGCATTGCTACTTCTTCCTCGTCTTTATCTACTTATTATATTTATTCCCTGTTTTTCTTCCCAAATCCTCGTAGCTCAAATTGGGATACAACGTGAAAAATTGTATTAATTTCTATCTCTGTTAATATAGAAAAATAGGTTTCTAAAGTTTACGTAAAAATATGTGTAAAATATTTGCTTTCGTTTATTTTTGTTAGAAATTGTAATTTTTTTATCATATTCCACTATTTTATCGAATAGCACGAAAGCTTAACTCAAACATAAAAAATTGATGGTTCGTGTCTGTGCAAAAGCGATCACCATTGTCAATAACTGTGTCGTGATTATTTTTTTAAATTCTGTTTTCCTAACTATGGTCGATGACGTTCACGTTATTGTTAGAATTTATAAAAAAAGTCGTCGTCGTTTAATAGCACAACGTATGAATCTATGTATTAGTATAGCACTGATATATTCACAACTACCATCCATCCAATAGTATGGAAGTAAAATAATAACGTCCTGTTTATCCACCAATCGATGCTGCTTTCGACACTTTTCATCGTTCTTTTACCATTTATTTGCCATTTTTCTTTTCGCTATTCCGTAATTCTAAGACAGGATCGGCCAGCAAACTGTTATTTAAATAAAACTTATTTTTTTTACACTTGTTTTATACTAAATATTATTTTATATCATATTTATTAATGGTATACGGAACTTCTACCCTTTTTATAGCAAATGTATTTGCATGTGCAAGTGTAAGTCCACTCCTTTTTATACTTTTTAACTTTCTCGCTTCTCGATCCGAAAGAATGATATTATGTTCCTCATACAATTTCTCATACACAAAAGACATTTATTTATTATCCTGTATCCTCTATTCTTATTTCAAATAATCAAATATTTCGCAAATTATTTACGAATAATTTACTCGAATACGATCTTGGAATTTATTCGCAAACAACTTTATTTTCAAATAAATTTAAGATAATTTGGGCTAATTTGTTATTTTCATTTCAAATAGAAAGTGCACAATCCGGTTCCACAATACTTTGCGTTTATGTTAATGGAGTGTAAACAAAATTTACACGCAATGTGAAAAATCTGATATATGATTAAAAAAAAAAGAAAGAAAAATAATGCTAGATTTTTCCTACCATGGTATACGTCTGATCTTGGTGATATTGATTATCTTAATCCCCGTAATGCCACGTTTCCGTGAAACCTTTAGGAGACGAGAGATGCAAGCGTATAAAGTATAAAGAATGTGGTCGATATGACAGCGCTCCTTCGCATCAGCGTGCCCCTTTGAACGACTACGCCGTGCCGCGCCGCCGGCAAACGAACAGGAATTTTCTAAACGATGCCTGCGTGTCAACGATGTGCACGCACTTCGACGAACATTGCAACCGCGACGAGCACAGCGTTTGAGATCCGCCATCATCGTTTCACCCCAGCGCAGCACGCACAGCGAAGGGTAATTGCGCGCACTTGTTATAGGGGTGGAAACGGTGAAAGCGTTGAATGCAGTGCACTGAACTTCGTGCACCGGGCATGTCACTTGATAGAAACTTCATTGGATCTTTTGTCTTGATTGGAGGGTGACAAGCACTTTATATGTGGAGAAATTATTAAGAATAGCTTAACATGTTTGTTCTACAGCATGACAACTTTTTATCCAGGAAATCTTATATGAATTTTACTTTTTATAAATATATTTGATATACTAAACAGTTTAAAAATAGCTTGTCAAAAATCATTTATGATCTTCATTGCCTTTAAATAAAGAAACCAAAATATACATATGTATAACTTGAAAATAATCATTTATAAGCTATTGAATATTCAGCAAATATACATGTATAAAATATACCTATCTATATGTATACCTCAACAATTTATAGCTAGCATGTTTATTCAATTTGAAACCCCTTGACCTTTTTCTGTAAAGTTGGTTAATGGATAAAATATTTCGTACTTTATAAATTTCTTAGAAAATCGTAACTTTAGATAAGACTACATTATAGCAATAATTAAAATCGTTTTAATTAAAAAATGAAAATATTTCTCTAAAAATGCATATACAGTGTGTCGAAACATTATTTTCCATAACTTTAAGAGGTGATTCTACACCTTCGGACCGCTGGAAATCTATTTAAGAAATGCACTGCAAAATTGACCGTTAGCATGATTTTCAATTTTTTTATTGTATCGTACTCATTGCAAGGAATAAAAGCCTCAAAGAAGGGTCGAAGCTCAATAGTTCTTATGAAAAAAGTATTAAAGTTCCACTAGTTCTCGAACTTATCTTACTTGCTTGTAATGTACTCATATTTTGTTGAATATTCTGGAATCCTTTATTTATTCTGGAGTATGCAGGTAAACGCTGAAAAGTCACATGAATTGAATAATAAAGAATTACAAAAAAAAGATAACGAAAATAACGAAGTAGAAGAAGAGGAAGAAAAAGAGGAGGAAAAAGAAGAAGAAGAAGCAGGAAGACATTCAAAATAAGAGACGAAAGTTAGATTAGGTAAATAATATATTTACAATTTGGGCTTGGATATACGGTTTATAATATGTATGTATCTACATAATAACATTTTTGTATCTACGCACTTTTTTTTAACAATGTTATCTACATCATTTAGATTGTTGAGAATCTTTTAGTCTATGAAATTTTCCTTACCTTATTTTCCTCATTATTTTCCCTTACCTGAAATTTGCCTTACCTTATTTTCATCATTCTGTAATATAATATGCTGACCACTTTATTTAACCAAATTCATACATTATTCATTCTAATAAATTTCATGGTTCTAATAAAGTCACCAACGACCATCGTGATATTTAACGCGTTAAAAATAGTTTTGTAAGTATCACGTCTCCATTCTGTCGAGATCACGCTGTATACATAGTGATTCCTGGGCCAGTGGAATGAAAAAGCTTTAGGATATCGACGAATAGTATCGAAAACATGTAGATATGGCATTCAAATATTAAAACAGTGTTTAAACAGTCCATTTAGTATTTTTTCCATGCATATAATGCTGGAAGAGATCGGGTAAGAATCGAGTAAGAATATCGAAAACGAAGGGTGGAAACAAAATAATCAAGGAATATTGGAGAGAGATCAATTTGAAGCCGGAAGAGGAAATGTAGAAGTGGGAGAGGGTTAGAACGAGGTGCTATGCACAGAAAGGGATAGACAGACAGATAGATAGACAGTAACCTAATGGATAACGGAACGGATGCTCGTGGATGTGGTACAGGTAGACCGAAATGAGCAGAGGCAGCAGAGGAACAATATGAAAAACCGCGGAAGGAAGATGTAACAAGAGATATTGGAAAGTTAGAGAAGACAGAGCAGAGTATTTAACTGTTTCGCTGCGGAACGCTCAGAAACGAAATGCTCTCTGAGCAGCCAGCGTGACAGTGGGAGAGATCGGTCGCACGGATGGCACGATACTTGGAGAAAGATACTGTGGCTGTTCGTAGCGGAGTACAGGGAAGGCATCGAGCAATGATCGCAAGATTTAGGTGCAGAAATGAAACGCGAATAGCGAACAGATACTGGAAAGAGGCAAAGAAGAAAATGTATACTACGCGGAAAAATACGAATAATAAAATGAAGAATACGAGGGAATGATCAGGATGGAAGAATAGATCGAGACAAGAAAGAGGAAAGATATGGATGAGGAAGATAATGAAAAGAAGAAGGACAAAGCGATGGAAAGCCAAAGACTAAGTTTTTAAGTTATCAAAAAGAAGAACTTTCCTTTTATTTATTATGCACTGGAAAGTAAGTTAAGTTAATACATTTGCTTTTTGCTTTGTAAAATTAGCGTTGTTTTTGTTTCTCTTTTTTTCTTTTTAAGAAAGAATTGTAATCAAAAATCTCCTTTTTCAAAGCCGCAAGGCAGAAAAAATAAACTATTAGTACTACCACAATTTACTATTCAATAACATAGTTATTAGTTAAATTAATAACAAATTCCAGTAATTAAAGGTAGATATTTAAATGTACTAAATACTACGTAGATTGTGGATATTAGAAATTCGTTTCAAATATTGATTTAAAAGTCTTATTGCTAATATTTGTGTATCAATCCATTGATTTTAAATTACATAGATATCTCACCGCATATCGCCCATATTTCTGATAATCTAATACAATGAAGCTTCGTGTAATACGGATCTAAAAATAAATCACTGAAACTGTCTGTTCATTCAATTGACGATACAGACTAAATTAAAGTTTTTCTCTACGATAACAAACTAGTCATACAGGCGACTATATTCGCCTAAAGTATTTGTCATATACACTAGACGTATTGGTTTAATAGTTACACACTGATAATGTTTAAGATATGTACTTGTCTCTTACTAATAAATAGCGAAAATCGCCTCGACATTCAATTATTTTGGAAGAAATAGTAAAAACCATTACACCGCCTTTGTTCATATACCTTATACGTACACGAAAAATATGCGAAATACGCATTTCGAATATTCCTTACGATACATTTTTACAATTATTCCAATGTATCATAGGGTTAAACTGTAGAAAGACTGACTAGACTTCGATTTGCTATTATAGTTTACGTTACAATAAATTGTAAGTACTAATATCCATTACTTATCTAATCTAATAAATAATAATAAAGTATAAATTCTTATAAGCAGGAGGTTATTTTAGATGCTAAAGTAAGTGAAAAATGTACAGCAATATCTTTCCGTTTAAGGTCTCGTTTTCAAGAAAATAGAATTTAAACACATTTAGTTAATCCCGATACACGTACACTAGATTAATTTTCAAAGTTAATTTCCTAAGAAACGAAGAGTCATATGACAAAATCTTATTCTACACTTTCAATTTGTTTTTCACGTAGAATCGTCTCCTCGCCGATTGTATCATCAATACTTTTTTTTTGTTTGCACGTGGAGAAATCCTCATGGACACTCCGCTGCTGCTAATAATCGGTAACAGCAGAGTAGTGTCGGACTCTTACCGTCTAAAACTTCACGATGACCATCCTACGCGTATGACAGGAGTGCTCCAGGAACCTCTTATGAATTATCTTCTGTTGCACCCCCTTCCCCCGTCCTCTTGTTCGAGAGCCAGTCCTAATAATTCTCTGACTATTGAATTTGGCGTTAGAGGGGGACCATTGCCCCTAGCGCTACCCCCCCTTCTAGTCGTGGTCCGTTGGGGCGGCGATGAGGCGGCTCTAGACCGCCTGACCACCATCCCCCTCCATCGCGTTATCCTACAAGGGTGAGTTTTCTTTCTCTCCCTTTCTGCTCGCTCCTTTGCGAGCATAACTCGCTCGCAGAAGAGGCGGACAGCCTCGTATTCCTATGGCCCGCTCAACATCGCTTCTACGATCGCCGAGGGGGTCAATCTTTCGCCTATGACGTGCCGCAGGGTGTAGCGGGACAGCTCCTACACCGGACAAAGCTCCAGCGTGTGCTGCGTCGTGTCCCTGCCCTCCCCGTGTATCATCAATACTGGGACATTCTTCGTGACTATCTAATAATGAGTTTAATTCACAAGATACTACAATGGTAGTGCATATTGTGTCTGCTTACTTGTCCATGATTTGTAAATGTCGATGGCTGCCATACCAGAAGATATGCAAGAAAGAATTTTATACGCTTAGCTATAGTGGCAGTTTTCCAATGGATATCGTGTAAAGAATTGTTTTATATTCCTTATCTAAAGAGGCCTTGTATCTGTGGCGGACGGTGAGACGTGTTGTTGGTTAAATTAATAACGAAACCAGTTAATTTCGTTAACTATATTTACAGATATTTTAAAATGTAAAATACAAAGTTAATCGCAAGCGTTGCTCGCTCTATGATATTCGTTATAAGATTGCGCGATACTGCGGTACTGATACTAATTATTATATTGATTCGCTAGACTGATTAGTAATACTTATTCGCTCGACTGATGATCTCGATGACTCGATACTGATTTGCGCGACTGACTGTGTCTGGAGAACATGGTCGTCTATTTATACTGGTCGAGGGAGTGGGGTTACCAGAAGGTTTGAACTTGTCGCCGGTTGTCGGTTACACGTAGCAGCGAAATTGCTTTGCCCGGAGTTTATTTATTATATTGTGTGCGTCGTACAGTATTAATCCTCTGTGGCAAAACATCTACGTGAAACATCTTCGAATCGAAACGTTCTAACACGCATATGCCGCTAATGGAAATCATACTGAGCAATAACTATGGAATAAACATTTTGTACAGAAAACAGGGAATGTTAATCTTCCGAATCTCTTTTAAACTAGCATGACTTTTTCATACAAGATCATTTGAAAATCATTGTGTTGCAGGTCGTTCAATTTGTTTTGACGGAAAATGTACGATGACATTAGTAACTCGGGAAAAAAGATCTTTAAAGAAAAAGGCAGTGAAATGCGATATTCATCGTTCTAAAAAAAACAATTTTGTGTTTGGACAATTTTTCTATTGGCAAACATAACACATATAAGATATTCAAAGATAAGGAAACTAAGTCAGAGGAAATACTCTGTATGTTGAAAAAAGGCACAATGCTTACCTTGACGACATACTTCAAAGTCATCGAAATCGATGACGTATATCTTATTCTGCGTTGCTTTCATTTCTTTACCTACATTAAAAGGCGAGGATTAGAATTTTGTTACATACTCAATCACGATATGATTCGTCAAACACTATATTCAGAATTGGGTAACATTTTATTCGAATAATAGATAACGGACAAAAGGAAAGAATCAAATTTTATTTCACCAATGAATAAATATCTAATCGAATAATAATTTATTCGAATAAGAAATTATACAAAAAAAATTATCTGAATAAAAATTTACTCGAATACTTTATTATAAGGATTTGTTTATTCGAATAAAAATTTTCTTACGTTATATCGCGAATAAACAAAATAAGAACATATAGATTGAACTAAATATGAAATATATTCTTAAGCTTTATTGTCCAATTGCTGTTATATTGGTTTTTACTATTGCTCTTTGACCAATTAATTATTTTATAACTTAATAATAGGAATTGGACTAATCGTGAATATATGTATGTACAAGATTGTACGTATTTGTGAAGAATGTATACAACTGTTCTTATCATCGTTCGAATAAATAGAAAACATAATTTGCTACGAATAATGAATAATTATTACGCGGATTGAATTCAAATAAAATGACTTTATCTGTATCACCAATTTAAATAATGCCCAACTCTGACTGTAATGTCAAATTGTATATTATGTGCATATGAGGTGGTAGGGCGTGTAGGGTACCAAAGAAATACTCCACGGATTGATTTAACAATGAGTTTATTAATGTGGCGAGAAAGACTTGACAGTTTTACTAGCGCGTGTTCACTGTCGACTCGATTTCACTAATCACTCGCAACGCTTTCTCTGTGACTCTGCGCAACTGTGTGTCGAGCTTTTCCTCGTTTCCCTTTATATAGAGTGCCGAGATTCCCGAAAAAGACAATTTTATTCCAAGGTGGGGAAGCTGTCCTTTTTTTTTTGTCGAAGGCCCTTGCGTTTTTTGTAAGTCCCAGGGTTTATTCTTTTACGACGTTCTGGCCTCGGACGTCGTTCGCAGGCCTTGTAGCTAACACATGCGCTTAACCGTTTTAGCGCCACGCAGCGCATCGCGCTGTTCACGTACTGTGCTAGACTGCATCGTGATATTTTGTCACGATCGTCAATTCGCAACGCGCTCCGAGAGTTTCCTCTGGTAATTACTTTTTTTTCAAATAATCGCAAACCATCTGTATAAACGAAAAAAAATAAACAAAGCGCTATAGCGCTGTATGGCACAACCCGACACGAATTCTTAAAAACCCCTGACACTAAAACGGTTAATCTCTTAGGTACGGTTGAATTATGTGCGGGGCTGTTTCTTTGTACGGTAGAGTTTGGCGCGAATTACGTGTAAACGATACAGCACTGCAATGCGTGACAGATAATGCTGTTTTCTACACACAAGTACATTGAAATGAAGTTTTTGATAATTAAATTATAATTTTTCTTAAAGATATGACGCATATACTTTAATAATTTATGTTAATAATTAATACAATTGAGTGTGATATATGTAAACTCTATAAGGTTCAAATGCGGATAAACAAGGGGACTTTCTCTGTTTTACGGACAGCACGACTTCTTTTGTTTCACGGACAGAGCGGCTTTCTTTGTTTTACGGAAAGCCATTTTGAGAGACACGTATTTCCCAAACGTACGGACAGAGATCAACATCGGAGATAGATAAGATCACAGAAGAAAGAGTAATTATTTAAAACATTGAAGATTGACGGAGAAAGATCGGTAGCTCAGGACGTTGAAAATCGATTCTCGATTTTCAGGTAGACATTGCACAGAACTTGCTATTTATTGTTTACTGTTATTAATTGATTGTTGTTTATTTAATTATTACTGTTATTAATTGTTGTTTACTCCTGTATTTCATTTAAGTATTTTCACAATAAACTCGATTTTCAGAATCGATCTCTGAATTATCCTAGAATTGAACCTTATAAATCGATTTTCGCTACGCCATGCCGCTGAAAGTTAACTTACGTATCGTCATGAACGAGAACGCGAAAGGGGAGAAGATAGAGAGTATAGAATCTATAAGAAGACCGGAAGGCGAAGTATGCTACATTTTCCCCCGGAATATCAAGCAAAAGGCTATCATCAGCAATTATTCAGTTCAGTAACAGTGAAGAAGGCCGCAAACAGTTTAACCAAGGTAGGCCAGTATAGAAATGTTAAACTCACAATGGATGACGAGACAGCAGCGCTATATATCGATACAGACTTAAACTTCGTATTCCGAGACATTTTCCTAGAGGAAGCAGAAATTACCCCCACAAGGAAAATAAAGACGGAAACCGAGAAGTCCAGTCTGGACATGGAAAGACTTCTAGAAACTCTCCAAAAACGAGATAAGCGTGAAATAGAAGAAATAAACTTTAGTATAAAACAATTTGATGGAACTCAAGAAGCCACAGACTGGATATCAGAGTATGAAGAAGAATGCAGAAAATATAAAATAAAAAGTGATGAGGAGAAAGTCAAAGGTTTAAAAAAGTATTTAGCGTTAGTAAAAAGTTAGTAAAAAAGTGTCTGCGTTATGAATCACATAACCTAGATAAAGTACTGACGTCTTCAAGAAGGAGCATTTAGAGAAATTGAAAGAAAATCCGGCGTTTACGAGGGTATCTAAGACGGTGTTTAATCTTTCTAACGCCTGATCTATCGAATCGGCGATACTTAAGACATCATCCAAATAAACGACAACGTATGAATAAGCAAGGTCGCCTAAGGCATTGAGAATGGCCCTCTGAAAAACGGACGGTGCATTCTTCAAACCAAACGGCATCGTTATATGCTCGTATTGTCCGTCGGGGGTAACAAACGCTGTATATTCAGTCGAATTCGGGTGGATAGGGATTTGGTGGAACCCGCTGGCCATGTCCAGGCTAATAAAGTATTTCGCCTTTTGCAGTCTCGCGATCTGATCAGCTATAAGGGGAAGGGGGTACCGATCCGCGAAGGTGTTTTTATTTAGCGCTCGGAAATCTACACATAATCTATCCGAGCCGTCCTTCTTTTTCACGAGTAACATAGGGCTTGCGAATGGTGAACTACTAGGCCTTATGATTTTTGCTCGAATCAGTTCGCCTATCCTCTCTCGGACTATTCTCTGCTCACCCTCGCTGAGTCTATAAGGACTTCGTTGTACGGTGACGTTGGGATCAATTAAACGAATTTCTAATTGGCCCGTATTTACACGAGTCCGCGGGAAACCCGTAATAAATGACTCTTTGCATTTTTTGAGAACAGAAATCAATCGATCTTTGTCGTTACCAACTACATCAGTGTCGACCTCGTTAATGTTGACCGCATCTTCCGCGACTTTGCTACAGGCGTTAACCATTTTTGTCTTACAAATATCGACACTGTTTCGTGTAACATTCACGTCGAAATCTTGGCTCAAAATTTCACGACCAATCATGATATCGTATTTTAAGTAGTTATCAGCAAGGACATGAAAAGTTATCTCCAATGTAAAACCGTTAATACATACAGTGGACAAGATCTGAGATGTACTGTTAACACAAGTATTCCCTATGCCTCGCATTACTACATCAGTCGTTCGTTTGCCAGAAAATTTCGAGGCTACAGATTCTTTGATTAATGAGCATTCGGCTCCGGAATCGAAATAAAATGGGAACGACTCACCCAGATGACTTAAACTACCAGCTGGAGGCTCCACCACGCAGGAGTCGACTCGACGTTCGTTCTTGGAGCTGGGTTTTCTGTCCTGCAGTAGCGGACAATCAGGTGCGATATGGCCCTCCGCACGACACTTGAAGCAAACCACCTTGGACGATATGGTTGGGCGGCTTTTTTCCTGGTGTCGCGTATCCTTCCGCTGTTCGCTGCGCATCCTCTTGCGGCACTCCATTATTTTGTGTCCGTGAGTACCACAATAATGGCACTTCACCCGGTGGTCCGCTAACTTGCGTCGTTTGGCTTCAGGTTCCTCCGATGAATTTCCTGACGAAGATGTCGGCTGATCGTTGTAAGGAAGAACTCTCATTTCATCATAAAATTGGTCCTCCGTCTTGATATTATTCGCGAGCGTTAGTCGTCGAAAGCGTTGATCTTGTGAACTTAGCATATAAAGGGCGAAGGCATTGATTACTTCGGGCATCGTTAGATCTTGCAACTTCATCTGCAGCATGGAACGGAGGCGACTACCGTAAGCTCCTGGGGATTCGATCTCCGACGGTCATTCTCTGGATATCCTTATTAACGCCGAGGCGGCTGTCTCTTTGCCACCAAAACGCGAAACGTTCCTTAAACGTTGGCCAGGAAAGCTTTTCACCGCGCACTATTTGTGAAAGCCAATGCGCAACAGAACCCTTTAGGGCGCGATTTAGAGCAGAAAGTAACGCACTATCTTGTATCGGGTAGTCTTTCAAAATCAGATCAGTATATGAGCACCACGCGGATGGATCGGCGCCCGTGCCTTCAGAGTCAAAACGTGGTAACGTTACATACTTAGGTTCCGTATTCGGTCTTTGCACCCTCGGCTGAGTTATTCGGTCCACGATTCTCATGAGTTGTTCCATGGTTATACATGGGCTTGATCCCACTTCTGATGTCGGGTTAACATTTGAATTTAAGGCGCGTAATGATTCTTCGTTTGAATTAGCCATCGTTTTACAAAACAGAGATTACATTTACGCGTATATACAAGATTTTACAAAATATTATGAATATTGAGTTTAATGAATAATAAGATTAACAAACGATAAGATTAACTAATGATTAGATTAAAGAATAATAAGTTTAACGAATAATGAGTTTAATTAACGCTATTAACAATGTTCTTGGGTTCAAACGAATCCACGGTCAACGGGATAACTCTTTACTATGCGTAGAATAATTTTAGACACAAAAAATACGATTTCTGAGATGCTCGGTAAACTGCTCGATGTATCACTTTCCAATGCGATCACACGAATGAATATCTAATGAAAATCTTTCTCGCTGTACGACTGCATTTGTTTGCTATATGCTCGCTGGAAGCATCGAGAAGGTTCCAATCGCCGTTGCTAGGCAGTTTCTGCCAAGAGTTTGTTGTATACTCTTTGGAAGCATCGAGAAAGTTCCAAACGCCGTTGCTAGGCAGTTTCTGTCTGGAGTTTGATTCTTAATACAACGTGCCCCATTATATCGACATCTCCAAAGTACAATTCTATGTGATTTCTAGGGAGAACTATACAACCGATCTACACCTTCGTCAGGCAAAACGTTTATCCCGTGACCGTGGCTACGTTCGGCGACCGGTTGTCACCTCGAACCCACTTTCGCTATCACAAATATCGAACAATTACAATCAGAGTGAATGACAGCAATTGCTTAATTACAGCTTTGATAAAATCTAGGCTAAAGCATTAGAAGACTTTCCCAAAATTGCAAAGGGAAGGCTCCGGTTTTCCTTTCGTCTCCGACAAACAATAAAGGTTGGTCTGCAATACGATACGCTTACAACTTCAAATACCTTTCAGGTTCGTTCATTGAATATGCCTTAGAGAAAGAACTACTAATATTGGAAGTAAAGAGGAAAATGGATGATGTTACGCCACGAGGCTTACCACAGGCTGTATTTTCTAACCGTCGCTCGCGGTCCTACAGTGTCGCAGGCAGATCGTCTTATCTGCCCGCCGCATCATATACAATGTATCGACGAGAGCCTAGTTGTCGCCAAGCAGCGAGCTCTAGAAACGTCGATTTTTGACGGTTACGTTTTCACACTCAAGAAGAGGCATACGTGATCATAGGCGCGAGCGGTGGCGTGACCCGAGCATAGTGGGGGTCGTCTTCCAAATGAGACAAAGGAATGATCGAAAAGCGATCAGTTCCTTCTGACGAGTCAAACGTGACACATCGACAATTCTGACGAGCAAAATCAATTCATCTAGAGATATCGAAAAGTCGAGTCAATTTTCTGTAACATATTCATCTTATAGTTATAAAATACATTATTCTATGTTAACCTGTTAATACAGTGTTACATTCATTTAACCACCTCTGTTGTCTTAACCGAAACAGGGGAACGACTAATTCGCGGCGTCGATTAACATAATCGTAGCGAGAATTTACGCCTCTCGCTGACGCGTTTTCCTAGCGACCGCGTCTCCGCGAACGGTCGTAACATTTGGTCCTTCGAGCCGGATACAGTGGCAAGTGAAAAGTGCACGCCAGTGACACCCACTACCATACAGTGCCACGTGAATCCAAGACAATCAGCAGCAGAAGCGTTACCACTCC
>JACSOB010000124.1:0-105982 GCA_019677175.1 Bombus sylvicola
TTAATTATGTTTCTGCATGTTGAGGTTATTCGGTGTGTAAACAGAGAAAACACGTGGATAAATTGTAAGGTAGAAAATATATTTAAATAGAAGTGTAATAAATAAGAATACAATTTGAGCTGGTCCAGATCCGCACGCTAGCTGTGTTACCTAATAACTGAAAACCCCGAAGCCAACGTCGCCTGTCTACTGTTTATGGCGTGACTTTGTCGCAGTCTTTTGCCTACGCGCTGTCGATGGCTTCAGTGCTTGAGAAAACTAAAAAAGACCAGATGTAGAGTTTTCTTAGAAGTGGTAACTATTTCAACACTGCATACTTCCACGGGAAGGCCATAGAATAGGATTGGCCAGGAAAATTCAGTGCTTCGCAAACCGAGTACGGTTGTTTCTTGAATATTGGATTTGAATTTCTGACAGGACGTACACTTCTACTCTGCATTTCTTTTTCTTTCATCTGCTCCTTATTACTGAAATTTTTCTTATGATACGCTTATTCATACTGTCCCAACATTCTAATGAAATCATGCGTTGAATGTATCATTTCTTTGTCGATTCTATCTTTAATTTGAATAGGTAGCCCAATAACGATTAAATTTATTCTTGTGCTTTCCGCCGTCTCTCTCTCTCTCTACTTCCAATATTAAACGTTCTTTTTTATGGCGTACTCAATGAACGAACCTGCAATGTATTTGATGTTATAAGCGTATCGTGCTGCAGATCAACTCTTGTTGGTAAAAACATTTTTAGAAATGAAGTTTTCCAATCTTCCCAGTTGTATTCTTTATTCTTCAACGTCTTTGTTTGATAGCATTGTAGTGCTATTTTTCCCAAATACATCTTCAAGCACTTGATTACTTCTCCTCATTTTGGATTTTCAGTTCTTCGCACTCCGTTTCGCACTCTGATATCCAATCTGTGGCTTTTTGTGTTCCATCAAATTGTTTTAAGGTGAAGTTTGTGTATTTTCGACCAATCGCGGGGAGACGCAATCGCGAGGAAACACGTCAATGAGAGTCGTAAATTCCCGGTATGATTATAATAATCGACGTCGCGAATAGATCGATCCCCTGATTTCCGTTGAGATAATAGGGGTGGTTGAGGTGGTATAACGCTGCGATTAACAGGGTTATAAAGTTTATGTTTTCAACACTTAAGAGTAACACTGAGGCGTACGTATAAGTTAAGTATAGTTAAATAAGCCGTAAAATGAAAAAACAGCCCGAAATATAATATATAATAATCTAAACAATGCTATGAATATTTCGATGGGAGCTCGTTGGTGACGCAATTTCAACTGTTCGAAATTTTGAGTGGTCATCTGTTTATGGCTCGGACGGGCCCTATCCCTTCTTTGGGAAATTCCGGATTACGTGTCCTCCACGAGCTATAAACTTAATGGCTTCGAGGTGCCGGTTGGGGTTAGGTTATAATGAACTTACGACTCAGGGGGTTTCGGAACCCCCAGGTCCCATCGGGTTGGGGAGCACGAGGCGGGTATGGGTTCTCGGGGCGTAGGACCATGCCCTGAGAAACCCCGATGTATCTGATGTACCCTATAGTCGGATGGCGACTGGTCGGTTCCTCGAAACCCGTCAGTCAGCTGATCCGGTGCGGTGAACTTCGGAGAAGTTGGTGGGCCCATACCGGCCAAAGACCACTCACCTCACCTTCACGTGGGGCTCCCTGTCACCCTGCATCGGCCTTGTCCGGGGTAGGGTGCGAAAGAGTGAGTGGCACCAGGACGGGAAAAATGATGACGACGCGGCAATAAACTAAATTTAAAAATTTAAAAATATGGATCATACAAAATCAAGGAATAAAGTTTACGGTGCAGGGGAGGGATACCCCAGTACCGGCGCAGAGGGAGGTTGTAAAGTGGGCCCCCATGCGTTGTCAGCAAGCGACCACGGCCACCCGAGAGTGGAGCACCAGGCTCTCGGATGTGTTAATGCGTCTGGTACCAGAAGTGTAGCGGTGGAAAGCAAGGACCGCAATAAGGAGGAGGAGAAACGGAAAGAGAGAAAGAAAGGGGAAAGAACAACTACCGAGGATATGGAGATAGAATCTTCAAAAGAAAAGACGGTAGGAAGTCCTCAAAAAACCCAGGAGGAGGGGAGAGACCCTTTTAGGATCCCTCTAACAGAGGAAGCCAAAAGGCGCAAACATAAGAAAAAAGCGCAAGGGTCTCCCACGGAAGAAGAGGAGTCAGACGCCTCAATAGCATCCGGGGCGTCATCCTCTAGGTCGGTCAGGGGAAAGAAGAGGAAGCTGGCCCCAGAAACAACCGGACCAGAGATCCCTGACAAACTGTTACAGGAGATCGGATCCAGCTCATACGCGGACATAAGTGCGGAGCATGCCCGACAGGTGGAACGGGTACTTTGGGTAGCAAGAAACTCGTCCCACCTGAAAGGTACCTCTATTAGGGACCTAAAGGCGGCAGCAACTTATTTCGCAGCGGCCTGGAAAGATCACAACAGGAGGACGCTTAGGGATAACCGGAGCAGAGATGACAGGT
Organism: Bombus sylvicola; assembly: GCA_019677175.1. NCBI lineage: Eukaryota > Metazoa > Arthropoda > Insecta > Hymenoptera > Apidae > Bombus > Bombus sylvicola. The sequence goes on from JACSOB010000124.1 coordinate 2,519, forward strand.
CCGGGGAAATGGACCTGCTGAAGGAAGAAATAATAAGATTGAGGAAGGAAAACGAAGAATTGCGAGCTCAACTGGCTGAGGACAGGGCACAGAGAGCAAGCGAACTTTGCGAAATGAGGAGCCAGGGAATCCAGGGCGAAAACCGTCGTCTGGGTGCACTGGAAAGGAAGGTCGACATGAACGCCCCGCAAATAACAAGGGAGATCATGTCTCAGGTGAGGGGAATGCTGGGGCAGGGTGCCATGCAACCCACAGTTCCGCAGCCTGTCCCCAGAACCAGACAGCGGGGGAGAAACCACGGAATGGAGACAGTGGAAATAAAAGCTCCCCCGAAACCGACGGAAGAGGAAGAATGGGTACTGGTGAGGCCCAGAAAGGAGAGGAAGAGGGTCAGCTATGCAGCTATAGCGGCCACCCCAGCCAAGATACCACCACCAGCTGGAGAACCAAGCGCGGCGCCCAGGAACAATAAAAGGCAATTAAGGAATGATTTTCCCCCACTGACGGTGTATGCCAGAGAAAGGAGAAATGGACAGGAAAGAACACCAGGGAAGACCGGAGTACTGCCTCGCAACCCGCGATCCTCTGCGGTCACGGTAACACTGCAGGATGCGGCCAAGACCACATATGCAGAGGTCATCGCGAAGGCACGAGAGCGTATCCCCTCAAAAGAGCTTGGGGTGACAAAGATAGAGATGAAGAGGGGGGTCACTGGGTCAGTAATAATTAGGCTGCCTGGCGATAAGAACAGAGAGAAAGCAACTATGCTGGCGTCCAGGCTAGCTAATGTGCTAGACCCAATGGCAGTAAGGGTGATGGCCCCGGTCAAGAGAGCCGAAATTAAAGTGGAGGGCATCGATATTTCGATGGGGAAGGAGGAATTAAGACAGGCTGTGTCCAATGAAACCGGGTGTAAAACGGAAGAGGTCATAGTCGGAGACATTATTGTCATGAAGGGTGGATTGGGCACAGCCTGGGTCAAATGCCCGGTGGCTGGGGCCAGAAGATTGGCCGCAATAGGGAAGTTAACTGTGGGCTGGTCTTACGCCAAGGTAACGGCGGTCCCCAAAAGGCCACTACAGTGTTACAGATGCCTGGAGATAGGGCATGTGAGGGCCACATGTCCGTCAGCCGTAGACAGGAGCGGATTATGCCATAGGTGCGGAAAGGAGGGGCACATGGCACGTGCATGCACGGCTGCCAGACCTAACTGCCCGCTCTGTGAAGCACTGGGAGTGCCAGCCGAACACAGAATGGGGGGAATAGCATGTGCTCCCCCCAAAACTAACAAGAGGATGAAGAAGAACAGAAGAGAGGGCCGGGAGATACCGGACAGAAGAATGACTACTGGCCAGGAGGAGGCCATGGTGACGGAGTAAAATTCCATCACAAGGTGCTACAGTGTAACCTGGGGCATGCGAGGCGAGCTCAAGACCTGCTCTCCCAGACCATCCGGGAGAACAGGATAGCCCTCGCAGTTATCGCCGAGCCATACCGGGTCCCAGTCGAGGCAAACTGGACGCAGGACACCGGCGGAAAGGTGGCGATCACGTGGGACCTAAACTCAGGTCCAGGCGGCAAGCTGCTCGACCAAGGAGAAGGATACGTGGCGGTCGAGTGGGCAGGAATCGCAGTGGTGGGAGTTTATGTTTCCCCGAATAGCGGGATGGAGGCCTTCGAGGACTTCCTGGACGGGGTAGGTAGCTGCATTAGGAGATGCCTACCGCGGCAAACGCTGGTCCTCGGGAACTTCAATGCACACTCCGTGCTTTGGGGAAACTCGAGAACCACTGCGAGGGGAAGGCGGCTGTTGGATTGGGCGGCGAGTTCGGGCCTAGTGTTAGTTAACACGGGCAGCGTCCAGACGTGTGTGGCATGGAGGGGTACATCTGTGGTGGATCTCACATGGGCCACACCAGGACTACACCCTCGAATTAAGAACTGGAGGGTGGTCGAAGAGGCTGAGACGCTGTCCGACCACCTCTATGTGTGCATGGAGGTGGAACATCAGCGCAAGGATAGGACCCGAAAAGGAAGACCGAAGCCGACCCAACACAAGTGGAGCCTGAAAGGGCTGGATAAGGACATGCTGGAGGCAACAGCCGCTGGACTGGCCTGCAGCTGGGATGCCCGTGATGCCACGGCCCAGAAGACTGTGGACGAAGAGGCGGAAGAACTAGCCAAGGATATGAAGAAAGTATGTGACGCAGCGATGCCACGCGTCTCCAGGAAGAACGGAGGAAAACGGCCGGTGTACTGGTGGAATCCGGACATTGCCGAAGCCAGAGAAATGTGTTGTAGAGCTAGGAGGGAGTATGCCAGGGCACAACGTCGCAGGCGAACGAGAGACGAGGAGGAGATCTCCAGACTTCACTCACAGTATAACCAACTAAAGAAGGAGTTGAAGAGGAAGATCAAATCCTCGAAGGAGCAGTCCTGGAAGGAGCTCGTGCAATCGGTCGATTCAGATCCATGGGGAAGGCCGTATAAGATAGTAATGAGGAAGATAAGAGCAGCGGCCCCCCCACTGACCGAGAGCATGGATCCGGAGCTGCTTGACAAGGTGATCGACAATCTATTCCCCAAGCAGGAGGCAGGGACAACAACTAAGGAATGCTTCCCCTCCCTCTCCTTCCCGGAGGAGGAAGAGCGAATATCATCTCCATCGCCTTCCTCGGACGGGAGTGAGGGGGAGCCAGAAACAGAAGAAGAAGGGGAAATCACCGAAGAAGAGCTTCGAGAGGCGGTCAAGAAAATGGCCTCCCGAAATGTAGCTCCGACACCTGACGGCATTCCAGGACGGATATGGGCCATAACGTTCCATCTGATGGCCCCCCGCCTGCGATATCTTTTCAACAGATGCCTTGTCGAAGAAAAATATCCCAGGATTTGGAAGACGGCAAGGCTTGTGCTCCTGAGAAAGGAGGGAAGACCTCCGGACTCTCCGTCCGGATACAGACCCATCTGTCTCCTAGACGAAGTAGGCAAACTGCTGGAGAGGGTGATTGCCGCTCGCCTAGAGAGACACATGAGGAAGGAGTCTGGCTGGCATGACCGGCAATACGGATTCCGCCGGAGCCGATGCACCGTAGACGCAATCAGGGAAATGAGGGAAAGAACGACGGACCTCACGTCCGGCCAGGGGGTGGCATTGGCGGTCTCGTTGGACATTACCAATGCGTTCAACACGATCCCGTGGTACAGGATCATGGAATCTCTGCGAGGCAGTAGCACTCCTAAACATCTAACAGGAGTGATCAAAGCCTACCTCAACAATAGATGGGTAGGCTATATCAGCAGAAGGGGCAGTGAGAGAAGAAGGGTTGAAAGAGGAGTCCCACAGGGATCGGTGCTGGGGCCAATCCTTTGGATCACTGCCTATGACAGGGTGCTACGAAGCCCAAGACCGCAGGGCACGGAGGTGGTCTGCTACGCAGACGACACTCTAGTAATTGCCGGGGATCGATGGTGGTACGAGACCGCCAACCTGACCGAGGACGCGGTGGCATGCGTGATGCGGGAGATACAGAACCTGGAACTACGCGTGTCACCGGCCAAGTCGGAGATGATGGGATTCTACGACGCAAGAAGAAGAGGCCCTCCTCCCCCAGATTTGAGTATAGACGTCGGTGGAGGCAGAGTGATGGTGAGGAAGACGATGAAGTACTTGGGACTCACCATCGACGAGCAATGGACCTTCGAGCCACATTTCCAACAACTAGTGCCGAAGGTCGCACGAGCAGCTAATGCCTTGTGCGGACTGCTACCGAACCTGGGAGGAGGAGGCACAGGAGTGCGTCGTCTATATGAGGGAGTAGTACGCTCTCGGGTCCTATACGGTGCCCCTATATGGGCAGAAGACCTTAACAAAAGTAATCGCTGCAAGGCCCTCTTGAGAAGCTTACACAGGAGGACAGCAATAAGGGTCATTAGGGGTTACAGGACGGTGTCATACACATCAGCCACCGTCCTAGCAGCGTCCCCCCTTTGAGCTTCAAGCGCTAGCACTCAAGGGGAGGTATGAATGTAGGAAGAGGATGCTACAAGGACCCGAAGAGGTTGCCCAGCCCATCGACTTGGATGAGGTCCAGGACCGCATATGGAGACGGTGGGAGACGGAGGTGCGTCAAGAAGTCCGGGAGAGACCACACCGGGCAGCGTGCGCCGTGCTTCCCCATTGGGAGAGGTGGAGACAGAAGAGAGGAGCTCCACTTACCTTCAGGATGACCCAGATACTTACCGGTCACGGGGTATTTGGGGAATTCCTGAAGAAGATAGGAAAGGAAAACACGTCCCTTTGTCATCACTGCGGGACAGAGGAGGACACGGCACAACACACGCTGGAGGTCTGCCCGGCGTGGGAGCTACCGAGATCCATACTTCGATCCGAAACGGGTGATGGACTTACTCCAGGAAACATTGTAGAGGCTGTTCTCGAGGGTGGACACAAAGCCGCCGCCGTCCGCGACTTCTGCGAGCGAGTTATGCTGGCAAAGGAGTGGGCGGAGAGGGATAGGATAAGAACTCGTCACCCATCAAGAACAGCTATAGGAAGAAGCGGGAACGCAAGAAGAAACAACAACGATGTGGAATGACGCCAGAGGTGTGGTCCCTCCGGCGGTCATGCATACATAAATAGAGGAAGAGTCTGAGAGACCAGACGGGAGTGCCGGACGATGGAAATCTGAGAGGGAACTCGAGGCACCCCAACACGTCAGGAGGCCACCGTGGAGTTTTAGTCGGTAAAGTTTTAGTTAAAGTTAGTTTTAGTGCTCGAATTATTGTTCTTTTATTTTTATATCCTTGGAAAATTTCTTCCCGTACTCAACTCACTCGAACTAACTCGCAAGACTAAAAACCACGCACTAAATAGCTTGCAAAACTAGTAACCACGCTCTGCTACCATGTTAAGGTAAAGAAAGGATTTGGAAATACAAATAATTGACTTTATTTCACACACAACAGCTATACATTATATCTAACACTCTGAAGACCTCGACAACCTTCTTGCACGCACGCTTGTTCTCAACCAACTCTTCCAGATTCTTCTAACATCTGGCGACAGTCTTTTGTCTCAACTAAGACCTGGACGCCCTCTGACTCTTACACACACACTCTCATGTACAGTGTAAATGTATCACTTCCCTAACAGTTATAGATAAGGAGGGCTTCCTGGCCCCGGTGGTGAGAGGAGTCAGAGGAAGGGAAAGCATGTCCATGGTAATGTGGTCAAGTATCGCGGCCAAATCGAACAGTGAAACTGCTGAGGAGGTGGGTAGTGTGTCGAAAGGGGATGTCTCTGTATCGGAGAGTAGTTGCTCCGGTACCCCGATTGTAAATAGGAGTAGGAGGCAAAGAGAGCCTCTTATCCGAACGGCAATGAAGACCCCGAGGAGTTCCGCAGGAGTGGAGCGAGGCACGGAGGAGTGTGTCCTCGTTAGGCCATCGGAGTGGGAAGATATGATCGAACTGATGAGAGGGGCTTATGAAGACCTCAAGAACGCGGTAAGGAGATTCCATCTTATTTCTAAGAAGGACCCGAAGATTTTCGAGCTGGCTACGGCGGCGAACAATGAGGCCTGGGGGCAGCTGGTGACGACTCTAGGCAAGAAGGGGTGGAGAGGTAGGAGGAACTAATATGGATGGACTCATATGGATAAGGTTACTAAGGAAGATAAACGTACGGCGCAGGGGGTTTCGGAGCCCCCAGGCCCCGTCGGGATTGCGAGTGGTTTCCCAGGCTCGACCCGACGGTTATCCGGCTACTGGAAAAACGGCGGGAGGGAGGTGGCACCCCAGGCACCCCCTTGTACGGTAACAGCGACTGGGACAAAGGCGAACAGCAAGAGGTTGGCGGTTAGTAGGGAAAAACCAAGGCTGGTGTCGGACGTCAGAATAAGTGACAACGTCACCATATCGGTTGTACCAAGGACTAGGGGGGGACGAGGAAGGCGATCCCTTTAAGCCTAGTGGGAAGATTCAGAGGAGCCCCACGATTGGTGGTAGGTCCGATATTGAAGTAGCGGAAGAATCGGAGGATTCCGTAGGGATGAGGGACAGCGATCTCGGTACACCTGTGACTACGACAGGAATGGCTTATGCTAAATATTTGGCGAGAAGAGTGGCGGAGAAAAATGCTAGGACGAAACAGGCGAGTATAATCATGCCCGGCGAAGCGGAGGACAGCGATTCAACATGCTTTCGCTCAACAACCAAATACTGCATTTCGACAAACCGAACGTGCACCCTTAGCAGAACGAGCCCGACCACGGTGTCTAAAATGCAACCAATTGGGACACCTTGCCAATCAATGCCGAAATTTTCAATCGGCCAGTCAACAAAACCTCCCGCCATACCGAGTGAATCAAACCTACATAGAAACAGAAACTCACGACAAGACAACGGAAGATCAAGAAAAATTCCAAGCGTTAACACCACAACAGACAAACTCCTCACAATACGGTTTAACACAAGAACGGACATGTAACACACCTTATCGACAGGAGCAGGAATCAACCTATTGAAGAAAAACAAAGTAGTGTAGCTGCACTCGACAGTAAACTTTCCAACAGGTCGTACGCGAGAGAAAGCAGATTTCTCGTGTGTTCCCGTAGTAGGTGGTAGATTTAGCGACTGATAGACAAAGGCTGTTTGTCTCTTTGGAGGTCCTTCGCTATAATAAATCCTAAGGTTTATGGCGGGTCCTTAGGCTAGCTAAAAACTGTTCGGTACGAATGCATTGACATCTGGCAATCATCTTGTCCGCAGGTATAGGGTCTTGTGTCGTGCGTCACGCGACGTAAACTGTTGGAAAGTTTACTGTCGAGTGCCGCTACAGTACCCCCTTACCAGTGATAACGTTTTATAAATTTTTTGATAGATCTTACGTGCTACTTATTTAAAGACCTGCCTGGAAATAATCAGGAAAGCGAACTCTCCTGCCCGAGCGCGTGGTGTACCGACTTTTTGAGTCGTCTTCGCGTTGCTATGCCCGCTCGGCGTTTTGCGTAGTTGTGATTTTAAACGGTATAAACCTGTCGTGGATTCTTGCGCTAGTTTCTAATTGTTGTTGTTCGATGTCGTCGGATACAGTGAAAGCGGGTTTCAACCGATCTAGGGAGACTATTACATTTTTATTGTTTATTTTGATGGTAAAAGTCTTTTTTCCGCGCTGTATGACCTGATAAGGTCCGTCGTAGGGTGGTTGTAAAGGGCCTCCGCTCGCGTCGTGGCGTACAAATACGTATGGTGCTGTTTCGAGCTCGCGGAACACGAAGCTTTTCTTTTCGCCGTGTCGCGTAATCGGGTGAGGCCTGATTTTTTTTATTTGCTCTTTTAGACGGTTCGCGAATTCCGTGTTGGCCTGATGCATCGTAGGTACGAAGAATTCTGTCGGTAATCGTATGCCGGTACCATAAACCATTTCGGCTGCCGTCGCGTTCAGGTCCTCCTTGAAAGCGGTTCTTATGCCTAATAAAACAATTGGTAGGATTTCTACCCAGTTGCTCGTATTGTGACATTTTATTGCTGCTTTTAGTTGTCGATGTAGGCGCTCTACCATCCCGTTGGACGCGGGGTGGTAGGCTGTTGTGCGTAAATGCTTGATGCCGAGTAATCGGAATAGTTCGTTGAATAAGTTTGATTCGAACTGGCGTCTTTGATCAGTCGTTATTTTTGAAGGTACGCCGAAACGAGCTATCCATGTGGAGAGGAGGGCTGAAGCGACGGTTGCTGCCTCCATGTCGGCGATGGGAATGGCTTCGGGCCAACGCGAAAAGCGGTCGACAAACGTTAGACAATATCGATAGCCCTGTGAATATGGCATCGCGATGATGTCTACGTGTACGTGTTCGAAACAGCCGGCTAATTCTCCGAATGTTCCGACGGGTGCGGATACGTGCCTGGTGACCTTGCATCGTTGACACGGGATACATTGTCGTGCCCAAGTCCGGCAATCTTTATTTATGGACGGCCAAATGAAACGCGACGTCACCAGTTTCTGAGTTGCGCGTATCCCTGGATGGGAAAGTCCGTGGAGCGAATTAAATACATCGCGTCGCAAGGGTTTCGGTACGTACGGTCTTACCATACCGTTTGATACGTCGCAATATATTTCTGCGTCGTGATCAGGAAGGCGTATCTTCTGTAACCGTAGCGCGGTTGTGTTGGAATTTACAATGTCGCTGAGTTCATTGTCGTTTTCTTGCGCGACGACGAGAGTTTGGTGATCGACGGACTTCCCTATCGCGTCGATGCGTGACAGAGCGTCGGCTACGCTGTTGTCTAGCCCCTTTATGTATCGAATGTCGGTGGTGAATTGCCCTATGTAGTCTAAATGTCGGAATTGTCGCGGCGAACATTTTTCTAATTTTTGTTTGAACGTGAAGGTAAGAGGTTTATGATCAGTATATATTGTAAAGTTCCTGCCTTCTAAGGCGTGTCGAAAATGTTTGACTGCGGTGTATATTGCGAGTAGTTCGCGATCGTACGCGCTATATTTTTGCTGAGCGTGGGTCAGAGATTTCGTTGCGAATCCTAGCGGTTGTAATTCGTTATCCGCGCGTTGTTGTAGTACTGCCGCTATTGCGTAGTCGGATGCGTCTACCGTGAGGTTGATCGGCGCACCTGGTATCGGATACGCCAGCATCGTGGCGTCCGCGAGAGCACGTTGCGATTCGCGAAAGCTGTTTTCTGACTGTTCTGACCATTCGATGGGCGCGTTGCCCTTTGTCGCGCCTTTTAACAGGTCGTTAAGTGGCTTGAATGTTTTTGCGGCGCCCGGTATGAAACGTTGGTAAAAGTTTATCATACCGAGGTACCTACGTAGTTGCTTGGCGTTCGCAGGCTTCGACAATTTTACGATCGCTTCGACTCGTTCGGGCGGGGGCTTAATTCCGTCGGGGTTTACCGAGTATCCGAGGAACGCGATTTCATGCACGCCGAATTCGCATTTCGTGGGGTTTATCACAACCCCGTAATCGTTGAGACGGTTGCGCAAGATCTTCAAATGTTCGCAGTGTTGGTTTTCGTCGTCCGAGGCTATGAGAAAGTCGTCGATGTACGCGTAGACGAAGTCGAGTCCGCGTGTGATTTCGTCGACGAACCGCTGACATGTTTGAGCGGCGTTCCGAAGTCCAAACATCATGTTTGTTGCTTCGAAAAGCCCGAAAGGCGTTGTTATCGCGGTTTTTCGATGTCCTCGGACGCAATCGGGATCTGGTGGTAAGCGCGGACTAGGTCGATTTTTGAAAAGATACGCTTACCATGCAGATGTTGCGCGAAATCTTCGATATGTGGGGGTGAGTACCTGCCGGGGACGGTGCGGTCGTTCAACGCACGGTAGTCGCCGCATGGTCGCAGGTTTCCGTCCTTTTTCGGCACTACGTGCAAGGGTGATGCCCACGGGCTTTTCGATGGTCGCATCAGGCCTTGCTCGATCATGCGTTCGAATTCCGCCTTTACCTGTTTGAGTCGATCAGGTGCGAGCCGACGCGGTTTGTTGTAGACTGGTGGACCGGGTGTGGTTTTGATGTGGTGTACCACGCTGTGTCAAATCCTTTCTCTTCCGAAGTTCGGTGGGCGGGTGAGGTCCGGGAATTCTGCCAAGAGTTGGTGATAAGGTGATTCGCCGATGACGGTCTTAACGGACACTTCGTCTGTTGTGGCGGTGTATCCCTTTGATGACATCTGGGTTGTCGAGTCGATGAGCCTTTTGTTACGTGGGTCCACTAGCAGCCCGTAGTGGCTTAGAAAATCCATGCCAATGATGGGCGTTTTGACGTCAGCTACGGTAAAGTCCCACTTGAATGCTCTGCGTAGGGACAGGTTTAGGTTCATCGCGACGGTGCCGTATGTTGTGATTCGTGTGCCGTTGGCCGCGAACAGCTCGTACTGGCTTCTGTTCACAGGTCTGTGTAGCTTGTTGCGCGGGTATACGCAAACGTCGGCGCCGGTGTCGATGAGATCGGAGATCCGTGAGTTCTTGTCCGTTACGAATATGCGGCGAGATGCCAAACCGTCGTCGTTTGCCGCTTTTACGGACGGCTGGTCCCGTTTCCCGAATTCCACGAGCAAGGGAATGTGCACTTTCTCGCGTTTTCTCGGAACTGTGCGTGATACTCAGAAGGAGCCAACCACCTCGTCCCACGACATCAGCCTTCCATCATCGACGACGAGCCATTCCCTCTATCTTGTATCGCGCTATATAGCGTTGGGGTCACGTTATAGCGCTAGAGGGAGGCTGTGTGGCGGATCGGTATCAACAGGATGCCGACCGGTCGAAGGCATCAACGCGGCGCCAACCGTCAACACCAGAGGGCTACTACGACGACAACGAGTCTGTCTGTCTCGCTACCGGTAGAATATACGGGCGATTGATACAAATACCGCACCTAGCGAGACTCCCTCTACGTCTAAGGCAGGGACTACCGGGCATAGCCTTACTGACGAGTCCACCGGTAGTCCCGGGACGAAATGCAAAACGCTCATTCCCTTTTCACCTAGCTCAAACCAACTCCACCTTACCACAATAGACTCTCAAACCTTCAAAGCTGATGGACCTCAAATATTCTACATGGGACAAGACAAATATACCACTAACGAATTCATTAGATCTAAAATGTTTAGCAAAGAACATAAATTTTATATAGTACCAGAAGACTTTCCCCTAATAGAAGATGGAATAATAGGACTACCTTGTTTAGAGAAGTACCAATACGAAATCTCCAACGATAAATTAAAACTAGAAAATAACATTTAATACTTTCAGAAACCAGAAACAATACGACCAGGCGAAAAGAGAGTTCGAACCATCTACCTCGAAGGCAAACCAACGCGAGTATGCTTCTTCAATCCTGGTGAGGATTTCAAATCATGAAATGTCTAACGATATTGATAACAGTAAAGAATTAGATCAAATTGCTAAACTTGAAACCGTAGTGAGAAGAAATCATATTGAACGCGAACTTCGTGAACCCATTCAGAAAATATTAATACATTACATTGACGTATTCAATTCAGAAACAGACCTATTACCATGTACTAATCTAAAAAAACATACAATCACATTAAAACAAGACTGTTAAGTAGATAATACATTTATACTATACGTGAGGGAGTGTATGTGAGCGTTGAAGGACGTCCAAGTCTTAGTTGAGACAAAAGCGATTAAAAGCAGTCAAAATTATTAAAGGCCGTTAGAAGTGATTAGAATTAATCAGAAGAAAAGGAACAAGCAAGCGAGTAGGTTGTCGAGTCCTTCAGAAAGTAACGTATATGTAGAGCTGAATAATTTGTAAATAAATTTTAAACTATTTGTTTTTCCAAATCCATTCTATACCTTAACAAAGACAAAATCATAAACACCAAATCATACAGTAGTATCGTAAACTATTATGATTTATTTACAATGAATGGATTGTATAGATGTTGATTAAAGAGGGAACGATGCTCTCTCTCTCTCTCTCTCTCTCTCTCTCTCTCTCTCGTGGACGACACTCTCTCGACAACACTGTCAACACTATCTCGACAACGCAACTCACACTCTCTCACTTCTCGATTCACACTCTCTGGCTTCTTCACTGACACTGCCTGTTAATTCGTCTCGGGAAACAAATGACAGAAATGCTAAATAAAAACATTATAAAAGAATCAGACTCTCCTTTCAATTCACCAGTATGGGGCGTTCCCAAGAAATTAGATGCATCAGGAAAACAAATGGAGAATAGTTACTGACTTCAGAAAACTAAGCGAACTAACTGATTAAGACGCCTATCCACTACCCGACATAGAAGATATATTAAGCCAATTAAGAGACGCGAAATTCTTCTCAGCACTTGACCTATCATCCGGTTTTCATCAAATCCCTATGGACGAAAACTCGAAGAAATATACTGCTTTCTCAACACCTCAAGGATATTTCCAATTTAATAGAATTCCTTTTGGACTCAAAAACGCGCCAGCAACATTTCAGAGAATGATAGATACAACATTACTCGGATTAATTAATAAACATTGCTTTGTGCAATATTCAAAAACTATTCAAAAACATAATGAAAATTTAGCCATAGTATTACAAAGACTAAGAGAATTAGGACTAAAACTCCAACCAGACAAATGCGAATTTCTAAGACTAGAACTCGAATATTTACGACACATAGTAACATCAGAAAGAGTAAAACCTAACCCAAAGAAAATAAAAGCAGTCGAAAATTTTAGAATTCCTAAAAACCTTACCAAAATCAAATCATTCTTAGGACTCGTGGAATACTACCGGAAATTTATACGTGAAGATAATGGCGGTGAGGAGCACATTGGAGGGAGCCACGGGGGTCCGTAGGACGAGAGCGGGCCACATCTTGATCGAATTTGACAGGACGGTGGTGGTTAGCGAGGCGGTGGCCAAGTTGAGGGCCGCTTTGAGGGATACTACGGAGGTGGGTGCCCTGGTGAATAGTACGACCCTGCAGAAAAAAAATATCGATCCTCTCACTAGCAAGGAGGAGCTGGTGGGCAATATTAGGGCACAATGGGGGATCGAGGACAATATCGATATTGCAGTGAAATCTATGAAGATGACACCACGGGGCACGCAGGTGGTGGTCGTGGTACTCCTGCGATCGGAGTTCCCAGTGAAGAGAGAGACAGGAGGCTGAAAACTGGGTTGACTGTAGCCTCGGTGAGACAATTGACAAATGTGCAGCGCTGCTTTAGGTGTCATATGTTGGGGCACGTGGCGGCTAAGTGCACGGTAACATGTTCTGGCAGGGAATTGTATAGGAGATGTGGAAGTGTGGAACATGTTATGAGCGAGTGCAACGAAGAACCTAGATGTGCCATGTGTACGAGGTATGGGAGTGTGAACGTAAAGCATATAACTGGTTCGTTGGCGTGCTGCATGGTGCGGCTAGGTGTTAGAAACATTAAATGGGGGCCCAATTAGGGGGGCGCAAGACTTGATGATGCAGTACGTTTGTGAAAACAGGGTGGACATAGTGGTCATCTCCGAGTCCTGTAGGCAGTTGCCTTACTGGTTTAATGACGAGAGTGGGGTTGCATCCATTTGGGCCACCCTATTTTACGGTAAACATGCGAGGAGTGACACACTAATTCGTAAAAAAGGGATTGTAGGAGTTAGGGTGTATGAGCTATATTGCGTCAGTGGGTACTGTTCCCCTAATATGAGTAGGCATGATTTTGATGCCTACGTAAGAGAATTAGAGGGGGTACCAAAGGATGGGAGAAAAAGGGCTCCGACGCTGATGGTGGCTGGTGACTTTAATGCCAAATCATCGGGTGGGGGGGTATAACAAGACGGAGCCGAGGAGAACGTGCCTACTAGACGTGATTACTAAAAATGAGTTATTACCGATCAAGACGATGGGAAACTAGTCCTTCCATTTCTCAAGAAGGATATATTGAGTGTTAATCGACGAATGAGGCTGAGTTGGAGGAGGAGTACGGTTTTGTACTGGTACTCAGCCTCTGATCATTTTTATTTACTTCACACGTTTGCGTATAACGTTAAGCGGGCGGTAGAAGGGGGCTTTAAGTATATGACGAAAGGCATGGATTAGGAGCGATTTCTAGATAAATTTGATAATACTTTTAACGATAATGTATTAAAATCTGGCGAAACGGCATGCGGCGATCGATTGCAGAAGAGCTTGGTGCTGAGCCTGCTCGCCATGGTGAATTCTATCTACGAGAAGGAACGAGTTCCAGCGAAATGGAAAGTGGCCCGACTGATCTTGCTAAACAAACTGGGGGAAGGATCCCAGGTTGGTCTCGTCGTACCGACTAAGAAGTATCCTACCGGCGATGAGCAAGGTTTGGAAAAACACGTTCAAGTCGGCCATTGAGAAGGAACTGGGATTGGACCCGTTCTACCGAAATTAATTTTGGTTCCGCAAGAGGTGCCATCGGTGCCATCTTGCAGGTCTGCAAGTTCGCCGATTCTTGCAGAAAGGAGGGCATTGTCTGCGTCATGATGTGCATCGATGTTAAAAAGGCGTTTAATTCCCTGCGGTGGGAGATAATCCTGAAAGAGGCGAAGCGTAGGAGTCTCCTCCCCTCAATTTGACGAGGGTTCTAGCAAACTACCTCAAGGACCGTTTCGTAGTTCTCGACAACCCGAGTGGACTTATCGTGAAACAAATTTTTGCTGGTGTTCCACAGGGCTGTGTGGTAGGCCCGCTTCTGTGGAACCTAGTTTACGATGGCCTGTTAACCAGATTTGACAATCGAGTGCATTTGAGAGCTTTTGCGTTTGCGGACGACTTTGCTATCTTGGTGGGTCCGAAGAAGAAGGAAAGTGTGGAGGTCAACTTGAATCTCCATATGAAGAAGATCCTAAAATGGTGTGAAAATTCGGATCTCCAGATAGCAAAGGATAAAACTGAGATCATTTTATTGACGAGAATGAGAGTTCCAAAGAATTTTAACATAACTTTAACAGGAGAGGTGCTTATCACACGCGAAAGTGTTAAATACCTAGGCGTGGTGTCGGAGTCCGAAAGGAAATTCAGTGACCACATCGAAGCAGTTTGTAGAGCGGACGCGATTGTAGGCGCCATCAGAGTGCTCCTGCCGAATGTGAACAGCCTCTCTGACGCCTGTAGGAAGTTGTACCATCGGGTATGGAAATCGGTCGTGCTATATGCCTCCCCGGTCTGGGTGGATGCCCTTAGCAAGGTCAAGAGAGTAGGCGAACTCTGCAGGACACAGAGGAGTGCTTTGATAAGTACCTCTACGGCCTACAGAACGGTTTCGCATGCGGCGTTGTGCGTGTTGACGGGAACCATGCCCATTCATATCAGAGCGCGGTGGCGAGGGAAAATTTACGAAGTTAGGAAGAAACTAGCTCGGCCAGACCTGGGGAGCACGAGGCGGGTATGGGTTCTCGGGGCGTAGGACCATGCCCTGGGAAACCCCGATGTATCTGATGTTCCCTATAGTAGGGTGGCGACTGGTCGGTTCCTCGAAACCCGTCAGTCAGCTGATCCGGTGCGGTGAACTTCGGAGAAGTTGGTGGGCCCATACCGGCCAAAGACCACTCACCTCACCTTCTCGTGGGGCTCCCTGTCACCCTGCATCGGCCTTGTCCGGGGTAGGGTGCGAAAGAGTGAGTGGCACCAGGACGGGAAAAATGATGACGACGCGGCAACAAACTAAGTTTAAAAAATATGGATCATACAAAATCAAGGAATAAAGTTTACGGTGCAGGGGAGGGATACCCCAGTACCGGCGCAGAGGGAGGTTGTAAAGTGGGCCCCCATGCGTCGTCAGCAAGCGACCACGGCCACCCGAGAGTGGAGCACCAGGCTCTCGGATGTGTTAATGCGTCTGGTACCAGAAGTGTAGCGGTGGAAAGCAAGGACCGCAACAAGGAGGAAGAGAAACGGAAAGAGAGAAAGAAAGGGGAGAGAATACCTACCGAGGATATGGAGATAGATTCCTCAAAAGAAAGGACGGTAGGAAGTCCCCAGAAAACACAGGAGGAGGGGAGGATTCCACTAACAGAGGAAGCCAAAAGGCGCAAGCACAAGAAAAAAGCGCAAGGGTCTCCCACGGAAGAAGAGGAGTCAGATGCCTCAATAGCATCCGGGGCGTCATCCTCTAGGTCAGTCAGGGGAAAGAAGAGAAAGCTGTCCCCAGAAACAACCGGACCAGAGATCCCCGACAAACTGCTACAGGAGATCGGATCCAGCTCATACGCGGACATAAGCGCGGAGCATGCCCGACAGGTGGAACGGGTACTTTGGGTAGCAAGAAACTCATCCCACCTGAAAGGTACCTCTATTAGGGACCTGAAGACGGCGGCAACTTATTTCGCGGCGGCCTGGAAAGACCATAGCAGGAGGACGCATAGGGATAGCCTTAGTAAAGATGACAGGTCCGGGGAAATAGACCTGTTAAAGGAAGAGCTTATAAGATTGCGAAAAGAAAATGAAGAGCTGCGAGCTCAACTGGCCGAGGATAGGGCACAGAGAGCAAGCGGGCTTCGTGAAATGAGGGGTCCGGGAGACCAGGACGAAAACCGTCGTCTGGGTGCGCTGGAAAGGAAAGTTGACATGATCGCCCCGCAAATAACAAGGGAGATCATGTCACAGGTAAGAGGAATGCTGGGGCAGGGAGCCATACAGCCCACAGTCCCACAGCCTGTTCCCAGAACCAGACAACAGGGGAGAAATTACATAACGGAGACAGTGGAAACAAAACCTCCCCCGAGACCGACGGAGGAAGAATGGGTACTGGTGAGGCCCAGAAAAGAAAGTAAGAAGGTCAGCTACGCAGCTATAGCGGCCACCCCAGCCAGGATACCACCAACTGGAGTACCAAGCGCGGCACCGAGGAACACCAAACGACAAATAAAGAGAGACTTTCCCCCGTTGATGATGTATGCCCGTGAAGAGAAAAACAGGCATGAAAGACCACCGGGGAAGGCCGGAGTACTGCCACGCAACCCGCGGTCCTCTGCGGTTACGGTAACGCTGCAGGACGCAGCCAAGACCACATATGCGGAGGTCATCGCGAAGGCACGGGAACGTATCCCCCTGAAGGAGCTTGGGGTAACCAAGGTAGAGATGAGAAGGGGGGTCACAGGGTCGGTGATAATAAGGCTACCTGGCGACAAGAATAGGGAAAAAGCGACTATGCTGGCGTCCAGGTTAGCCAACGTACTAGACCCAATGGCAGTAGGGGAGCACGAGGTGGGTATGGGATCTCGGGGCATAGGACCATGCCCTGGGAAACCCCGATGTATCTGATGTTCCCTATAGTCGGGTGGCGACTGGTCGGTTCCTCGAAACCCGTCAGTCAGCTGATCCGATGCGGTGAACTTCGGAGAAGTTGGTGGGCCCATACCGACCAAAGACCACTCACCTCACCTTCTCGTGGGGCTCCCTGTCACCCTGCACCGGCCTTGACCGGGGTAGGGTGCGAAAGAGTGAGTGGCACCAGGATGGGAAAACGATGACGACGTGGCGAATAACAAACAAATAAATCGAAATTAAACATGGAACACACAAAAATTAAAAATAAAGTTTACGGTGCAGGGGAGGGATACCCCAGTACCGGCGCAGAGGGAGGTTGTCAAGTGGGCCCCCATGCGTCGTCAACAAGCGACCACGGCCACCCGAGAGTGGAGCACCAGGCTCTCGGATGCGTAAATGCGTCTGGTACCAGGAATGCGGCAGGGGAAACCAAGGACCGCATTAGAGAAGAAGAAAAGCGAAGGGAAAAGAAGAAAGGGGAAAGAACTACCGAAGATATGGAGATTGAATCTCCAAGGGAAAGGACGGTAGGTGGTCCCCAAAAAACCCAGGAGGAGGGGAGAGACCCTTTTAGGATTCCTCTGACAGAGGAAGCCAAAAGGCGCAAACACAAAAAGAAGGCGCAAGGGTCCCCCACGGAGGAAGAGGAGTCAGACGCCTCAATTGCATCAGCGGCGTCATCTTCGAGGTCAGCTAGGGGGAAAAAGAGAAAATTGGCCCCGGAAACAACTGGACCGGAGATCCCTGACAAGCTGTTGCAAGAGATCGGGTCCAGCTCTTATGCGGACGTAAGTGCGGAGCACGCCCGACAGGTGGAGCGAGTGCTGTGGGTAGCAAGAAACTCGTCCCACCTGAAAGGTACCTCTATCAGGGACCTGAAAGCGGCGGCAACGTACTTTGCAGCGGCATGGAAGGACCACAACAGGAGGTCGCTCAGGGACAACCGGAGCAGGGACGACAGGTCAGGGGAAATGGACTTGTTGAAAGAGGAGCTAAGAAGATTAAGGAAGGAAAACGAGGAATTGCGAGCTCAACTGGCCGAAGACAGAGTGCAGAGAGCAAGTGAGCTTCGTGAAATAAGGAGCCAGGGAGCCCAGAGCGATAACCGTCGCCTGGGGGCTCTGGAAAGGAAGGTAGACATGATCGCCCCACAAGTAACAAGGGAGATCATGTCACAGGTGAGGGGAATGTTGGGACAGGGGGGCATGCAACCCACAGTCCCGCAGCCTGTCCCCAGAACCAGACTACGGGGAAGGAGTCACGGGATAGAGACGGTAGAAGTTAAAGCCCCCCCCCCGAAGCGGATAGAAGAGGAAGAATGGGTGCTAGTAAGGCCCAGAAAAGAGAAGAAGAGGGTCAGCTATGCAGCTGCAGCGGCCACCCCAGCCAAGATACCACCACCAGCTGGAGAACCAAGCGCGGCGCCCAGGAGACAACTAAGAAATGAGTTCCCTCCACTAATGGGGTATACCAAAGATGGAAGAAACGGACGAACAATAGGAAAGACCGGAGTATTACCTCGCAATCCGCGATCCTCTGCGGTCACGGTGACTCTGCAGGATGCGGCAAAAACCACCTATGCAGAGGTCATCGCGAAGGCAAGGGAGCGCATCCCCCTAAAGGAGCTTGGGGTGACGAAAATAGAGATGAAAAGAGGAGTCACTGGGTCTGTTATAATTAGGTTGCCTGGAGATAAGAACAGGGAAAAGGCAACCATGCTGGCGTCCAGGCTAGCTAATGTGCTTGACCCAATGGCGGTAAGAGTGATGGCTCCGGTCAAAAGAGCTGAGGTCAAAGTGGAGGGAATCGACATATCGATGGGCAAAGAGGAGCTAAGACAGGCTGTGTCCAACGAAACTGGTTGTAAAACAGAGGAGGTGATAGTTGGAGACATCATAGTCATGAAAGGTGGATTGGGCACAGCCTGGGTCAAATGCCCGGTGGCTGGGGCCAGAAGACTGGCCGCAATAGGAAAGTTAGCAGTGGGATGGTCCTACGCCAAGGTGACGGCAGTTCCCAAAAGGCCACTGCAATGTTACAGGTGTCTGGAGACAGGGCATGTTAGGGCTACTTGCCCATCGGCTGTAGACAGAAGCGGATTATGCCACAGGTGCGGTAAGGAGGGACACATGGCACGTGCATGCACGGCTGCCAGACCTAACTGCCCGCTCTGTGAGGCGTTGGGAGCGCCGGCCGGACATAGAATGGGGGGAATAGCATGTGCGCCCCCCAAAACAAGTAAGAAGACGAGGAGAAACAGAAGAGAAGAACGGGAGGCGTTGGTCACAAGAGAGAACACTGGCCTGGAGGAGGCCATGATAACAGAATAAAATTCGACCTCAAAGTGATACAATGCAACCTGGGGCGTGCGAGGCGAGCTCAAGACCTGCTCTCCCAGACCATCCGGGAGAACAGGATAGCCCTCGCAGTTATCGCCGAGCCATACCGGGTCCCAGTCGAGGCAAACTGGACGCAGGACACCGGCGGTAAGGTGGCGATCACATGGGATCAAAACTCGGGTCCAGGCGGCAAGCTGCTCGACCAAGGAGAAGGATACGTGGCGGTCGAGTGGGCTGGAGTCGCAGTGGTAGGAGTCTACGTCTCCCCGAATAGCGGGATGGAGGCCTTCGAGGACTTCCTGGACGGGGTGGGTAGTTGCATTAGGAAATGCCTACCGCGACAGGCGCTGGTCCTCGGGGACTTCAATGCACACTCCGTGCTTTGGGGAAACTCGAGAACCACTGCGAGGGAAGGCGGCTGTTGGACTGGGCGGCGAGTTCGGGCCTTGTGTTAGTTAACACGGGCAACGTCCAGACGTGTGTGGCATGGAGGGGCACATCCGTGGTACACCTCACATGGGCCACACCGGGACTACACCCTCGAATCAAGAACTGGAGGGTGGTGGAAGAGGCAGAGACGCTGTCCGACCACCTCTATGTGTGCATGGAGGTGGAACAACAACATCAGCGCAAGGACAAGGCCCGAAAAGGAAGACCGAAGCCGACCCAACACAGATGGAGCTTGAAAGACCTGGACAGGGACATGCTGGAGGCAACAGCCGCTGGACTGGCCTGGAGCTGGGATGCCCGTGATGCCACGGCCCAAAAGACGGTGGACGAAGAGGCGGAAGAACTCGCTAGAGACATGAAGAGAGTATGCGACGCAGCGATGCCACGCGTCTCCATGAAAAACGGGGAAAAACGGCCGGTATACTGGTGGAATCCGGACATTGCCGAAGCCAGGAAATGTGCTGTAGAGCCAGGAGGGAGTATGCCAGGGCACAACGTCGCAGGCGAACGAGAAACGAGGAGGAGATCTTCAGACTTTACTCACAATATAACCACCTGAAGAAGGAACTGAAGAAGATCAAATCCTCGAAGGAGCAGTCCTGGAAGGAGCTAGTGCAATCGGTCGATTCAGATCCATGGGGAAGGCCGTATAAGATAGTAATGGGGAAGATGAGAGCAGCGGCCCCCACTGACCGAGATCATGGACCCGGAGTTGCTAGATGAGGTGATAGACAACCTATTCCCCAAGCAGGAAGCAGGGACAAAAACCGAGGAAAGCTTCCCCTCCCTCTCACTCCCGGAGGAGGAAGAGCGAATACCATCATCACTATCGCCTTCCTCGGATGGGAGCGAGTGGGAGCCAGAGACAGAAGGGGAAATCACCGAAGAAGAGCTTCGGGAGGCGGTCAAGAAAATGGCCTCCCGAAATGTAGCTCCGGGACCTGACGGCATTCCAGGACGGATATGGGCCCTAACGTTCCATCTAATGGCCCCCCGCCTGCGATACCTTTTCAACAGGTGCCTTGTCGAGGAAAAGTATCCCAAGATTTGGAAGACGGCAAGGCTTGTGCTCCTGAGAAAGGAAGGAAGACCTCCGGACTCTCCATCCGGATACAGACCCATCTGTCTCCTGGACGAAGTAGGCAAACTACTAGAAAGAGTGATTGCTGCTCGTCTAGAGAGACACATGAGGAGGGAGTCTGGCTGGCACGATCGGCAGTACGGATTCCGCCGGAGCCGGTGCACCGTGGATGCAGTCATGAAAATGAGGGAAACAACGACGGACTTCGCGTCCGGCCGGGGGGTGGCATTGGCGGTCTCGTTGGACATCACCAATGCGTTCAACACGATCCCATGGCACAGGATCATGGAGTCCCTGCGAGGTAGTAGCACCCCTAAACACCTAACTGGAATGATTGAAGCCTATCTTAACAACAGGTGGATAGGCCATGTCAGCAAAAGAGGCAGTGAAAGAAGAAGGGTTGAGAGAGGAGTCCCACAGGGATCGGTGCTGGGGCCAATCCTTTGGATCACTGCCTATGACAGGGTGCTACGGACCCCAAGACCGCAGGGCACGGAGGTGGTCTGCTACGCAGACGATACCCTAGTTATCGCCGGGGATCGATGGTGGCACGAGACCGCCAACCTGGCCGAGGATGCGGTGGCATGCGTGATGCGGGAGATAAAGAAACTGGAGCTACGCGTGTCACCGGCCAAGTCGGAGATGATGGGCTTTTACGACGCAAGAAGAAGAGGCCCCCCTCCCCCAGATCTGAGCATAGACATTGGCGGAGGCAGAGTGATGGCGAGGAAGACTATGAAATATCTGGGACTCACCATCGACGAGCAATGGACCTTCGAGCCACATTTTCAACAACTGGTGCCGAAGGTCGCACGAGCAGCCAATGCCCTGTGCGGACTGCTGCCGAATCTGGGAGGAGGGGGCACTGGAGTGCGTCGCCTATATGAGGGAGTAGTGCGCTCTCGGGTCCTGTACGGTGCCCCTATATGGGCAGAAGATCTAAATAAAAACAACCGCTGCAAGGCCCTCCTGAGGAGCTTACATAGAAGGACGGCTATAAGGATCATTAGGGGCTACAGGACGGTGTCATACACATCAGCCACCGTCTTAGCAGCGCCCCCTTTGAGCTTCAAGCGCTGGCACTCAAGGGGAGGTATGAATGGAGGAAGAGGATGCTGCAAGGACCCGAGGAGGTTGCCCAGCCCATCGACTTGGGTGAAGTCCAAGACTGCATATGGAGACGGTGGGAGTCGGAGGTGCGCCAAGAAGTCCGGGAGAGACCACAACGGGCAGTGTGTGCCGTGCTTCCCCACTGGGAGAGGTGGAGACAGAAGAGAGGTGCTCCACTTACCTTCAGGATGACCCAGATACTTACCGGTCACGGGGTATTTGGGGAATTCCTGAAGAGAATAGGAAGAGAGAACACGTCCCTATGCCATCACTGTGGGACAGAGGAAGACACGGCACAACACACGCTGGCGGTCTGCCCGGCGTGGGAGCTGCTGAGATCTATACTCCGAACCGAAGCGGGTGACGGGCTGACACCAGGAAGCATTGTGGAGGCTGTTCTCGAGGGTGGACACAAGGCCGCCGCCGTCCGCGACTTCTGCGAGCGAGTTATGCTGGCGAAGGAGTGGGCGGAGAGGGATAGGGTAAGAACACGTCACCCATCAAGAACAGCCATAGGAGGAAGAAGGAGTACAGGAAGAAACAACGACGTGGAATGACGCCAGAGGAGTGGTCCCTCTGGCGGTCATGCATAAATAGAAGAGGAGTCTGAGAGACCAGACGGGGGTGCCGGACGATGGAAATCTGTGAGGGAACTCGAGGCACCCCAACACGTCAGGAGGCCACCGTGGAGTTTTAGTCGGTAAGAGTCCGACACTACTCGCCTCGGCGAGTGTCCATGAGGATTTCTCCACGAAAAAAAAAAAAAAAGCTCGGCCAGACCTCGGCGATCCAGAAGTGCTCCTGAATCAGCTCCATCTTTACGGAGAGGAAGCCGTGGACGAGTTGAGAAGTGAGTGGGCCAGGTACAACGCGCACAATTGGACAAATAGGTTGATTGAGGACGCAGCTACCTTCCGGAAGAGGAAGAGAAATATCGATCACTATACCATGCAGCTGTTGACTGGACATAGTATCTTCAACACGTATAGGGTTAGGATTAACCAGGAAACCGTTGAGAAATGTTGGGATTGCGATGCGTGTCCAGATGATGCTGAGCACGCCTTACTGAGGTGTCCAAGATGGGCAGTCCAACCACTCTGGAGAATGTTGTTGTCGGCACGTTTACGGTGAATAATATAATCGCATTGGTGTCGGTCGACGACCATATCTGGGGGCTGTTCCAGAGCTTCTGCGGGACAGTGATGAAGGCGAGACAGGCGCAAGAAAGCGCCAAAGGCGGAGCTACTAGAAAATAGGGAAGATGATGTTTGACTATCTCCGAAGAAATGGAGGCATTTGATAGATAAGGAGTAGACGCGTTGAATGGGGTTTCGCCGAAGTAATGTTTATTTAACAGTGGCGACGTAACCCTACGCTCGAAGAAGGATTGGAAGAGGAGGGGTTTTTAGTGGGTATGGCACTGCCATCAGCCTAGTCCCACATAACCCGGCGACGCGGGTTGTCGGGTATGCGTAATGCATTTTCCCCTCCTCGCGAAAAAAAAGGATCCCAAATTATGAATGATTGAATAATGAATTAACAATATAAGAGAAATTTTTAGGCTTATTAGATGTATTAGCAACAGTAAGAGTGGATTGTATGATTAGTAATTAGGATAGCTATTATGAAACTATTTACTCACATATATGAGATGAATAATTGTATACACTTATAGTCATTCCAAACGTACAGTTGCGTTACCCAATCTATAGAATTAATAATTGATTAGATTGTATATTTTAATTGAGGTAGTTACACAGTCATTATATTTATAATTTAAAATTATAAGTAGATAGGTATTTTGTAGGACTTTTAGTAAAAGAGCAACGATTTATGTTTGATTGGAGGCCTTATATTAATTTTATATAGGTTGACGAATAATACAAGGAGATAGTATGATGATTTTTATATAGCATAACTTGAAGTTGATAGTATTTTTAATTTTAAATTATTAATAGAGAACTTTGGCCAAGTATTGAGCGATCGAGCTCAATGTAAATAGCATCGATGGTTAGTACTTGATGTTTCATATAGAGCAATGGCAAGAAACAACGGAGGAGCGCAACGGCAAGGAGGTGCGTATCAGCCGCAGCAGAATGGGGATCGCGGCGGACGAGGTTTCGGCCAAAGAGGACGAGGATATGGTCAACGAGGATATGGTCAACGAGGATTTGACCAACGAGGATTAGGCCAACGAGGATTTGGCCAACGAGGATTTGGCCAACGAGGACGAAGCAGAGGCTGGCAACAACGCTACAACGAGGGCTACGACGACCAAAAAATTGAATCTTTCCTAACGAGAGTAGAGCGCGAAAATAGTAAGAGTGAAATTACGGTATATACTAGCGATACCAGAAAAATAGATTGGATATCGGATAGTGGATGTTCAGATCACATTGTAAATGATGACTCTTATTTTGTCGAATACGAAAATTTAAAAAACCCGATAAATGTAAAGTTAGGAGATGGTAGAATTCTAAAAGGAACAAAAGTTGGAAAAATTTTAACTTATTTTGAAGTAAACAAAAGGAGAATTAAAATTACAATGTCTAATGTATTTTATGTGAAAGAAATGAAGAATAATTTGATTAGCTATGCGAGAGTAACGAATGAAAATAAGATAGTCTCAGCAGGAAATATTTCAAAGATATATAACAAATACAGAAAGTTGATAGGAATCGCATTCAAAGATGATGGTTTATATAAAATAAGTAGTTACATTGAAAGGAAAGAATCTCACGCTAAAATTGTAGGAAGAATGACAAATAAAGAAAAGTTTCATAGGATCCTGGGGCACATAAACTTTAATCATTTAGATACTATGTGTAAGAATAAAATAGTTGAGGGAATGCCAGAAAATTTTGAACAAGTAAAATTAAAATGTGGTACATGTATACAAAATAAAATGCACAATTTACCATTCCAAAACAACCGAAGTAGAGCACCCGAGATTTTTAGCATTAGTACATACCGATTTAAATGGACCTCATAAAAATACCCGGTTTGATGGATCCAGATATTTCTTAACATTTATAGACGATTATAGTAAGTGCGCATTGATTTATACTTTGAGATCAAAAGATGAAGTTTACAATTGTTTCGTTGATTATATAAACAAAGTTGAAAATCTTACTGGTAAGAAGATAAAGAGATTGAGATGTGATAATGGAAAAGAATATATGAACAAAAACATGTACAATCTAACTAGGGCTAAGGGAATTGTCGTAGAACCATGCCCACCTTATGTTCACGAGTTAAATGGAACAGCTGAGCGATACAATAGAACAATCATGAATTCCGCTAGATGCTTATTACATGATTCAAAGCTGAATATTAGATATTGGCCGGAAATAGTTAGAGCCGTGGTTTACTTAAAAAATAGAAACATTACGAACACATGACAATAAAACACCATTTGAAATATTTTTTAAAAGGAAACCGAATATAAGTAATTTAAGATTGTACGGACGTAGAGTTTTCGTAAGAATACCTGAAATTAAAAGAAATTCGAAATGGGACAAAAAGCAGATACTGGGATACTTGTAGGTTATGAAAACATTGCATATAGGATCCCAGTTAATAATAAAATTATAATTGCAAGGCCCATAGAATTTATAGGTGAAGATGATAATTTAGTAGGATTTCAAGGAGAACATGGATCAGACAATGAAACAGAAAAGGATTTTGACGAACATTCGGATTCAAACGAAATTCATAAAAATAAAATAAATGACGAAAAGGTCGAGCAGGTTGCAATAAAAGAGGAGAGAAATTTAAGTAACGAATCAGAAAGAAAACTTGAGGACATAGAAAATAATTTGAGAAGGTCAGGACGGGCAAGAAAGAAACCGCAAAGATATGGGCAAACGAGCTCATATTTCATTTATGTGAATGTAGTTAGCGCAGACAGCCCTCAAACCCATGAAAAAGCTTTAAGTGGAGATGACAGCGGTTCATGGAAAGAAGCAGTGGATCGAGAAATGAATAGTTTAATCAAAAACAAGACCTGGCAATTAGTAGAGAAACAAAAAGACAAAAAAGTATTAGACTTGAAATGGGTATATACGGATAAATCTGATAATCGTAAGAAAGCGCGACTAGTTGTTCGAGGCTATTTGTTATTTGTTGACGCTGATTGGGCTAGAGATAAAATAGATAGAAAATCCACTACGCGATTTATCATACGATTTTTCGGAAACGCAATTTATTGGAAATCAAGAAAGCAAAGTAGCGTGACAAAATCATCGACAGCCGCCGAATATGTAGCTTTATCGGAAGCTGTGAGCGAAATTAAATTTGTAAGAAAACTGTTGAAAGATTTTAAAGTAGTGATCGAGACACGAATTAAAATTTACGAAGATAATTCTGGGGCGATTGCGATATGAAAATTTGGAAATTTAACAAAAAATTCTAAGTACATTGAAGTTCATTTCCATTTTGTGAACGAAAGTTACGAAAATAAAGAAATTGAAATTATAAAAGTAGATTCAGAGAATAATGTAGCTGATATTTTAACAAAGGCTCTAGGGAGGAACAAATTTGAGAATTTTAGATTATTTTTGAGAATAGTTTGATTGACTTATGAAAGTATATGTCCATCCAGCACAAAAAATTAAGGAGGTGTGTTGAGATATGTGTAATTTTCTGTGCTAGACTAGGTTAAATGCGTAATAGAGATACTTGTATGTGAATATCAGTGTGTGGAAGTATGTGTGTCCGAAGCGTCTCGAAAACAAAGGAATGTAAACTGTTCAGCACGTTAACAGTCAGCTAAGAGTCGGTTAAGAGTACGTGAAGAGTCGGTTAACAGTAGGGTATAGAAGAAAGTACTGAGACGCGTGCAAGTGTGTATCGATGAATATATAAGGAATCGTTCACGAAATAAATATTTCATTATTTTAATATTAATCCTCAGTATAAATTTAGTGTTCCTATAACATTATTTCGGCTTCAAAGATCCACAATTTTCAACATATCAATTTATATAATTTATTCCAAATATATTTGACGGGTTGCGACACCAATCTCTCGTTTTCGTTATGCTATATTACAATCCTCTACTCCATCCACCACATTAGATATATCGAAATTGACGGTATTCGCTATCAAGACCAAAGTTTTCTTCAAAATAACTGTACCCTTATTAACGGGCTTGGCATGGGATATAGTGCGAGTATACCTCATACCAACCAAAAGAGACCAAGCATTTCTGGCACCAGTATTTGAACATCCAATATTTTTTACACAACAATATACATACATGAACGTTGATAATGAATACCTCGATCAAAATTCTAATAGAAAAATAGGAATTACAATATGCAAACAAACTCAAGAAATCTATCCACGACAGTTTGTGAGAAATAATAAACTTTAACAAAAGTATTTGCAAATTTGCCGTTTATAAAATCGAAGATATAACTTTCATTTCATTGACAGCTGAAAACCAATATATAGCTATGCCAAAACAAGAAATTGAAATACATGTACTTTGTGATAATACTCAGAAACAAATTAAAATAGGAAGACCTTCTATAATTCAGTCACCTGATGAACAATGTAATATGCATAATATTCAACAATAGTATAAAGAAGATAGGACAATGCAAAATCAATATAACATTTGAATATAAGCTCAAGACAATTCCTTTTGAAAATGATACAAGAATAGATCATTTGTTAGACAAAATCGAAAGAACACATAGAATTCCTAGTAACATACCAGAATATCAGAATAACTTAGACCAAATATCCGACAAAATCAATCAACTAACGAATACAGTCTCTTAAATCATGGGGACTCTCATTTTTACAAATAGTCGGTTATGTTGCAAGTATCTATTGAAATGTTTACCTATAAAACTATGTATTCATTTATTATTGTTGAAATGGTCACCACTCATAAGAAAACTCTACATCTGGTCTTTTTAGTTTTCTCAAGCACTGAAGCCATCGACAGCGCGTAGACAAAAGACTGCGACGAAGTCAGACCATAAACAGTAGACAGGCGACGTTAGCTTCGGGGTTTTCAGTTATTGGGTAACACAGCTAGCGTGCGGATCTGGACCAGCTCAAATTGTATTCTTACTTATAATTACACTTCTATTTAAATATATTTTCTGCCTTACAATTTATCTACGAGTTTTCTCTGTTTACACATCGAATAACCTCAACAATTATGTTGTAAAACTAAGAATAACATCCAAAATATTGCGACAAATCCAACACCTCCAAACGTATATACAGAAATACCGCAAAACACTTTAGCCATTCGCCACTTGGACGAAAAAGATGAAACAGAACACTTGGAACAAATTCAGATGAGCACCTATCAAAGTGCGATTCCACAAATCCATAATGAAGAAACGTTAAGATTTTGGAGAACCAAAATCATTCTAAGAAGGGGAGAATGTGACGGCCACCACACCTCAAATGACGTCATCCAGATAGCCATTATCAGCTTTTGCACACGGCACCCACAACTTCCAACATCGCCCTTTAGCACCAATACTTTTAGGATATAAAAGCCGAGCATCTACCGAGAAAGCGCAATCTTGACAAATCTTCTCGACCCTTGGTCATACTTCGGAATTATACGCGAACGTTACATATTGTAAATCTATTGTATTCTTATACTTGATCAATAAATATTGTAAAAGAAAATATAAGAGTTGGGGATCCTCCTCATCTCATCTTTCTTTTATTTTCTTCTCACGAATATTACGCGATACAAGCATAGTCGGAAAGCAAGAAAGTCAGTGGTAATCAAGGATTGTTGATTGTAAAATAAATTATATTGTTGAACACCGCCGAGTATTTCTTGTGCACCTTACACCAAACGCCACCTCATGTATATTATACAAGTCAACGGACACGAGTTTGAATTAAAATAATAAATTCAAGAATCCAAATAACAAACAGTTTTGAAGCGACACCCGAAGCGGAGATAACTTATCTCGAGCGCTCATGTTGACGGGCGCATCAATACAGAGAATGAAAGTAACACGAGAAGTTAAATTAATTATAACAAATGAATATCCATGACGTATTTCGTTGATTTTGCAAGAATAATTACAATAATAAAATTTTATTTACTTACGTAAAACGTCAGGACATCGATGCATTATGGCACGCACCTGAAACATACCAATAAGTAGTAAATGATTAATAGTCACAAATTAGAACATTAATAACGAACAACGATAAATAATAATAAAACACTAACATTTAAACAATATTAGAACCCACAATGTTCATTAAAAGAACATATAAAACGTATGGTAGTTTAATGACGAGATTACTCGATATTGAAACCGTCAAATATATTTTAAAGTAATTATAAATACAGAGAAAACCGTAGATTGCTCGATACTGGTCGTTAAAAGAATGTTCGCTAAGATGCTCGGTACTAATTCGCTAAGACTGTGTGTAACTCGCTAAAAAGATCGCACGTGACTGAGACTGATAAAACCGGTCACCTTAGGATCGCGTTCGTTTATTTATGCTGGTCGAGGGGGTACCGGTAAATTTCCATTCGCCTTTGTTAGACGGTTCCACGAAGCGGCGACATTGTTTTTGCCCGAAGATTACTTATTATTATTACAGTATGCCCTAACGTTGTTGATATTCCGAGACAAGACCACACGTGGTTCGATTTGTCCTCTAGCTCATGTACCGCTACACATTGTTGGGCCTGTCAGCACTTAGGCTTTCTTGCGAATGCAAAGATATTAAGAGGCTAAAATTGAAAAAGAAACCTTCGTTAACAACGAAGCACAAAATAGAACGTTTACGCGTTGCAAAAGAAAGAATGCATTGGAAAAGAAATGAAGAAGGGTACTATTTTCAGGCGAAAAATATTCAACTTGGATGATTCTGATGGGTTCCAATATTATTTTCATGACATAAGAAAAGAGACAATGTCGGCTATTCGAAGACAAATGGGAGGAGGCAGCGTGATGGTTTGGGTCGGCATCGGTTATTTCGGCAAGACATGTATCAAGTTCATCGATGGGAGAATGAATAGTGTCCGGTACATAAATTTAATCAACGAACAAATAAATAATCATGCAGAACGCGTTTCTAGACCTGATTACACCTTTCAACAAGATAATGCACCTGTCCACACATCACGATTGATCCAATCATACTTTAATGCAAATATATGTCGGGTTAAGATCAGAATTTTGGGCGCGTGACGACTCTTCGCGTGGACTAGGCATCGTTGCACAAAGTCGGGATTATATGTACACGTATATGCAAAACTATCACTAAGCTTAACAAATAATAAATCTAATAACTAATGGGCTTAACGAATAGTACGATTAATAAATAAGGTGATTAACGAATAATGTGATTAACGAATAATGAATTTAATTAACACTATAACAATGTTTTGTTGGGTTCAAACGAATAACTCTTTACTAAACGTAAAAAATAATCTTGGGCGCAAATACGTTTAACGAAAGTACTCGATGCGTCACTCTCCAAGGCAATCACACGAATGCCAGCCTCGTGGAGATATTTCTCGCTGTACGATTGCATTTTATTTTCTATACCCGTTTGGAAGCATTGAGAAGGTTCCAAACGCCCGTTGCTAGGCAGCCTCTGCCTGGAGTTTGGTACGCACTCGTTGGAAGCATCGAGAAAGTTCCAAACGCCGTTGCTAGGCAGTTTCTTAGAATCGAATCTTTTGCAAGCACAACTCGGTATGATTCGAATGAATTATCTTGATCTACCCGACGCATAATGAGGCTAAGGTTGGCCCCGAGCTCATTGGACTTGGCCCGTGGAATGCTGGATCGGCTAATCGTAGATTCCTAGGTATTTGTATGGTTGAACGATCGATTGTTTAATCTCGGACCAATGGTGATATGGTCGGTATTATTGAAAATGTCACTGTACGTTTATATGTGCCCTCCATGAAAGTAGGGGTGGCTGTGATGTGGCGCCTCGCGGTAGTGATTAAGTTATCGAGAGCGCCGATTGGGACCGCACATCTCCTTCGCCTTATGCCGAGGGAGTTTGCGAACTTTTCGTTCATCAAGTTCATACTAGACCCAGTGTCTAGGAAAGCTCTGGCTCGGATTGGTTGTGCTCTATTATTTAAAATATTGATCTGTGCTGTGACCAACAGATCATGATGCAGCGTGACGTTTCGAGAGGTATTTATGAACTCGGTCCTTTTTTTGTCTTCAGTTTAGCTAGTCAATTTTTTCCCGATTGGGGTTTGGACGAGGAGTTTTGGTCGGAGTTTTGATCGACCGTTCGACGACTGACCGCTCGACGACTGACCGTTCGACGATCGACCGCTCGACGACTAACCGCTTGACGACTGACCGCTTGACGACTGATCGCTCGATGATCGTACGCTTGATACACGGGAACTGACATTGGTATGTTCCCGATGTAAATATGTGTGGTGTCGGTGTACATATATGTGACACGAAACAGCTGAACATTGGGTAAGAGAGTGTGCTCTGCCTAGGCAATTTGTGCAGAGTGATGCCCTTTTTACAAGTTCAAAGCGTTTGGTTGCCGATTTGGCTTTGAAGGCCTTGCAATGCTTGATTTCGTGGGGTCCTTGGCATGTCGGACACACCAACGCCCTGTTTGTTGTGGTGAATGTTTGCCCTCGCGGTAGGTGTTGTCAGTGACGGGGAGATTGATAGGATGACCTTTTGGTTTTATTCGATTTCGATCGGAGGTCATCATCGTTAGCCCGGGTTTGAATAACCTCCATCAAATGTGTGTATGATGGTGTTATTCTTTTATTACGTGCGCTGCCATGGACGAAGCTAGTTTCGATGAAAGCAACTCGATGAATATTCTGTTTGAGGTGATAGACTCGCTTAATTTCTCTAGCGCTTTAAGACTCACCTTGAATGTTTCCAGCAAGTCTTCTACGGTTTCTGGTGTTTCCTCCGTTATTTTAGGATAGTTTCGTAGCAATTCCCAATGTCGCATACAGATTCGACGGTGACAGTCTTTCAGCATGTTAAGGGCGATCGAATAATTGGAATCTGTGACTTCCAACGACGGAATGCTTCGTGAGGCCCTTCCAGTTACGGATGCTCGAAGACATTGGAACTTTTGGACCGATGTTAGATTCACATTGCGGTCAACTGTAAACACGAATGTGACGTAAAAATATTCCCATTCTTCGATGGAGCCGTGTTAGGTAGATGATACATTTACACTATACATGGAATGTGTGTGTAAGCGTCAGAGGACGTCCCGGTATTAGTTGAGACAAAAGACTGTTGGTAGCTGTTAGAAGCATCTAGAATAGTCTGTTTGACAACAAGCGTGCGTGTAAGAAGGTTATCAAGGTCTTCAGAACGTAATATATATGTATCGATGTTGTGTGCGAATTAATTTATTATACCTTAACAAGCCGTCAAGCTTAGTCAAGGGCATCTCCGGTAACATAATCGATATCGGTTCGGACTCATTGCCGGAATCGCGTTTTTTGAGTATCGACTGGGTTGATGGTTATAGTTAGTCACGGAGTTCTAGTATTCGTGTGTCAACGTTGTTATATTCTTGCGCTAAAGATACTACACGCCCAGCTTCTTCCTGGTCTATCGCTTCAAATTCGTCTTGGACCGCGATTATATTCATCCAATGATCTTCGAACGATTTGCGACAAGATATTAGGTAGTTCTTGCTTACCCGTCTGGACTTTTCATATTCGTCGAGTTGACGCTTCGTGATTGTCAATCGGCCGATTAAGGCGCTTCGTCTCCGCCGCAATGTACTGATCTGTTCAGCGTGGGCCATGTTTTATTTTAATAGATTGAACGAGCTTATCTTGAAGAACTGGACGTTGGTCCGGGAATCGGTTGCCACTCGTTATTGTGCGGCGTGGGGTCGCGTATATGTTTAGCGAGGGAGGAGTTCCTTTCCGATAGCTACTCGTGTGGTTAGGTTATTAAGTCGATAAAATGCTGATTTCACGTGACACTGTATGGTCACTGGTAAGTGCACTTTTCAATGGCACGTGATCCAGCTCGAAGGACCATGTATGTTCGATCTATCGCGGGGAGACGCGATCGCGAGGAAGCGCGTCAACGGGAGTCGTAAATTCTCGTTACGATTATAAGAATCAACACCACGAACAGATCGATCCTCTTATTTCTTGTGGGATAATAGGGGTAATTGATGTGATATAATACTGCGATTAACAGGGTTATAAAATTCATATTTCCAATAACTTAAGACACTAAATAGTTACACCGTTACGTATGATATAAATATCGTAGACGATACTTTGACGTATGAAACTCCGATAGATGAACACAATGTTCTTTCGTAGTAGAGCAAGGCTCTTACAGTTGAATATAAGACGAAGGTAACTTTAGCAATTGAATAGACTGATGTTCCGCTCTCATGCAATTACGGAGGAAAGCTCGGTGTGAATGTGGGTTTTTGAACGAAGAAAGCGGATCCGTTGCTCACACTTTTCGTTAGTAAGGTGAGGGCAACGATCTCCGATGTCCATTGGTTCTAGTCAATGTTAATGAGTGATGAGAGGAGAAGGAAAGCTCCTACCAATGTTGCTAGTTGGTGTCATTGTTTAAGGGAAACCCGGATTTTCCGTTAGATAAATATCCGCATTTACCGTTACGTCACTACCCGCTTTCTCCGTAATTTTTAAAAGCGCATAATAAACCTACGCACTTATCTAAAAACCAGCCATAAACCGAAAACATTTCTAGGATTAGAAAATCCTTCAGGACAAACATATTAACTAAAAAATATGTGTTGAAACAATGAAGTTAAAAAGTTAAAGTTTTATGGTGAGTACATAAGGTTTATTGAAGGTCGGAATGACGGTACGTGAACCGTTGGCTGTCAAGCAACGCGGGATGGAGTGCAGATGTCTTACGCGACATAACAGATAGAACGTACAGGTCAACTCGAAACTCCGGAAACGTAATTGCATTGTACCAATATAATCAATCGAAAGTTAAGCTATTTTAAACCTCGCCAGTACGACGCTCTTCGTTCTCGTCGAACGCGAACTTGGAGATTACGAAGCGATCGTGAGTACAGATAGATCCATCGTAATCCGACGACAAACTTCTGTATTCGGCGCATAAATCTAGCTTATCTACCAAGCCACGGTAACCTAAACTATCCTTCTCGTAGCCTGGAAATATCGACAAATTTGTTATTGTTAGGCTCTCGGAACTCATCATGATCTCGAGCCGACGTAATTTTCACAACACTTCGAGTAGATACCCGCACTTTTGGCCGCTTGTACCGCTCTTATCACGCATCTACTTTCGAAATAGCTATATCCTTATCGTTAAACAGCACCCTCTCTTTATTTTCTAACCAGCCTCCTGGAATTCCCTATTTTCTTAAACGACTAAGATCTCAATTTTTCCGCCACGATTCGAGATATCGCAGCTTTACGTACGGAATCTGTAATTTTTTTGAAATCAAAATAATCCTTTTTCATGTCTTTTAGCTTTTAATAGCATAGATAAACTTTCATTGTGTTTGAAAACTGATAAAGAGGAAGATCGATATCGAAACACTGTTTTTGTTTTTATTAAAAATTTTTACTTTTGGCATTTACCTTCATCCCTTCGTAACTTCAATTTCTCAATTATCTTCAAAACTGGCTGACCAAAAACGAGGCAGAAAAAGAAGCGAATCATTATATAGCAGCTCCTAAAGCTGGGGAGGCGAGGGATGAAATCGAGTCCAATTACACGTTCACCGTCTCTGTTTCCGTAGAGATCAAGGCTCGAGATGTTTCGCGCGCTCGCGGCAAAATGAACGTTACGATGCTCAAACTTCTGTTCCTTTCACCAACTAGAAAGGGTGTCAGACAGGGAGGGAGGGAAAAAGGGAGGGACTGAAACGGTGTCGTAACGAACCGAGCGGGCTGTTAATCGCCCGCACGTTTTTTTCTATCCGCTTCCGAAGGGGCTAAAAGAAACTACGCGATTGCATCGCTCTTTAAGTTCCACGAACCGCGAACATAGGACAGAATAGTATTGCAATGACTGTAGCAGGGTCTAACAAGGAGAACGTGAACAGGAGCGGTTCTAGCGGCTTCTTTAACCGTTTCCACTTCCTCGTGCAAATTTTAGTGAAATTGTCGTGCAGTTGAGGCTCTTCCCTTTTTCGAAGGGCCATCCTATTCAGGGACCACTCGAGAAACATTCGAGTGCCCATTGTACGAGTACGTCCGTCTGTTCAGGATGCTTTACCTCGTTGATGCACACCCCCTACACTGATTTGCAACCTGGTACATATCCGGGTAAAATTACTCACTTCAAGTATTGTGTTAATAGAGGATGTAAGACTTTAATCAGATTTCAGATGAATTTTATTCCATGTTCTTCTGACGCCAAATGAAAATTCCTATGTATTTGCTAAATTCGTGCATGTCGTTCTTTATGATAGTTGATTCTGTTCGATTAGAGAATCGATATTAAAAATTAAACCCAACTTAATATTGCTAATCTTCCTTTTTACAGCCAAATTGCTCGAGACTCGCCGAATTTAAAGGGGCAACACACAATGAACCACATATGTTAACCATTGTGTGTTATAGAATAAATTTATAAAATCTACTGTTCTATGAATAATGCTAGCCTACTTTATTGTTAGATAAATAATCCTATCGATGGCTTATTTTATTTCACTTAAAACACTCCTGAAGCAATGCATGTCTAAACTTCATGGTTGCGACACATGATTCTTTACAGCCTTTAATTAAATTTGTCAAATAGTTTCGTTTTGAATAATAGAATTAACGAATATATAGTACATCTACTTCTACTTTCATTGGTAAATCAATTAATACCACCTTTTTCATCTTTTTCAAAATAATAAAGCGATATCTCTAGATATTCATCGAGTATTCCACTAATTGCATTAACCTCTTCTGGAATTTTTAGACTCGGTGCGATAGTAATACACGTAACCGGCAATTTAAAGCAGTTTGCTATGCATTATGCGATTGGATTTACAATTTCCGATTTCCGATTTCAAAACGCATATGCTTAATGAAACAGTGGAGCAGAAAGCATTCATTTACAGTTTCCTACCATGTACACGCGTTTGCTTGAAAAAATGGAATCCTATTACAATCAATGATTAAAGTAAAGATACGATTCAAAGGAAAACCAGCAATGCGCCATTGGCACTGATAACATTACAGAATGCATTATCCATTAAAGCTTTATGTATCAAAAAAGTTTTCAATTGTAATGAAATTCATTTTACATATTGTATATTCTGTGAATGGAATAATTTAACGTAGATTTTAAAGAATTCTGTTCTAGTGCGAATTCTGATGGCGAGTTTAGAAAATATCCGTAGAATTAAATAAAAAAATATAGTCCTAGAATCGTCAATATCATTAAAAATTTTATCTAATAAATTAGTTGTTGAGATATGTATAATTTTCTGTGCTGGACTGGGTTAAATGCGTAGTAGAGATACTTGTATGTGGGAATCAGTGTGTGGAGGTATGTGTGTGCGCGGCGTCTCGAAAACAGATGAATGTAAACTGTTCAGTCGGCTAACAGTTGAGTATAGAAGAAAGTGCTGAGACGCGTGCAAGTGTGTATCGATGAATATATAATAAATCGTCCATAAAATAAATATATTACTATTCTAATGTTAATCCTCGGTATAAATTTAGTGTTCCTATAACATTACTTCGGCTTCAAAGATCCACAATTCTCAACATGG
Source organism: Bombus sylvicola (assembly GCA_019677175.1). Taxonomy (NCBI): domain Eukaryota; kingdom Metazoa; phylum Arthropoda; class Insecta; order Hymenoptera; family Apidae; genus Bombus; species Bombus sylvicola. The sequence continues at coordinate 38,992 of JACSOB010000124.1, forward strand.
TAGCAAAAATCGTGGTTGCCGAGGTTCAAGGTTATGGAACCACGTGTAACCGGGAGTGAATGTATAAAAGTCGATTTAAAAAAGATAAAAAAAAGAAATTGGAAATAAGTTCTAAGAGATAGAAGGGCTATTGGCAGAACAAATAAAAGGAATCTGGATAATAAAGAGAACTATTTTTGAAAAAGAAAAAAAGGGTGAAAATAAAAAAACGAATCAAGATGCCAAGGGACGATGAAATTAAGCTTCAAATATTCGATGGACGTGATTACAGAATGTGGAAGAAAAGAATATTAATGTATTTAAAGTGTAAAAAGACACGGATGCGCAAGATAACTGGGATGAAAAGTATCAATAGGCGATGAACTACATCTATGGTAGTATAACGAATGAACAATTAGAATTTGTTGGTGATCAGGACACTGCTTTAAAAATAATAAAAAATTTGATGAAATGTATATGAAGGAATCAACAGCATTACAAATTTGTATAAGAAATAGGCTAGACATGATGGGGCTGAAGGACTTTGAAGAATCAAATTCATTTTTCACGGAATTTTAAAAAACGATAAATGAATTAAAGAGTGCTGGTGCAAACGTAAGTGAACGTGAAAAACTCGACTACATGCTGAAAACACTACCAGAATCATTGAGCTATATTGGTGACTTAATCGACTCAGTGAAAGAAAGTGATCGAACTTGTGAATTTTTAAAAAATAAAATTACAATGTGGGAAACGCGTAGCAAGAAGGAAAGTGATAGGACAAGGTCAAATCTATTCACAGTTGAAAAAGGGGACATCAAGTGCCATGGCTGCGAAAAGTACGGCCACGTGGTAAGAAATTGTACAAACACGTGCAGAGGCGGAAACAATGGCGGAAACAACGGAGGAGGGCAATGGCAAGGAGGTGCGTATCAGCCGCAGCAGAATAGGGGTCGCGACGGACGAAGTTTTGGCCAAAGAGGACGAGGACGAAGCAGAGACTGGCAACAACGCTACAACGGGGCAAGTCAACGCGACATAAATTATTCATACGACGAGGGCTACGACGACCAAGAAATTGGATCTTCTAAGAATAAAATTACGGTATATACTAGCGATACGAGGAAAATAGATTGGATATCGGATAGTGGATGTTCAGATCACATTGTAAATGATGACTCTTATTTTGTCGAATACGAAAATTTAAAAAACCCGATAAATGTAAAGTTAGGAGATGGTAGAATTCTAAAAGGAACAAAAGTTGGAAAAATTTTAACTTATTTTGAAGTAAACAAAAGGAGAATTAAAATTACAATGTCTAATGTATTTTATGTGAAAGAAATGAAGAATAATTTGATTAGCTATGCGAGAGTAACGAATGAAAATAAGATAGTCTCAGCAGGAAATATTTCAAAGATATATAACAAATACAGAAAGTTGATAGGAATCGCATTCAAAGATGATGGTTTATATAAAATAAGTAGTTACATTGAAAGGAAAGAATCTCACGCTAAAATTGTAGGAAGAATGACAAATAAAGAAAAGTTTCATAGGATCCTGGGGCACATAAACTTTAATCATTTAGATACTATGTGTAAGAATAAAATAGTTGAGGGAATGCCAGAAAATTTTGAACAAGTAAAATTAAAATGTGGTACATGTATACAAAATAAAATGCACAATTTACCATTCCAAAACAACCGAAGTAGAGCACCCGAGATTTTAGCATTAGTACATACCGATTTAAATGGACCTCATAAAAATACCCGGTTTGATGGATCCAGATATTTCTTAACATTTATAGACGATTATAGTAAGTGCGCATTGATTTATACTTTGAGATCAAAAGATGAAGTTTACAATTGTTTCGTTGATTATATAAACAAAGTTGAAAATCTTACTGGTAAGAAGATAAAGAGATTGAGATGTGATAATGGAAAAGAATATATGAACAAAAACATGTACAATCTAACTAGGGCTAAGGGAATTGTCGTAGAACCATGCCCACCTTATGTTCACGAGTTAAATGGAACAGCTGAGCGATACAATAGAACAATCATGAATTCCGCTAGATGCTTATTACATGATTCAAAGCTGAATATTAGATATTGGCCGGAAATAGTTAGAGCCGTGGTTTACTTAAAAAATAGAAACATTACGAACACATGACAATAAAACACCATTTGAAATATTTTTTAAAAGGAAACCGAATATAAGTAATTTAAGATTGTACGGACGTAGAGTTTTCGTAAGAATACCTGAAATTAAAAGAAATTCGAAATGGGACAAAAAAGCAGATACTGGGATACTTGTAGGTTATGAAAACATTGCATATAGGATCCCAGTTAATAATAAAATTATAATTGCAAGGCCCGTAGAATTTATAGGTGAAGATGATAATTTAGTAGGATTTCAAGGAGAACATGGATCAGACAATGAAACAGAAAAGGATTTTGACGAACATTCGGATTCAAACGAAATTCATAAAAATAAAATAAATGACGAAAAGGTCGAGCAGGTTGCAATAAAAGAGGAGAGAAATTTAAGTAACGAATCAGAAAGAAAACTTGAGGACATAGAAAATAATTTGAGAAGGTCAGGACGGGCAAGAAAGAAACCGCAAAGATATGGGCAAACGAGCTCATATTTCATTTATGTGAATGTAGTTAGCGCAGACAGCCCTCAAACCCATGAAAAAGCTTTAAGTGGAGATGACAGCGGTTCATGGAAAGAAGCAGTGGATCGAGAAATGAATAGTTTAATCAAAAACAAGACCTGGCAATTAGTAGAGAAACAAAAAGACAAAAAAGTATTAGACTTGAAATGGGTATATACGGATAAATCTGATAATCGTAAGAAAGCGCGACTAGTTGTTCGAGGCTTCCAACAAAAGGAAGTACTGGAAGATTTATACTCTCCAGTGGCAAAAATGCAAACGTTCAAGTTATTACTATCTTATTGTTGTCAATATGGTTTGACGATTATGCAAATGGATGTAGAAACAGCATTCCTAAACGGAACTATAAAATCGAAGTATTTTTAAAACAACCTATAGGTCACGATGATAAAAGCGGGAAAGTATGTAAATTATCAAAAGCGTTATATGGATTGCGTGAAAGTTCAAGTGCTTGGTATGAATGTTTCGACGAGTATATAAAAAAATTAGGATTTCAAAGAAGTAAGAGTGATTATTGTCTGTATATGAAGTATGAGAACGATGATGTCGGGTTTACATTCGAATTAGAGTTAGGGACGTGAAACGAATCTTCGTTCGGATTACACGTTGTCGTTATGCAATAGGGAAGACATTAACTAGTGCAAATGCGATTGTTATAGAATTGGATGAGTAACCGTGGTAATTAGGTACTCGAGGCACTAATGACAATGAACCTAGGTTCAATAACGAATCCGCAGTCAACGGGATGATAGATGTACGTGCTCACAAAAATCTAAGTCGGACTCTTTACAAAACGTGGAATACCCACCGAGCGTACTGGTACTAAGTAACTCGCTAATACGACCTCACGAGAGAATGCCTCTCCGTCGCGATGATGCTGCAGAGGAAAACTATGATGGGGTGTGTCTGAGGACACGAAATCATCGGATTCGTCGAGGACAGCCTTCGTTCAGAAGGCGAGGGAAATTGGCGTTGCTGCTAATTGGTCAATCTCCATATCGGTGGTTAGAAAAAGATGCTAGCCGCCCTCGAGGGGAAGTTGCTAGTGGGAGACGCCGTTCGTTAAAAAATAGATCTCTCCTATCTTCCCGTAGTTGGGACAAAGACTGTTTGTCTGTTTGGAGGACTTTAGGTAACTAGATCTTAAGATTTGTAACGGCCCTCGGGCTAGCTGATCACGTACTGTGGAGACGCGTAGGCATCTGGTAACCATCATACCCAAAGAATAGGATCTGCGTGTGGCGAGCCACGGGACAGAAACCGTTGGAATGTTTACTGTCGCGTACCGCTACAAATATTTCTTTTAAGGAGAGCTATAGAATTACTCCGTACTTTTGTTAGACAAAGCGTTCATCCCGTGACCGCAGCTACGTTCGGCGACTGGCTATCGCCTCGAGCCCAAGCTCATTATCACAAATCTCGAACAAATACAATCGGATCGAAAGACGACAATTGTTTAATTACGCCTATGATAGAATCTAGATTACGGTGTTAGGGGATTATCCCGGAGTTCCATAGCGAAGGCTTCGATGTCCTTTCATCTCCGACATATATTTAATTCTATTCGTAGACGACTTATTAATATGTGGAAAAAACAAAAGAAAAATCGATGAAATTAAAAACAAATTGTCAAACGAATTTGCGATGAAGGACTTAGGTGAAGTAAAGACTTACTTAGGAATAAACATTGAATACGATAATAAGAAGTGTGAGATGAAATTAGATCAAAGTAGTTATATAGAGTCATTAGCGAAACAATATAATATATAAAAAAAGTAAACTATATTTTACAATAATGGAACGAAACTTAAGTTTAGAACCCGCACAATCAGCCTCAGACGATATAAAATATAGAAATCTCATAGGAGCTTTATTATATATTAGTAATGGAACAAGATTAGACGTTAGCTATAGTGTAAACTATTTAAGTCGATTTTAAAACACTTACAACGAGACCTACTATAAATATGCATTGAGAATTTTGAAGTACTTATATTTAACTAGGAAATTAAAATTAACTTATAAAAGAAATTTTAATGCTGAAGCTATTGATTGTTTTGTTGATGCCGATTGGGCTGGAAATAAAATAAATAGAAAATCCACTACGGGATTTATCATACGATTTTTCGGAAACGCAATTTATTGGAAATCAAAAAAGCAAAGTAGCGTGACAAAATCATCGACAGCCGCCGAATATGTAGCTTTATCGGAAGCTGTGAGCGAAATTAAATTTGTAAGAAAATTGTTGAAAGATTTCAAAATAATGATCGAAACACCAATAAAAATTTACGAAGATAATTCTGGAGCGATCGCGATATCAAAATTTGGAAACTTAACAAAAAATTCTAAGTACATTGAAGTTCATTTCCATTTTGTGAACGAAAGTTACGAAAATAAAGAAATTGAAATTATAAAAGTAGATTCAGAAAATAATGTAGCTGATATTTTAACGAAAGCTCTATGGAGAAACAAATTTGAAAATTTTAGATTACTTTTAAGAATGGTTTGATTGACTTATAAAAGGAAAAATGAATATGCAGCACAAAAAATAAAGGAGGTGTGTTGAGATTTGTATAATTTTCTGTGCTGGACTGGGTTAAATGCGTAGTAGAGATACTTGTATATGGGAATCAGTGTGTGGAGGTATGTGTGTGCGCGGCGTCTCGAAAACAGATGAATGTAAACTGTTCAGTCGGTTAACAGTTGGGTATAGAAGAAAGTGCTGAGACGCGTGCAAGTGTGTATCGATGAATATATAATAAATCGTCCATAAAATAAATATATTACTATTCTAATGTTAATCCTCGGTATAAATTTAGTGTTTCTATAGCATTACTTCGGCTTCAAAGATCCACAATTCTCAACATTAGTACAAAAATCTGAGCAAACCAATAATCAGATTACCCACTACTAAATCTATCAACATTCTATTCCTCAGAAGTTCTCCCAGAAAATTTTAAGTACGCGCATCATGTCTTTTTAAAACCTATCACATCATTGACCGCGCCTCACCGCTAACGGAATCTCCAGTACCGCAATTTTCACTAGCCCTTTTATTGTCAATATTATCAAAAAAAATAATAGCATTAATTGAAAAAAGACTAAGACTCGATGTAATGGAATAATTGTCTCTAAATGTATTACCAAGATAGAAATAATCTTCGGCAATCTCTTCGTCAAAGCACATTTCCGAAAATGCAGAAACGGTGTTCAAAATCGTTGCTTTGTTTCAAAAATCTGCCTGTCGCGAAGTTTCTTCTCGCACATAAAATTTCGCACATTCTTGTACGGAAAAGAAATTAATTTTAATTCATATTTTAAATTCTACTTAATACTTACTAAATTGAGTAAAAATTGCATCTTTCATTCCAACGAAATCGGAGGGCATCCGATTTCTCCTTCGGTATCTCTTATTTATACTAAAATTCATTGCTTAAGATTAAGTGTATATATGTCATACATTTATATTCGTCTAGATATTTGCCTTTTGCAAATATTCATACCGAATACTATTATACATATTTGTCAGTACCACGAATATATTCTCAAATTTATATGTTTAAACTAATTATTAAAAAATTAATGATTATAATCGCGATGTGCAAGAAGACCTATCCTGAACTAATAAATAAAGATATGAAAAAAAATGTTACTACTCACGGGTGTAAAAAATACCCGTGGTCACTGTTACGACCGTTCGCGGAGAGACGCGGTCGCTAAGAAAACGCGTCAGCGAGAGGCGTAAATTCTCGCTACGATTCGGTTAATCGACGCCGCGAAATAGTCGCTCCCCTGTTTCGGTTAAGATAACAGAGGTGGTTAATTGAATGTAACACGGTATAGTGAGTTATATCAACGTTTATTCTAACAACTTGTAAATTAAGACAGTTACGCTGGTGCGTATGTATAAAATGAATGATTGACTGATCTTCGGGTGTAAACCCGGTCGTAGGATGTTGAATGTTCGAAGGATGAAGAATCAGTGATGTTCGGTGACGATGCTGTAGCGGAGGAAAGCTAAGGATGGGTGTGGCTAGCGCACGGGACCATCCGATTTGTTGGTGACGAATTTGCCTAAGAGAGTGAGGGAAATAGGATTAGTTGTGAATTGGGAAAACGAAGGTTGTTGGACTTTGGAAGGTTCTTAATTGCCATCGATATAAAGTTGCTATTAGGAAGCATCGTATGCGAGAAATCCCAACTTTCCCGTGTCCGGCCGTGGTAAACAATAGTCCTTAGACGGTAATTTAGCAAACGATGTTTGTTCGGTCTGAGGGGCCTGAGCAGGCAAATTATTGGGATTTATGACGGGTAATTAAGGCTATTGAAGGTATGCCGTTAGGATGAGCGGACGTCTGGTGTCCGTCCGGCCCGCGGTGTATGACCTGGTCCAGGTAGAGTGTTACGCGTCGTAACAGTCACTATGCTCGCAAAAAATTCTACATAATACAACCAGTCACCCGTGCCGATTCGGACCTTTCATCCTACGACATGATTGAGTGACCGGAGGAACAAAAATGCATGCGACTCACCATTAGAAGCGGAGAAGCGGAAAACGTTCCCATCGACATTGCACTATCTCAGCAAATATCATTTCAAAGACTAACATCAGGCAGGAACCGTCGAAAATCCAATGGTGGAAATGGAGGTTGTCAAAAATCTGTTACAAAACAAAACACGATAAGTGATCGCTGATTATTTGGAATGTTGGAGATTGTGAAAAATGGAAATTTATTACAATCGTAACTGTACGTTCGACCAATCGCGGGGAGACGTTCGCGAGTAGAGACGTCAACGGGAGTCGTAAATTCCCGTTACGATTATAGCAATCGACACCACGAATTGATCGATCCCTAATTTCCGTTGAGATAAGAAGGGGTGATTAAGTTTATATAACACTGTGGTTCACAGAATTATAAATTATGTATTTCCAACACTTAGATTACACTGTTAAGTAGAGATGTATAAATAACAAATGACCGCACGAAGGTGAGAAAGGTATATTCGATAGAGCAGGGCTCTTACACTTGAATTTCGTGTGTTAGTGGACTTAGCACTATGATGTCTTGAGTAGTAGAGGAAGACTTGACTCTCCTGAGGTCATAGGAGCAGTGAGGATGTTGACTGTCCGAAGGATGAAGGATCAGTGATGAGAGGGCGAGAGCGTAAGCGCGAATCGTAGCTGAGAACTGAGACTTCCGAGGTTATTGACTGACTGACTGACTGACTGACTGACTGTCCGAAGGATGAAGGATCAGTAGTGATCTACGGGTGTATCCCGGTCTAAGGATGTTGACTGTCCGAAGGATGAAGGATCAGTGATGTTCGGTGACGATGCTGTAGCGGAGGAAAGCTAAGGATGGGTGTGGCTAGCGCACGGGACCATCCGATTTGTTGGTGAATTGGGAAAACGAAGGTTGTTGGACTTTGGAAGGTTCTTAATTGCCACCGATATAAAGTTGCTATTAGGAAGCATCGTACGTGAGAAATCCCAACTTTTCCGTGCCCGACCGTGGTAAACAATAGTCCTTTGAAGGTAGTTTAGTAAACGATGTTTGTTCGGTCTGAGGGGCCTGAGCAGGCAACTTATTGGGATTTATAACGGGGACTTAAGGCTATTAAGGGTGTGCCGTTAGGATGAGCGGACGTCTGGTGACCGTCCGGCCCGCGCTGTATGACCTGGTCCAGGTAGAGTGTTACGCGTCGTAACATTAGGTTTATTGAGGGTCGAAGTGACGTTACGCAGGCCGTTTGTTGTCCAGTCGCGAGTGCTGGCGTGCAGATGTTTTAGGCGGCGTAACATCCTCCCCCCGTTGAGAGGGCACCGATCAAATTCTGGCTGTGGAGTCAGGTGCGTTGTTGGTGACTGCCTTCGCTCCGTGTGGAAGTTCGGACTCGTCGTGGACATCGGCAGTGCCTAAGTATTTTCCATTGAAGTTTACGAACCAGGAAGTGTCGTGAAACAGCTCGGCCCAGAGAGTATCGTGGAGCACCTCGTCCCAGGAGGTGTCGTTGTACATCTCGCCGATTTCACAGAGGCACGTGACATCCGTATGTGGTTGCACAATGAAGACGTGAAGGAGGTCTATGGTTGAGTGGGGGACAGGGCTCCCCCGCTGACCCATTCGTATCGTGTCTTCTTGATGATGCTTGGTGGTTGGACCGGCGTGGTCCAATTATCCGCTAAAGACAAAATTAGAGACGTCTTACCTTCCGTTTGGTTAGGTTTGGATCTGGGGTAGGAAGGTTTTGCATCTCGGTCCAAGATGCTCATCTCCGCATGAGTTGTTGCCGTCCGTAATTGCCGTAGTTGCCAGGGAAAATTGATGGCCAGGCCTAAGGATTGTTGCGCTGAGAGCGTGTTGTCCACCTTGTAGGCTGCACTGAAATCAACGAGTGTCGTGTCTTGCTTCAGGCCATTCGTCGGTGTGTCCCATTTCGGCGATAGTGTAGTGGGAGGCGGCATGTCGGCTGGTAAAGTTTCATCCTTCTGTTGATCCAGAGATTCTTGAGCGATTGTCTGATTCAAGTCGTTTGATGGCGTTGAATCAGATTGTTGCGACGTTGATGATGTGAACGGGGTTGCCGTCGGGTCGCGGGTGGGTGACACGTTGAGGATGTGAGAGATTGACTGATTTACGGTGTTTGGTGGTGTTGAACCAGATTGTTGATATACTAAGGACGCGAACTTGGTTGTCGTCAAGTCGCGTGTGGCTGACGAGCTGCTAATATGCAATGAGCTTGGCGTGTCATGCGATGGGATCGGTGCTATATTCGATACAATATTCTCCCTCGACGGAGTATGATCATTGTTACAGTTATTATCGAAATTGTTCTTATGTATCTGGAAACTGCTAGGAGTGTTGCCGCTGCATTCCGGAGGTTTTGGGTTCGCCACTGTCGTGGAGGCATCCGTTGAGGAAGACTTAATTTCGATGAGATCGCTCAATCGTACTACCAGGCCTAAATAGGCATCAAATAAGTCCACAGGTGCGGTGTCGTCGAGCTCAAGTAATCGGTCATTGACAATGTTGAACCGTTTCCAAATATCGTCGACTTGTTTTTTATAAATTATTAAGATGGCCTCGTCGTGCTGACCAGACTGTTCGTATTCGTCGAGTGATCTCGATACGGACTTGAATTGGTCGCTTAGAGTGCTTCGCTCCCGATGCAAGGATGTGATTTCCGGCAGTTTAATTGATGTCGGCTTGGCGACATTGGATGACTCGCCGCTTGGTGATTTCGGCGCCGATGCTGGTGTGTCATCCATGAGAGTGGCTATTTGGCATGACAGATCCAAATATGTGTCAGTTATTTCGGACACGCGCGCGTCGTCTAGCTCGCCTAAATCTTCTAGTTCCTCTTGAAGCAGCCGATATTGCTTCCACGTGTCTTCGAGTCGTGTCATACAGGTCGTTAAATTGGCCTTCTTCGTTTGTCTATATTTTTCATATTCATCGAGTCGTTCCGATATAATAGTAAATAGACCGATTTGAAAGTCTCGTCTCCGACGCAAGGAGGTAATATTATCTGTGTTCTCCATTGGTATCGCCGTTCGTGAAGAGAATGCAATGAACGAGATTACCTTGATCAAATGGGTGTTGATCTGGGGTTCGGTTGCTACTCGTTACGGTGTGGCGTGAGCTCGTGTAGATGCTGAGCGCAGGAGGTGTTCCTTTCCGATGGCGGTTCCTCTGGACAGTTGACTAAGTTGTTGGAATTTGGATTTCACTTGGCACTGTATAGTCACTGGTCAGTGCTCCCTTTCAGTGGCACGAAATCCGGCTCGAAGGACCATGTACGTTCGACCGGTTACGTGTCCACACTTTTTACTTGCCACTGAATCCGGCTCGAAGGACCATGTACGTTCGACCAATCGCGGGGAGACGTTCGCGAGTAGAGACGTCAACGGGAGTCGTAAATTCCCGTTACGATTATAGCAATCGACACCACGAATTGATCGATCCCCTAATTTCCGTTGAGATAAGAAGGGGTGATTAAGTTTATATAACACTGTGGTTCACAGAATTATAAATTATGTATTTCCAACACTTAGATTACACTGTTAAGTAGAGATATATAAGTAACAACTGACCGCACGAAGGTGAGAAAGGTATATTCGATAGAGCAGGGCTCTTACACTTGAATTTAGTGTGGTAGTGGACTTAGCACTATAATGTATGGAGTAGTAGAGGAAGACTTGACTCTCCTGAGGTCATAGGAGCAGTGAGGATGTTGACTGTCCGAAGGATGAAGGATCAGTAATGAGAGGGCGAGAGCGTAAGCGCGAATCGTAGCTGCGAACTGAGACTTCCGAGGTTATTGACTGACTGACTGACTGACTGACTGACTGTCCGAAGGATGAAGGATCAGTAGTGATCTACGGGTGTATCCCGGTCTAAGGATGTTGACTGTCCGAAGGATGAAGGATCAGTGATGTTCGGTGACGATGCTGTAGCGGAGGAAAGCTAAGGATGGGTGTGGCTAGCGCACGGGACCATCCGATTTGTTGGTGAATTGGGAAAACGAAGGTTGTTGGACTTTGGAAGGTTCTTAATTGCCACCGATATAAAGTTGCTATTAGGAAGCATCGTACGTGAGAAATCCCAACTTTTCCGTGCCCGGCCGTGGTAAACAATAGTCCTTTGAAGGTAGTTTAGTAAACGATGTTTGTTCGGTCTGAGGGGCCTGAGCAGGCAACTTATTGGGATTTATAACGGGGACTTAAGGCTATTAAGGGTGTGCCGTTAGGATGAGCGGACGTCTGGTGACCGTCCGGCCCGCGCTGTATGACCTGGTCCAGGTAGAGTGTTACGCGTCGTAACATTAGGTTTATTGAGGGTCGAAGTGACGTTACGCAGGCCGTTTGTTGTCCAGTCGCGAGTGCTGGCGTGCAGATGTTTTAGGCGGCGTAACAGTAACTTTAGTAATAATAAAGATTGAAATTCTAATAAACATCCATAAATGTAAAAACTGAAACTCTGATATAAAAAGTTTAAAATCTAGAAATCAAAAATCTAGCGATTTTTTAAATATATTAGTCATTTGTTTTATAATTTGGTATTAAGACTTTAACACTTTTTTTTATCTTAATAGAGGAATAATCTTAGAAAACCCTAACCTATGAAATTTTCAATCAAATGGTATTTCTTAATCAATAGTATTCAAAGCAAAATATATAGAATACACATAATTCAAGTAAGATATGTAAAGTTACTTACATTCTTGGCTTTTGAGCCACCGTTGGAGCATTCCCAAAGAAGACAAAGAAGTTCAAGCTGTAATATGTCTATAACAAAACAGAAAATATCATTAATATCGTTAATACACAATAATAAGCATGGAAATTTAACAATAATAAAGACTAAACTTTAATAAGTATATAAATTGAAACTCTAATATAAAAGTTTGAGAATAAAACATTCACTGATTTTTGATACGTATCAGACAGTTTTATTGTACTTTAATGTTAAGATTTTATGATTTTATTTCAATTAAAAAGGACATTTACAGCTTTCTAAATTATCAATCATTTTTATTGTATAATTAACAATATTTCAAACAAAATATAATAAATAAAACAAATTGAAATACAATATGTAAAACTACTTACATTCATGAGCTTCTGCAGAGGCTTTGCCCTCTTGATACACTGACTCTAGTACCGAAAAGGAATGTTCAAAAGAATATAAAATAAGACCACATTACCGCGACCGCTAAAATTATAACTGGCGAACAAGAGCTGTAATGTCGCGTACAAAATTGTTTGATAAAATTTTATTACTTTCGCTTGTGATTATTTAATTGGATTTAATCAAAACGACCGTGATTTGAAAATATTGAAAAATACTTTTGCGGAGCAAACACTGACTCTACAAACCGCATTGCACGCGGTCACAAATATTCCCTAAAAATAGAGTTGTTTATAGGTGGGGTGGGATGGGGAGTAGAAAAGAAGCGAAATATTGTTTCGATGTTTTTCTTCTTTCTTCTATCGAACGTTTATTTAGAAAATACTGCTACTTTTCTTTTACGTATGAAAAATATTAATTTAAAATTATAAGATATTTCTCGATATCGAACAAATGTTTACGAATACCGTGAATGCAATGCGAGCATTTGCAAGCATGTTCGTTATTAGAATATGAGACATACACTCCACTAATACACTATAGTCGCGTGTTATAAATACTGTAAAATACTTGCAAGAAATCGAAAGTTCACAACTAAATATACTTAAATAATACTACAGAAACGCATGCGAAATCTTGCTTTGAAGTAATTGAATTTACTTGCGCTTCACCTTTATAAAAAAAATATAAGTTACAAAGTTAAACGATGGTAAAAACATATAGTAATGAATAATGCGAAAAATACACGAAAAATATACGAAAATGAACGTAATAAATAACCGACGCCACCAATAGGTTACAATACGTTACAAACCTGACGCAACGCTATCCACGTTATCGGTACGAAATGGGACGACTAAATGACTCCTTGTACCTTAGTTTCGCATAGCAACTTCCAAAGTGGCGAGGGAAGGGGGAACACATGAGCCGGCGGCACAAGCAGCTACGCAGTTAACGATTATACGTTACTAGACAAAGAAAAGTATACATCAACAAAAACATTCATCTTCTACGAAGCACTTCCTTTCGAATTACGCAGCAGGAATCTTCCGAATTGCGCAGCACGAATCTTTCTCAACATCGATATTTACAAACATCGTACAGTAATTCGTAGCCCTACTGGCAACATCACAGACACATTTGTCTAACTTATTACCTTACTTACCTTACTTTGTAATCTTAATTTCGTTAAACAAAGCAAGATTTAAACAACAGCATGGAGAAAATGAAAAATTACTTAAAATTACTGGTCGGCAATGACTCAGTATGCAGATGAAGGGTTAAGTGCTTTTTAAGTGCGTATTGACTTTTAATACTAATATAAAAAAAAAATGAAAGAGAAACGTCATTTATTGCTAAGCGAATAATGTAGTAAGAGAATAATTTTCTCATGGTTGAAAATTTGAAGTCCATTGATATTTTCTCTATGACATTTTTATTATCACGACGTAGTATCTGAAATTTTAACCAATCCAATGATTTTTATTCTTAGAAATATCTTGAATACGGAGAATTAAGAAATGTATAGCGAAGGATGTAAATAATGAAAATTAATTATGGCGGAGGAATCAACGAAGGAAAGTTACTTTACTAATTATTATACGAATGAATATTCAAAATGTCGCGCAACGACTACTAAACTATTTAGTAAACACTAACCTTACCAGGGCTAGCCAAATGACTGGTTTAAAGATCTAATTTAAAATTGTACATTTATCGTTATTTCTTTTGTTCATCTAGCTTTATGTGAATTCTTATATTCTCCGATTAATTGATTTCTCAACTTTTAAAACCAGTTATTTGACCGAGCCTGATGAGATTAGTGTCAAAAGCCAGCCTGAAATTTTCTTCAACTTCTGATCTTCGGCTGATTTTCAGTATTTTGCCTCCGACTTTTCACCAGCAATTAGATTTGACAAACGAAATGCAATGTAAGACTTGTCAACATTTGGGCCATGTGGCTTCTAACTGCCACAGCGTTAAATTCAACGATAAATTATAATCCAGATGAACGTATTGACCCAGATTCCTGTACCGAAGAAAGCAAGGATAACACAAATCAACCTTGTTGCGTGTCGTGTAAAAATTTTGATCATCCTGTTCACATCAAGATTGCTCTCATCACTTATTATTAGTGTTAAAAAGGCGATGGCAAAAGAGAATTTGGAATATTAACGAAGACCGAAACAAATAAATACGATTTGTTCGTGAAACAAGTAAATAAAAAATTACTTGCAGTCAAATTCCATCGAATAATAAACTAGATAATTGTCCTAACCTCTGTATTCCCTTATTTCATCGCGTATTCCCTTATTATATCTGATGGCTAAATATAAATCACAACCCTAACACTGTCCTTGGAGAGACGGCTAAATACTACAATACAAAGCTCAAACTCTAAACTTATAGGGAAAATCTTCACGTTTATACCGCAGCAACATAGCTCAACAGTGAACCGGCTCCTCTCACTTCACTAAATAATAGGGCGACGATCCCTTAGACGAGTCCAGTAACTCCAAGATTTCCAAACATATCCTACAGCCACGTATAGGCAATAGGAAGCTACATCTGTATATCCATTATTAAACTATGTCTTGTTTCTTGACAATGTTTCAAATCAACAAAAAAATTTAAGAGAAAACAGTACTTGACCTCCTTATAAATGAAATATCATAGTGGAACTTTCGGACAGCCGACTGTATCAGGCCAACTGACTCAGAGTTCAAAGTAATTATCCGTGCTTCCCAGTTGTTTCCTGAAACACGACTTGGCAAGTAGATAGCTGCCACTATAAGGCATTATCTAAAATAGATTTGAATCGCGAGAAAATTTCGGAAATCCCCAAAAAACGTCTCTAAAGTAACAGCCCAACAACGGAACTTACTTAGAGCAGCCTCTATTTCTGTCAACTAACAGGTGGTCCGTAATGTGGCGACCTCTACTCGAGGTTGCGAATGGAACTCGAGCATCGCGCCTGGAGACATATCGACCCGTACAGCAACATGGCGTCTCGAGAAGCAAACTTGGCAAACAGCCATTTTGTCGGGAACTTTCGCTTAGTAAATTCCTCCTATTCCAATTTATTCCATGCTATTAACACTTGTGATTGGAATGGACTCACTCTCCCAATCTGAAACTAACAGGGCGATAGGCCAATAACAAAAAGTGAAGAGAATAATACTCATAACAATGTAGCTTGTTATATGGTTCTCGATACACCGTAGTACCCTCTCAGCTCCATAGATGTCACTCGGTACTCGAATACCTAACTGTCGTGACTAGCAATAATCCGTAGATGGCACGGCACGTTCCGTATACTCATCTAAGACTACATATCGTAACTTGTACGTACAGCGTATTGGTGGCACCACCAATTCGTATATCGGCACCAGGCTGATGATTCTATAACTCTGCCTCGAGTAACCGGGCCTCCATACCAAGATGGCGTGCGCGTCTCTTCACGTCGATACCGTTGGCTTTCGCGATAAGGAGACCTACCGTGCCAAGTGAATGCTACCCTCCACCTACGAGATCCAAAAACTTAACGCACCACCGAGCTTCCGACACCCTTTATGCATCGTTCGACCGTGCCGAAACCAGACGAGTATACGCCGAGGAAAGAACCCGTAACCAAAGACGCGACTACTTGATATTGTAAACGGTACTCTTGTCCGACGCAATCGATCTCAGAATCGAGCTCCACAGATCTTTTTCACAACATGGTGCCGAATGCCAATCCCGGTAAACGTCATCTCTGCTCGTGCCGATCAAGTGCATTATAAGAGGTATCATAAAGTGGTAGAATCATATTACAAACTTACATACTCGTCAACAGCCCAAACGTCAGCATTAGTCGTTCGACTTGTTACCTGCACTCAAACCGGTACGTACCATAGGCCCTCGTGCAGCCATTAGTTAAAATCATCCAATACTATTTATTTAATTAGTTGATTTCAATTTAATTTAATTTGATTTAATTCTGGACAGGCCCTGCAGTCCTGTTAATAAATATCTAGCTGGTATTGCCACAATGGCAAGATGAGCCAATATTTACCATACATATGCTATTATACTCGTAATAAAACTTTTCAAATCAAATTACTGTATTATTAGATTAACTGTTTTAACTATAATCAAAATAATACTGTTACTATTTAGTTTAGTATTACTGCATTCTTCTACAGATTTCTTCAAAGATCAAATTTATTTAATGTTAGGGACTACAAACCTGGCCCTGTCAGTGATAACGAAATTTATCCTCTTTCACGTTGTCAAGGTAAGATGAATAATATAAATAACTAATTTTTATTTACAATTCGCAAATCTTCCTACTGTTTTTCCAATTTTAACCATTACCACCCCTTTATACCCAGTCAGCGACTACCACTTTATTTAGATATTATACTTTCTAACTCAGTTTAATCATTAAATTGTTCTGAATTTTTGAACGGCATAGTGAGCCCCATCGATACCAATGATTCAATCTCTTTGACATATCAGTACTGCTAACCAGAAATAAGAACACTACAACGTTTAATTCCCAATTATGGACCTACATATGCATTATATATTAACGATTATTATCACATGACCCAACCAAAACAAAGCTAATATTTTTATAAAATTGAATTTTATAAAAAACCATATCTATTAAATATTTATGATATATTTTCCGGCTGGACATTGGATGTCTATATGCCATTGTTGGTCTATCATAAATATTTCCGTTGTTGTTTTTAGTACTAGATAAACCAATTATGACCGAATAGTCATTTATTATAATTCGGTATATCCCGTTTTTTATTTGTTAGTTTGTCTCCTTTGTTCTAAGCTAAATTTATTTCGAATGACTTTAACCTTGATGTAGTTATAATTAACTTCCCGTGTATTCGTATTATGCGGCGATATGAACTATCTACCATACACCACGGTTAATTTAATTCTTTTTTATTGTGTGGCGGTCGGTATCAACAGGACGCCGACCGGTCGAAGGCATCAACGCGGCGCAACACCTCCCGGGCGATCCGCTGGTACCAACCGCCAACACTAGAGGGCTATGACGACAACGAGTCTGTCTGTCTGTCTCGCTAGCGGTCGAATATACGGGCGATTTATACAAATACCGCACCTAGCGAGACTCCCTCTACGTCTAAGGCAGGGACTACCGGGCATAGCCTTACTGACGAGTCCACCGGTAGTCCCGGGACGAAACGTAAACGCACAAGCAATCTCTCTCTTTTCATCCGCCACATTGGTGACCACCGACAAGGAACACGCACCTCCGGAGAAGGAGTCAGAGAAGGAGCCAACCACCGACGACGAACACGCCAAGCAGGTGAGCGGATACGAGACGACGACCAAGCCAGGAAGTGATGTAGCCATCGCAAATAATTCATGGGCATCACCTCCAGCAGCACGTCAGAAGGAGCCAACCACCTCGTCCCCACGACATCAGCCTTCCATCATCGACGACGAGCCATTCCCTCTAACTTGTATCGCGCTATATAGCGTTGGGGTCACGCTATAGCGCTAGGGGGAGGCTGTGTGGCGGTCGGTATCAACAGGACGCCGACCGGTCGAAGGCATCAACGCGGCGCAACACCTCCCGGGCGATCCGCTGGTACCAACCGCCAACACTAGAGGGCTATGACGACAACGAGTCTGTCTGTCTGTCTCGCTAGCGGTCGAATATACGGGCGATTTATACAAATACCGCACCTAGCGAGACTCCCTCTACGTCTAAGGCAGGGACTACCGGGCATAGCCTTACTGACGAGTCCACCGGTAGTCCCGGGACGAAACGTAAAACGCACAAGCAATCTCTCTCTTTTCATCCGCCACAATTGCTTTTTAGGACGAATTCGTAGATGTTTATCTACACCTGGCTTTATGGTTCATCATACTATTGGTCAGTTAATCTCTTAGGGTAAGTACCAAATTTATTTATTCATTTCTACATAGATTAGTTTACTATGATCCTGTAATCTCACCATACTTTACTATGCCTTAATTACAGCTTTTCTACGCCTATCAATTTATTATCTTTATTAATTATACTGTATTTACTTTATTTTTATTTAGGCCCGGACCATCCCAATCGCGCCCAATGCTATCGTCTTCGCATTCTACATGACCATATCCCACTTAAACCTATATTAACAATGAACTACGATCACTTAAACTCTCAACTTCGGCATTTAACACAAGAAAATTCACATTCTACACAAAATTAATTTTGATGTTAACTAAATATTCATTTTATTATACAAATGACTATATTGTATACCCTATCTTTCAGTCTATGACCTACGTCCACCCTATCAAGAAACTCGTAGTTATTCCTTTATTATTGTTTCTGAGCTGTGATTGTTCTTTATTTCAATTTCTATTTAGTAAAATCCTAATTTTCTTTCCTTTAATTTAGTCAATATATTAACCAAATCCACTAATCGCTTACTCTCCCAATGACAGCAAACAAAGATCACTGTACGCACTCATGACCCCCTGGTTCTTTCACGGAATCCTAACGATTCCCTTGGACATTGTACTTTTCCGACATTTTCCCACCACGAAAAGGAACTATCCAGCACTGCCTCGCTAGTTAACCAGTGATACCTCTCAAAAACCTTAAGATTAATCCCACGTCTCAAGTCGAACTGAACCTAACCCAACCTAACCCAACCTTTTTTCGCGCGAGGAGAGGAAAATGCATTACGTATACCCGGTGACCCGCGTCAATAGGTTATGTGGGACTCGGCAGATGGTAGCGCCACAACGTAGCGAACAACCTATCCTCTTCCCGATTCTTTGTAGAGTGGTGAGTCTCGCCGGCGCCACTAAATAAGCATTACTTCGGCGAGACATCATTCCGTCAACTCCATCATGCGTCAACGCCTTGTATAGTTAACTCACATCATTCTCTTCGATAGTTGCTCCTTGCAGACACATTTGCTCTTCTCCTAACACGATTATTTGCGATTTTCTGTGCTTGCATGGACTTCATCACCATCCCACAAAATTCCCGGAACTTTCCTCAGATATGGTCGTTAACCGAGACTAATGCAATTAAATTATTCGCATTGAAGATATCCCCCAACATGTTCTCAATCGTGGTGCGCTGAACTGCCCATCTAGGACACCTTAATAACACATTTTCGGTGTCATCTAGGCTCGAATTACAATCCCAACACTTATTGTCAGTTTCTTTGTTAATCCTGACCCTGTAATTGTTGAAGATCCCATGCCCAGTCAACATCTGCATGGTGAAGTGGTCGATACTCCTCTT
The DNA here is from genome assembly GCA_019677175.1 of Bombus sylvicola. NCBI lineage: Eukaryota > Metazoa > Arthropoda > Insecta > Hymenoptera > Apidae > Bombus > Bombus sylvicola. The sequence continues at coordinate 58,565 of JACSOB010000124.1, forward strand.
CCTCTTCCGAAAGGTGGCTGCATCATCGCTCAGCCTCCTCGTCCAGTTATTGGTGTTATAATTGGACCATACCGTTCTGAACTCCTCCACAGCTTCCTCTTCATGCAGCTTGAGGTGATCGAGTATCACTTCTGGATCCTCGAGGTCAGATCGGACTAATTCCTTGACCTCAAATACTTTACCACGCCACCGCGCCCTGATATGATTGGGCATGGTCCCCGTCAGCACGCACAGCGCCGCGTTCGAGACTGTCCTGTAGGCCGTCGAATTACTTATTAGGGCACTTCTCTGTGAGAGTTCTTTCACAAACTTTATAGCATGACCAACTCCCATACCTGATAGTACAGCTTCCTGCAGACATTAGAGGGACCATTTACATTCGGTAACAGTCCTCTGATGGAACTTACAATAGCATCCACTCTAGCACAAACTGCCTCTATGTGTTCATAAATGTTCCTCCTGGTGTCCAACATCACGCCTAGGTATTTCACCCTTTCGCGTGTGGCCAGCGACTTTCCTGCAAGAGTTACATTAAAAATCTTAGGAACTCTCATCCTCGTTAATGATAAAATTTCAGTCTTCTCCGTTGCTATCTGTAGACTCTAATTCTCACTCCAGTTGATAATCGTTCTCATGTGGAGATTCAGAGTACTCTCCTCACTTTCCCTTTTATTCAGGCCTACCACGATAGCAAGATCGTCCGCGAACGCAGTGGCTCTCAAATTGATACGATTGTCAAATCTGGCCAACAGGCCATCGTAAACTAAGTTCCACAATAACCACTGAGACCTGAGGAACTGCTGCAAAAATTTTCCTCTTGATCAGCCCACTCGGGTTGTCCAAAACAACGACTCAATCCTTCAAATAGTTTGCGAGAACCCTCGTCAATTTATAAGAAAGGCTCCTACGTTTCGCCTCCTTAAAAATGACCTCCCATCGCAAGGTGTTAAAGGCATTCTTAACGTCAATGCACATCATTAAGCAAATTAGGCCCTCCTTCCTATCCGTATCGGCAAACTTGCTGACCTAAGATATGGCTTCGATGGTACCTTTCCTCTTGCGAAACCCGAATTGATTTCGGTGAAACGGATCCAAACCTAATTCCTTTTCAATGGCTGACTTAAACGTATTCTCCCAGACATTACTAATCGCCGGTAGAATACTGGTTGGTCAGTATGACGAAGTGAGCCTTGGATCCTTTCCAGGTTTGTTTACTAAGATCAACCAGGCCACCTTCTATTTAGCTGGTAATCTTCCGATCTCATATATAGAGTTGATCATGACAAGCAAATCCTGCGCTCTATGCCTAAAGATCAACTTGATAGTTGGCCCCGGGACCTTGTCTATACCGACGTCTAATTCCTCTTCATCCGAAACACCCGTGTCCTCTAATGAAAAGAGATTCGCAATGATGCTTACGGCCTGCTCCCTCCCAAGATTCTCGTTCGGCATACTCCTGCTCAGCCTAGTTATGACCCTCTTATATGGCAGGCCCTACGGATCACGGTCGAGGGTGGCCGTGAACTCTTACCAGGCCAGCCTCTTACTCCTGAAGATAGCAAACCTAAGCTCCTTCCTCTCTTTTTGTAACCAACCCCCATCTGATCGGCACACTTCTCGTTCCTTAGTCTTGATCTCTGCGCTGATATCCACTTCTTAAGGGTCTCCCCCAGGAGCCGCGTGATCTCATTGTTCCACCAATAATTCGGTTTCCTACTCCTCCTAGGGGGAATAACTTTCTTGAGCGATACCTCACAAATTTCCTCGATGATTTCCTTCAGAGGATCCTGATTTTCTGTCACGCCTGTCCGAGCTCCTAATAACTTAAACTTCCTGTCGCCAAAGTTTTTAACAAACATCTCAGGCACTATGTCCTTCGTCGAATACCTAAAACGCCCCCTACTCGCAGGCATAATCAAACCTTTAAATTTATGTAGCACATAAATCTGATCCGAGGCGCCATAATCGCCCAGGACCACAGAACGTTCATGCCTCTTAAAGAGGCTACCACTAACGTTCATAATGTCCAAGAAACTCCTCCTAGTACCTCTCCGAAACGTGAAATCCTTACCGACCCTAATAGGAGCAAGGTAGTTCCTATTCAGAACCTCCGACAGCATCCTTCCCCTTCCGTCAGTCTTGGAGTCACCCCATGCCTTAGATTTTGCGTTAGAGACTCCTGAGATGATAGCTTCCTTGCATCTCCTCACGGCTGCCCTAATGAACATGTCTATGAACATATCTCTCCACATATTCGTCAAAGATGTTCAGGCTGACGTTTGGCGAGCAGTAGCCACTTACGCAGTACGCTTCCCCTTTCTTGATCCCGACATATCCCTTCTCTTCAGCCAACGTATCTTCGCTGGGGTAGAAGCCATTAAATCTTGTTGCCCAGATGGGCGTATCCCCTTCGTATCGTTATACCAGTTATACCGCTCTGAGATGATCACAACGTCGACCCGATGCTCTTAGGCAAACTGCTGCATCAGGTCCTGCTCAAGCTTACTCCTATTGAGCTTGATTTCCAGAACATTCAGGGTGCCTGTCAACTGACCGTCCCTTTTTTAATCAGTTTCTTATACGTAGGGCACGCTAACGACCCCATAACGTGTCTAGTCCGTGCCTCGGGCCCCTTACTACATATCGTGCACATTGGATCATTACTTCAGTTTTGAACCGTGTGATCCATCGCGCCGCATTTGCGGCATCACTCCTTGACTAATCGTGCACTTATTAGATATATGGCCAATCTCGTAGCACCTAAAGCATCTAATTATTATTAAGTCATCCCATAAGTTCGTGCCGACTTTTGTGTATACATTTCATGTGTCGATTTATAAACATACGGCGATAAGGGACCAATGCACTTGGGCTTAGCTGATCGAGAACAGGCTAGAGCAGATTTTCGTGGGTATAAGAGCGTAATATAGTGAATACAGTGACTTCTAACAGTAAAAATCCATTTTCGACAGCGTATCCATTTTCGACATCTCATGTTATATGAATTTCGGAAAGGAAATTCTGTAGCAATTGCCACGAAAAAATATGTGCTGTTTACGGAGAAAATGCGCTCTCATCTCGCATCTGTAGGAAGTGGTTCCAACGTTTTAAAGCTGGGAATTTCTGTTTAGAAGACGAGGAAAGCTCCGGGCGTCCTCCTGAGACAGACGAAGACAAAATTCGGGATCTTGTTGAAAAATCACGAAGTTTGACAGTTCAAGAGATGTCAAATGTTCTGAAAATACCTAAGACAACGATTCATATGTGTTTAAAAAAATGGGGATGGTGTCAAAGTTGAACGTTTGGGTGCCCCATGAACTTACGGAACGGAACCGTCTTGAACGAACGACAGCGTGCATGCCATTACTTGCGCGTAATAAACATGAGCCATTCCTTAAACACCTGGTAACTGGTGATGAAAAGTGGATACTTTACGAAAACCCTGAACGGAAACGTAGCTGGTCCCAACGAAATCAGCCACCTCAACGCTGTGCAAAACCAGGGTTACATCCACGTAAAGTTCTTTTGTGTGTATGGTGGGATTATAAAGGAATACTCCATTTTGAACTTTTATCTAGTGGCGATACCATTAATTCAGACAAATATTGCACTCAGTTAGAAAAATTAAGGGAAGCATTAGCTGAAAAGCGGCCAGGTTTAGTGAATAGGAACAACGTTATCTTCCATCACGACAAGGCTAGACCGCATGTCGCGAAAAGCGTTACAAAAAAATTGTGTGAATTTAATTGGGAAATTTTACAACATCCCCCATATTCCCCAGACATTGCCCCATCTGATTACCGCCTGTTCAGAGCATTACAACACTTTTTAGTAGGTAAAAAATTGGAAAATATTGACACTCTCAAAAATAGCTTAGAAAATTATTTTAAAGAAAAACAAGAGAACTTTTATCGAGGCGGAATAATGGCCCTACCAGAAAAATGGGAAGAAGTTGTACAACGAGAGGGGGATTACATTTTTTCATGAAACTGAAAGGTATGTAAACAATCTTAACATATATAACCGCTCGAAAAACGGCACGAACTTATGGGATGACCTAATATAATTAGGTAGGACCCGCATTGTGGCTATAGTGAGGCCAGTTCTTATTTTCATGTGCACCTCCTTGCCTGTGGTATAAGTTGCCGGCACCACTGCAATCGCCGTCTGCGTGCCCCATGTTGCCGCTCTTAACGATTTAACCTCGATCTCGCTGGCATCCTTGATACTCAGCCCACTAACGATGTCCTGTTTAAGGTCCTCCCTACTTTCCAGCGGGTCGATGTCCCTAATTTCCGCCGATACCCTACTCTGAAAAGGGCAAACAAGGACCTTGTACCCTGTTGCTTCCTTTATCTTGAGGGCAATGTGACCCCCATTGACTCACGCTTTCACTTCCACGAGGATATCCCCGCTACTCGTGCATCTGACGCCCGTGCTCTCGCACAGCGCCTCCTTCGCTACCATAAGCCTTACTCTTATACCCTTATACGTCTGGAGCCATTCCTCACCCTCCCGGACTTTCGCCAAGAGGGCCTCAGATCTGTTATGAGTTCTCGGCAACCTTTCCCTCTGGCCTACGTTAGCCGATGGCGTCCTTTCCTTGTTCACACTCTTCTCTCTCTTTCCCACTCCCATCTGCATTCTCTCCTACACGCCTGTACCATCCACTCGCCTCCAGAGTCGTAAGTTTCTCTATCCCTAGGGTGATCTTCGCCCCTTTTTCTCTCCTTACATACTCCCGCATACAAGGTATTCTCTCTCTTCGCCCTTTTCATCCTGTCAACATTCCTATCCTCCTGTTTTTCTTTTATTGCTCCGTTGAACAAGCACCTTATTTCTCCAATCACCGTTCCATTTCCCAATCTCGAGCGTCAGAGGGCCTTTCCACCTGCCTCCTAACTTTACATCCCTTCATATTTCTTTGTCGCACCAGATTCTTCCAGACACTCTCCGCTTTACTCATGGCCATAACGGCTAATTCTCTGATCTTCGGGCCCTTTTTGGAAATTAAATGAAGCCTATTAACAGCAGTTTTCACATGCTCAAAGGCATCATTAATGACACCTATCATCTCTTCCCATTCACTGATCCTGACTATCATACAGTCTTCTCTGTTTCGCTCCGCTCTCGTATTACTCCTTTGCTTCTTCAGCGCCCATATGATAAGTGGTTCCCTCGAACGCCTAGTTCTGATTGACGTCGGAATATTGTAGCAGCTACTATCCAATACGGAAACTTTATTTTCAGATGCGCTAACCACCTCTTCTACGGATTCACTAACCTGTTTGCTGGCTAAATTGACCAGGTTGCAAGGGAGTTTTCCTCCTCTCAACTAGTTCCTTTCACTGCCGTAGCCAAATATCCCTCCTTGACAGTGATGACAGAGACAATTCTCAGCGGTATCCTTCCGCCTTTGCCACTTCTTCTTCTTCGAGGTAGGAGGGGTACCCGGCGCCCCTATATTTTTTTTTGTTCTTCTACGCCTTTCTTTGCCCCTTCCAACTTCGCCCTCGCTTTCTTCAACACTCTGGTCCCCGGTTGCATTTACCGATTGACCGGGGGCCCCGAAAACCACCCTCTTCTCGTTGTTTGTCCAGTCGTAAGATGACCGTCGGATCGAACCTGGAACGCCACTCGAAACACCGACGGGGCCTGGGGCCTCCGAAACCGCCTGCGTCGTAACTTTATTACTTTTGTTTGTACTTTCCATAATACTTTGACAAAAAGTATCGTAGTCCAGGGACAGTGCCGCGTTCGTCATAAGAGTGTTATACCATTATCGTGTCCTTAAATCGTAGTCAAAGTCGTCGCGAATCAATACAACTGAGTCTTCTTCAAGTGAGTCTGTCGATACGCGCGGTCCTTATTCCATCGTAATATCTCTAAGGGCTAAATTCAAGCTACAACCCTAACCTTGTTTTTAGGAAAACGGCTAAATACTACAATAGCTAAAGCTCATAAATTCGTATTCAATGTTTTACTATAATTGTGTTTCCATTGGCAGTGTCTCTATGTTCAGAAATCAGTGCGTCGGTGATCACCCAATGCTCAAACTCTACACGTATAGGGGAAATATTCACGCTATCATACCGCAACAACATAGCTCGACCGTGAACCAGCTCCTCTCATTTCATTAAATAAAAGGGCTATGGTCCACTAGAAGAGGCTAGTTATTCGGCAACAATCCGGCTGATCCGAGCCTACCTCGACAACAGGTGGGTACGCTTCGCCAGCAAGGAAGGGGAGGAATGGCGGCCCGCCGAGCGCGGCGTACCGCAGGGCTCGGTGTTGGGACCGATCCTGTGGAACGGCGCGTATGTCGCGTAAAATTATGGTAAAAATAAGAAATTTGTCAATTTCCGAACAGGAGATCGAGTTCTTTTTATTTTTACTCAATTTGTACAATATTATTTTCGGTTCGCAATGATACACTTTCGACACTCGGGTTAGTTAAGAATTTTTTAGACTGACTGGATGATTTTGAAGGGAGCATTTATATTCTTTTATTCGTTGGAGTGGGAGAAGGCTTTGCTTGTACTTATCATATATTTCGGAGAACAGCTGGAGTGACCGAATGCCACCCAGGCGGCTGAGAACGGGAGCTGACCGGACGGTCACACGTGATAAGGCGCTCGGAATTTTGGTTTATCATATGGCTGCTCGAATTTCACCTGTGACATTCCCCCTCCCGCAGGGAGGATTCGCTCTTGCGAGTCTATGGGGGCTGGCAAACCCACGTTCCCGCAGCCAGGGAGGACCGTCGGGACAGCGTCCCGCTTACGTGAGTCCTCTATGTACACCGCAAAGGAAGGTATGCCGTGGTGTAAGACGAAGTCTTCCCCACGGAGCCTTGGGTAGTAGCGCACCCACGATCCTGAAGCGAAGGGTGGGACCGTCGGGAGAGCCGCCGAGGTACATTTCCTCAACTCCCGCTTACGTGAGTCCCATCTGGGTCTGTCGAGGACGGTTAGCAGGATAGCCGTGCAGCAGAGACGTGGCGGTACATCCACAAAGAACAGTCCCACCATTGACTTAGAATGGTACCACGGGCGGTCGAGCGTTAGCCCAGAGGGTGTAGCGAGCCCTCTGCTCGGCCAATTATGGGTATGGACTCGTGGTGGCAGTGGTTGTGGCCAAATGCTGGCAAGAGGGCCGATTTAAGGGGGACATGGTTCCCCCGAATGGCCTTCGGCGGGTGAGCAGCGTCCCACCTGCTCCGGATACCGTCCCGGAAGACGGAAGGGCTTGGAAAGGGCCCCGTTTCACCTGAGACGAGTGAAAGCCCCTGCAGGCCTAACTAATCGAGGTAACATAGGTACCCGGTACCATGTGCGCTGGTTGGGCGTATCCCAACTCCAATGGCTCTAGGGATGCCCGGGTGCTGTATATGATTCTATATCTCAGGAAAGTACCCGACACCAAGAACCATACTAGATGTCCCGAGTGATGTACGAGGCCCCGGTATGGGCGGACGACCTGATGGCGAGTCGTCGCAGCATCCTGCTCCTGAGGAGGCTACACAGGGTAACCGCCATCAGAATCATTAGGGGATACCGGACGGTGTCCCGCGCGTCGGCAACCGCTCTAGCCGGGTCCCACCCACCCGTGGGAGCTCCGGGCGCTAGCGCTCAAAAGGAGATACACCCACCGGAGATTATGCCATCCGGAAGAAGATCTGACCGAGCAGGCCGCTCCAAGCGACCTAGGAACCGCTGAGGAGGACACGCGGGACCTGTGGCGATCCCAGCTGATCAACGAGGGAGGCGAACATAGAGGCGCGGAGGCGCTCCTCCCAAACTGGGAGACATGGAGAAGCCGTCGCGGCCTCCCGCTCATCTACAGGATGACCCAGGTGCTCACTGGACACGGCGTGTTCGGCGAGTACCCGAGAAAAATCGGACGGGAGTCGCCAGACATTTGTCACCACTGCGGAGAGGGCAGGGACACAGCGCAGCACACGCTGGAGCTCTATCCGGCGTGCGAGCTGCCCCGCTACGCTCTGCGGCACGCCATATGAAAAAGAGACCCGCTCAGCGATTGTAGAAGCGATGTTGAGAGGGTCACAGGAATACGAAGTAGTCTGCCTCTTTTGCGAGCGAGTTATGCTCGCGAAGGAGCGAGCAGAAAGGGAGAGAAAGAAAAACTCTCACGCTTGTAGGATAAGACGATGGAGGAGGATGGCAGTCAGGCGACCTAGAGCCGCTCCATCGCCGTTCCAACGGACTACGACTAGAAGGGGCGATAGCGCTAGGGGCAATGCCTCCCCCCTTTCGCCAAATTCAATAGTCAGGAATTATTAGGACTGGCTCGAGCAAGAGGACGCGGGAAGGGGGTGCAACAGTAGTTAATTCATAAGAGGTTCCTGGAGCACTCCTGTCATACGCGTAGGATGGTCATCGTGGAGGTTTAGTCGGTAGGAGTCCGACACTACTCTGTTGTTACGCGATTATTAGAACAGCGGAGTGTCCATGAGGATTTCTCCACGTACAAAAAAAAAAGGAAAAGTTATTCGGTAACAAGAACAGAAATTGCTCATAGCATCTAAGACCATATTTCGGCAAATAGGAAGCTGCTTCTATATATCAATTACTAAAATACTTCTTATCCTCGACAGTATTTCCCATCAACCAAAAATTCACGGAACACCGCTCTTGCCTTCCTTACATATGTAATATCGTAAAGGAACTTCCGGGAAGCCGACTATATCATACCGACTTTATCGAGGTTCCTACAGTAATTTTTCCATACTTATAAAATTTTCCCCAACACGCGATTTGGCGAGTAGACAGTCGCAAATGTATAAAACTAACTAAAATTTAAACCACAAGAAAATTTCCGAAATACCAACAATCTCTAATGAAACTGCTCAACCACGGTGGAACCCACTACGAGCAGACTCTATCTCTGCCAACAAGCAAGAGGTCCATAAGGTAGCGACCTCTTGCCAAAGTTGCGAGTGGACATCGAACACAGCGCCTGGAGACATACCGAACCGTACAACAACATGACGTATCGAGAACCAAACTTCGCATGTTATTAACCCATGTAATTAAAATAACCCCACTTTCCCAATCTTAAACTATATTTACATGCGTTAAACATGGTCAGTACATTCCAACTATCCCTGAATATAGTGATAACTCAGACAGTATTCGTAGGTCACTGTCGATAATATGACGATATCACCAAATCAAACGCTTAGCACCGTAATAATAATTACAGAAGGAGCGGTAGGCAAATAACAGTAAAAGTAAATAAAATTAGTTACACGCACAATGCAACTTATCTCAGCCGGCCGCAATGTGATTATGGAAGGAGCCACCATCCCCATATGGGATTTAATATCGTACATGGCACTCTCGTCCGACGCAAGCGCAGCGATCTCGAAATCGTGCTCTGAAGAACAGGTCACTATCACGGCATGGCGCCAAATGCCATTCACCATAAGTGTCACGTAATTTTGAGATTTGGATTCTAAAAAAAAGGAGGTTAAGCCATAACCGAACTCTTTCTTTTATCAAACTATATTATAAATTTAATGATTACAATGGCTTTACAGAGGTAGAACAATATACTGAATCATAGCAGGGCTGAACAGGAATTACCTGAGCTTGCTGAAGTCGCGGCTTATATATGTTTTGGTTTGGTGATGTTGAGGGGCTTGGTGTAGGTTATGATAATAAGGTGGTGACGTGTGCAAAAGAGTCCGAAGGTCGGGAAGGAAGTCTTATCTCTGATGTAGATTAAGATGTGGTCGATGTCACATACCCCCCCTCCTTGTATTGACTTTGGGCCTCCAAAATCTTAGTGTTTCTTCAGTATGGAGTAGTGGAATTGGTCTCTGGATGGCTCGATCTCTATTTGTTCTTCTTCGTCGTTGTATCCTATGCTTTTGAGCTTTGTTGATGCCTGTGGCGTCTGTGGTATTTCTGTATAATTATTTAGGGGTGTAGGGTTTATCACAATGTTTTGAATGTTGTTTTTGGTTTTACAGCATAGTAGGTGGATACATAATTTCGTTGGTAAACATTTCTTCAATGAGTCAAATATTCCTATTTTGTTAAGAAGGTAAATTCCTGTTAATCCAAAGGCAACGTAAACTACTATTTGCAGAAATGAAAGTCCCTATGATTTAATTGATTGTATTCGGTGAGAATACGTTAGTTGATCGATTTGATCAGATATTTGGTCCAAATTATTTTGGTATTCTGGAATATGACTAAAGATTCTAGGTGTTCTCTCAATCTTGTCTAACAAGTAGTTTATTCTAGTATCGTTTTCAAAAGGAATCGTTTTAATTTTATACTGAAACGTTACGTTGACTTTAGATTGTCCTATTTTCATTATACTATCGGTAAATATTAAATTACATTGTTCATCTGGAGATTGAATTATAGAGGGTCTGCCTATTACGTCGCAAAGTACGTGGATTTCAATTTCTTTTTGTGATGTGGCTATATATTAGTTCTTGGCTGTTAGTGGAATAAAGGTTACGTCTTCGATTTTGTAAACAGCAAATTTACAAATATCTATCTTTCTGCTAAAGTTGATGATTTTTGACGCACAATGGTGAATCGATTTCTTATCGTGTATGGCTTGTATTTGTTTGCACATTGTGAGTCATATTTTTATGTCAAAATTTTGATCGAGGTATTCATTATCAACGTTCATGTATGTATATTGTTGTATAAAAAATATTGGATGTTCAACTACTGGTGCCAGAAATGCATGGCATCTTTTTATTGGTATAGGGTATACTCGCACTATATCCCATGTCGAATCTGTTAGCAAAAGTACGGTTATTTTAAAGAAAACTTTACTTTTGACAGTGAATACAGTTAGCCTTGATATATCTAGAATGAATTGATAATTTTTGTACTTCGTTTCTAATGCTGTGTTACAAAGGTGATGTCCTAATGCTATCTAAAAATTTTCGATAAACAGTACATGATCGATAATCTGAGGGCTAAAGATTCCTGCTTTTCCCATATTTATAGCGTTGAATATTTCATCGCATTGAATCTGTTATTAGTTTCCCGCTAGTGGCATTGACCATATATTCGTCAAATTTTACTCTTACTTCATCGATTAATTTAATACTGCCGGATTTTATAACTTTGCTTATGAGCGCCGTTTGATTAGCAATTGTAGTTTTTAATTCGTTTCGTTCCTTCTTCCATCATTTTGCCCGCATCTTCTTTTACTTCTGATACTTCTTTGTCTCTTGCTATCGTTAGATTTTCTATCTCTTTAAGGTATGTCGGATTTACATTAGAATTAGGGTTAGGAGCGTGAAACGAATCTTCATTTGGACTACACATTGTCGTTATGCAATAGGGAAGACATTAACTAGTGCAAATGCGATTGTTATAGAATTGGATGAGTAACCGTGGTAATTAGATACTCGAGAAACTAATGACAATGATCCTAGGTTCAATAACGAATCCGCGGTCAACGGGATGATAGATGTACAGGCTAACAAAATCTAAGTCGGACTCTTTGTTAATAAAACGCGTAATATTCACTGGTCGTAAGGGATTACTCCTTTCGTCGATGAGATCGCAAAGAATGAATTTCCGCCCCGATGATGCCACAGAGGAAAACTATAATAGGGTGTGTCTAAGGACACGAGATCATCGGATTCGTCGAGGATAGCCTTCGTTCAGAAGGCGAGGGAAATTGGCGTTGCTGCTAATTCGTCAATCTCCATATCGGTGGTTAGAAAAAGATGCTAGCCGCCCTCGAGGGGAAGTTGCTAGTGGGAGACGCCGTTCGTTAAAAAATAGATCTCTCCTATCTTCCCGTAGTTGGGACAAAGACTGTTTGTCTGTTTGGAGGACTTTAGGTAACTAGATCTTAAGATTTGTAACGGCCCTCGGGCTAGCTGATCACGTACTGTGGAGACGCGTCGGCATCTGGTAACCATCATACCCAAAGAAAAGGATCTGCGTGTGGCGAGCCACGGGACAGAAACCGTTGGAATGTTTACTGTCGCGTACCGCTACAAATATTTCTTTTAAGGAGAGCTATAGAATTACTCCGTACCTTTGTTAGACAAAGCGTTCATCCCGTGACCGCGGCTACGTTCGGCGACTGGCTATCGGCTCGAGCCCAAGTTTATTATCACAAATCTCGAACAAATACAATCGGATCGAAAGACGACAATTGTTTAATTACGCCTATGATAGAATCTAGATTACGGTGTTAGGGGATTATCCCGGAGTTCCATAGCGGAGGCTTCGATGTCCTTTCATCTCCAACATATATTTAATTCTATTCGTAGACGACTTATTAATATGTGGAAAAAACAAAAGAAAAATCGATGAAATTAAAAACAAATTGTCAAACGAATTTGCGATGAAGGACTTAGGTGAAGTAAAGACTTACTTAGGAATAAACATTGAATACGATAATAAGAAGTGTGAGATGAAATTAGATCAAAGTAGTTATATAGAGTCATTAGCGAAACAATATAATATATAAAAAAAGTAAACTATATTTTACAATAATGGAACAAAACTTAAGTTTAGAACCCGCACAATCAGCCTCAGACGATATAAAATATAGAAATCTCATAGGAGCTTTATTATATATTAGTAATGGAACAAGATTAGACGTTAGCTATAGTGTAAACTATTTAAGTCGATTTCAAAACACTTACAACGAGACCTACTATAAATATGCATTGAGAATTTTGAAGTACTTATATTTAACTAGGAAATTAAAATTAACTTATAAAAGATATTTTAATGCTGAAGCTATTGATTGTTTTGTTGATGCCGATTGGGCTGGAGATAAAATAGATAGAAAATCCACTACGGGACATATATATATATGCATAAATAATAAATATAACTTTTCAGTGTACATCAAATTTATAATAAACAGTTCTATAACGCCTGCGTTCTTGTAATAAATAAATTATTTTATTTTTTGTATATCTAGTGATTTTTTGTATATCTAGTGTTTCTATTGCTTTTGAATTTGAAAAATCTTATGATTTATATATTTTAAAAACTTTTATATTCATGGTAAAAATATTGTGTATTTATTTTATTGTACACCTACTGTTATTTGTTGTTTCATTTAATTCTAATTTGATAGTAGAATTTCTTGAGAAACCTGTATTACTTTGAGCATAAAGTTGTAATATTTCTTCCTCGAAAGTAGGATCCAATAGGATAGCAATATCTTTTGTTCCTGCTTTCAAAAAATTTTGAAATATGGTTTTAGACACTTCCCATAAAGCTCGATTTTTTTTCAGCACGTCAACAATGGTTGTACCATTGAAAATAATGTAGAAAGATTACTAAGACACAAAATATTGAAACAAATCATATGGAAGACTAAAATTAACTAAATAAAGAGAAAGGTTTATAATCTATAATCTATATTCTACTTTCTTCACAAAACATCACTTAAGAAACATCACATCAATTAAGAAAATCTTATCCTTTACAAAAGTACTATTCTTCCTTTTAATTATACTCGTTATGAAAAATAGATCTCAAATCCGATTTTTTGACTTTGAATGTATATTCAAAATAAAAGTATATACATATATTGTACAAAGATAATTTCTTTTAAAATATACTTACATAAAAAGTGGAAGGACTATATTTGTAATGAATTGAACTTGTAGGTCTGGTCTAGATGCTCGTTCTCTATCTATAATTTCTATGGGGGAACTACCCATACTTTTTCCTAAATCTCCTTGTGAAAAAAATTCATCATAAATTTGTTCTTATCGCAAAGTCAAAAAAAAAAAGCATATAAGCTCTTAAATATATTATTGTCTTCGAAATTTATCTAAATTTAGACTTCTACTTACTGCAGTTTTTGTAGAAACTTTCCACTGTTTAGTCTGATCACTAAGTTCACAATATGTCATAAGCATATTGTTATTAAATAGGTTTTGGGGTTCGGTATTTAATTGATTCACACAGATTAGTTTTGTATACTCTGTATTTCACCACCCTGTACAGCCATTACAACACACCGGATACTCAGATAATTAATACATGGCGAACGGGGAAAATAAAAGAGAGTCGTAAGTGGACGTAGCAACTCTGCATGTAAAAACTAGTGATCATACCAACCTAACATTTACCTCCACACATATTAAGAAATAATCTCTTTCGTTCAGAGTCATTTTGGTCAAATTTGCTTCTAACCATCTCTTCCTGTTTTTCTACCGTTCGAAAGTAGCATGCTAATTCAGTTGCAAATATATTATTTTTCAGTAGATCTAATGCTTCGCTATACTCTTCACTATTAACGTTTTCAAATATATTGCACCCTTGTTTATTTAAAATGCACATGGTCTGTGCAAAATGAAGTCTCTGTAGCGGCACGCGTGTAGGACGAATTCGAACCTTATTGTTGTTTTGTTTCGGAGTACAATGCCGTTAGGTTACTGGTATTGCAAAGAGTAGAGAACTCCGAGCAAAACAATATCGCCGCTAGGTCAACCGTCAAACCAAGTCGAATTCAAACTTTTTGACTGTTCCCCGACCAGTATAAATAAACAAACATTTTGACGAGAGAGAATTCAGTGATCGCAGAGCTAGCATACGGACGCATTAGGAGATACACGGAGTTTCTTGAGAAAGCGTGTATTTATTTCGAAAGAGTTATATATTTGACTTGTGCTTTGTATAAATTAATCATCTTAGACAATAAATCCCTTTTACTAATTGCTCACTTGAAAGTATAAATACCACAAGAAGATCAATCCTCTACATTGGTGACCCCGACGTGATACGGATGGAGTTCGAAACAGAGTTGCGTCCGTGATGACGCCACCGAGGAGACTTCAAAAAGCCGCGACCTACGACTGTGGAAAACTGGACCTCTAGCGCTACGACGAACACGAAAACGACGACGACACGCCACCGTAGCGCCGAGTATCCATCGCCACATCGAAGTCTTCGCGCCACATCTACTCGGATTTGGCAATAAACACTACTGATGCTTTACCACGCAAAAGAAGAAACGTTATCACTGGTAAGGGGGTACTGTGGCGGCACTCGACAGCACAAATACCGCCACTCGACACGAACAACAGTCGGACGACGGTAGCGCAGTGGTTAGCGCCTTAGGTTACGAACGTTCGGGACCCGGGTTCGAATCCCGGCGATCGGAGTCCGATATTTTTTTCCGCGATACAAAAACGGAAGAAAATCGGCAGTACCCCAGCAGCGACATCTACAGCCAGCAGTCACAATCATCACGGACACGACTACGACTACCCATACCTCTACATTGGTGACCCCGACGTGATCACGATGTCTAAGGCGAATTCATCGCTTATGCCCCCGCAACCAATCCGCGTGCCCCCGATGAAGCCGCACAAGGTATCTTTTTGGTTTACTATTTTCGAGAGACATCTTAAGGCGGCGGGTATCGAGCAAGATGCGGACAAGGTCGCCACCTTGTTGGGTTGCCTCGATTCAGAGTATATGGAGCGACTTGAGGATGTTGACTGGGACTCCTCGGCCGGCAGTGAGTATGACCGGTTGAAGGAAGAACTGATACGGAGTCTTGCTGAGTCCGACAGCGAGCGGGTTCAAAGACTGGTCGAAAAAGAAGTGATGGGCGACCGTAAGCCGTCCCAATTCTATCATGACCTGAAGAAGCTGGCCAGTCCCTTAGCGTCGGATCAGTTCATCCTCACATTATGGAAAAATCGTCTGCCAGATCGCATACGGCGAGTGTTGGCGGTCATAGATGACACCAACATTGATAAAATAATCCAGGCCGCAGATAGAGTAGAGTAGGCCTGCTCAGGATAGGATCAGCGGGAGGTAGGAGTAGCAGCGGTGAGCAAACGCGAGGCACAGGACGACGCAGCGCCCAAGAGTCCGAAGGAGCCAACTACATCGGTGGACAGGAGAATGAAGGAGCTGCGTGAGGAAAAGCGCGACGGATTGTTGCAGCTCACTCGGAGGCTAGACGCGCTCAGTATTAACGGTTGTCGACACGCGCGTTCGCGTTCGCCCGGGAGGCGTCGTCATCGTTCGACCTCCCGAAACGGGTTATGTTACTACCATGATTTGTACCGCGAGCGGGCGCGAAAGTGTCGATCTCCGTGTCGATGGAAGTCGGGAAACGAGTCCAGCCGTCCGTAACCGCGGCGAACGACGACGGTTTGGAGACTCGCCGCATTTTCATACGTGACTGGCAAACTAACGTCGTTTTTCTAATCGATACGGGTGCGGACACGTGCGTTTTTCCGCGCAACAAGGTGCGTGGTCATGCGAGTAAAAGCGCGTACGAACTGTTCGCGGCGAACGGAACCCGTATCGCGACGTATGGGACTATCACTCTGTCCCTCGACCTGGCTTTGCGCCGAGATTTCAAGTGGCGTTTTGTGATAGCCGACGTGAAACGGCCATCATCGGCGTCGACTTTTTGAGCCATTATGGGTTACTCGTCGACCCACGAAACAGGCGACTACTGGACAAAACCACACAGCTGTTTACTAGGGGATCCGCAGCTGAGACCGACGTGGGATCCATTAGGACCATCGACAAGGAATCCCCTTACCATCGACTTCTAGCAGAATTCCCGGCGTTGACTCGACCACCCGTCTTCAGGCGAAGTACGATCAAGCATGGAGTGCAGCATCATATCTGCACGACACCTGGAACCCCCGTCCACGCGAAACCTCGCAGCCTAGCCCCCGATCGTCTCAAGCAGGCAAAGGCGGAATTCGAAATTATGATAGACCAAGGCGTGATGCATATTGTACCGAAAAAGGACGGAGGTATACGACCGTGTGGCGACTATCGGGCATTGAACGCCCGTACCATTCCGGATAGGTACACACCACCACACATCGAGGACTTCGCCCAGAATTTGTATGGTAAGCAAATTTTTTCTAAGATCGATCTCGTACGCGCTTACCATCAAATTCCCATCGCGCCGGAGGACGTACCGAAAACGGCAATCACTACCCCTTTCGGTCTATTTGAAGCGACTTCTATGATGTTTGGGCTTCGTAACGCCGCCCAAACGTGTCAAAGATTCGTAGACGAAATCACGAGAGGTCTCGATTTCGTCTACGCGTACATCGATGATTTTTTAATTGCGTCAGAAAACGAGGAGCAACACCGTGAACATTTACGAGTTCTGTTCAAACGCCTCGACGAATATGGAGTCGTCATTAATCCCGCGAAGTGTGAATTCGGCGTGCGCGAAATTCAATTTCTCGGTTATACCGTCACCGCGGAAGGGATCAAACCTCTGGCTGAACGCGTTGAGGCGATTATGACTTCTAACATCCTTCTAACATCAAGGAATTACGAAGATACCTCAGTATGATAAATTTTTATCGACGCTTCATACCCAGGGCCGCGCAAATTATGCAACCACTCAACGACTTATTGGAAGGCACGACGAAGTGCAACGCGACTATTGAGTGGTCCGAGCAATCTGAGAAAAGCTTCCACGAGTCGAAGCGCGCTTTAGCTAACGCGACAATGTTAGCGCACCCGATTCCCGGCACGCCCGTTAGCCTCGTGGTCGATGCTTCCGATTTCGCAATAGGAGCGGTACTCCAACAACGCGTCGATAATACCTGGCAGCCGTTGGGTTTTATGACCAAACCCTTATCCCTCGCGCAACGAAAGTACAGCGCGTACGACCGCGAATTGCTCGCGATGTATACGGCGGTAAAGCGATTTAGGCACGCTGTCGAAGGGAGAGATTTCGTCATCTACACGGAACATAAACCCCTCATATACGCGTTTGAGCAGAACCCGGATAAATGTTCACCACGACAATTCCGACAGCTCGACTTTGTGAGTCAGTTTACGACCAAGATCCGGCATATTAAGGGAATTGATAACACCGTAGCCGATACCTTATCCCGAATAGAAGCGATCGGGAAATCCGTCGATCATCAAACGTTAGCAGCAGCGCAAGCGGATGACGCCGAGCTACGTCAAATAATTGAATCAGGTTCTAGCGCGCTGAAACTGAAAAAGATACGGTTTCCCGATCAGGACGTCGGAATATATTGTGACCTCACGAACGAAACCCCGCGACCGTATGTACCGGAGCCGTTGCGTCGCGTGGTATTTCAGTCCTTACATAGTCTTTCCCATCCCGGAATACGTGCTACGCAGAAGCTGGTGAGAAAACGTTTCGTCTGGCCGTCCATTAATAAAGACTGTCGAAATTGGACGCGCCAGTGTATTCCATGTCAACGATGCAAAGTCACCAGGCACGTATCCTCGCCGGTCGGAACGTTCAAAACGGTAGCGGGCCGGTTCCAGCACTTACATTTAGACATTATCGTTATGCCATATTCACAGGGGTATCGATATTGTCTAACGTGTATTGATCGTTTCACGCGTTGGCCCGAAGCCATTCCTATCGTCGACATAGAAGCGGAAACCGTTGCTTCAGCCCTCTTTAATACTTGGATAGCACGTTTTTGCGTACCCTTGAAAATCACGACTGATCAGGGACGCCAATTTGAATCGCGGGTGTTCGAAGAGTTGTGCCAGTTGCTCGGCGTTCAACATATACGCACGACCGCCTATCATCCCGCGGCTAACGGGATGGTAGAGCGGCTACACAGACAGTTAAAAGCGGCGATAAAGTGCCACGACACGAGCAACTGGGTCGACGTATTACCAGTAGTATTATTAGGCGCGCAGCCTGACCGCGCTGAGGAGACTGCATAGGACGACGGCCATACGCATCGCCAGAGGGTACAGAACGACGTCGTACGCGTCGGCGACCGTGCTGGCGGCGTCGCCTCCGTTCGAGCTGCAGGCCCTGGCGCTCCGACGGGTGTACGAACACCTGAGGGGCTCGAGCACGGACGGGCCGCTATCCCCGAACATCCGGGAGGAGGCCAAGCTGGAGATCTGGGAGCGATGGCGCTCTCGACTGCTGGAAGAGGACGCCGTGCGGCCGCACCGAGCCGTTCGCGCCGTGCTTCCCAACTGGGACGCCTGGAGAGAACGAGGCGGGGTACCGCTAACATTCCGGGTGACGCAATTGCTCACCGGGCACGGAGTGTTCGGCGAGTACCTGCTGAGGATCCGCAGAGAGGTGACGTCCACCTGTCACCATTGCGAGGAGGAGGAGGACACGGCACAACACACGCTGGAGCTTTGCCCGGTGTGGGCCGAACAGCGACGCGTCCTGCAGCTCGAGATCGGCGAGAGGTTGGCCCCCGAAGCGTTGGTGGAGGCCATGCTCAGAGGGCGTCGGGAGTTAGCCACCGTACGCACTTTCTGCGAGCAGGTGATGCTCGCGAAGGAGCGAGCGGAAAGAAACAGGGTGAGAACGCGGCATCCTTCGAGGACGACGCAACAACAACGACATCGGAGGAACACCACGCGCCAGAGAGGCGCGACGCCGCCACCGGCGCTGCCGCGACCACCATAGGCGCGTGACGAGCCAGGATGAGGCGTTGGGGGGTGTAGTCCCCCCTAACGGCCCAAGGAAGCCTCCCTTCAATTGTACAACGACGGGGAGATAGGCGCCCGAGGGTAACCGGTAGCAATTCGGGAGAGAACCCGGGTACATCTCGACTCAGGCGTCAGGACACACCACCGTGGAGTTTTGGTCGGTAAGAGTCCGACACTACCCGCTATTTGCGGGTGTCCATGAGGATTTCTCCACGTTATAAAAAAAAAAAAAAAAGTATTATTATTAGGCATCCGTACCGCGTTAAAGGAGGATTTGAACGCAACGGCCGCCGAAATGGTCTATGGCTCCGATATCCGATTGCCAGCGGAGTTCTTCATGTCAACGAAACAGCAAGCCAATACAAGGTATGCGAACCGGCTTAAGGAACGGATGGGGAAGTTCAGGCCGATTCAGCCTGCGCATCATGGCGAAAGAAAGAATTTTGTTTTTAAAGAATTGGAAACGTCGCCTTATGTTTTCTTGCGTCATGATGCCATAGGAGGCCCTTTACAACCTCAGTTCGACGGACCATACAAGGTCATAAAACGATCGGAGAAAAACTTTGTTATTAAAATAAACAATCGCGTGTAACGGTCTCCATAGATCGTTTAAAACCGGCGTACGGCGTTCCTGATGATATTGAAGAAAAGACCGCCGAACCTCGCGACATACTTATTCCGGTAAAGCGAGAGAACGCGCACGAGGATAATAGCGCGGAAGAAGATACAAGGAATAGGTATGTTACGAGGTATGGACGTAGAGTTCGTTTTCCCGACCGGTTCCAAGCAGGTCTTGATTAGGCATTTTAATATGTCGGATCGGCGAAAAATGTAATATAGCAACGATAATTTTGACGAAGAGAAATTCCGTGTATACTCTAATTTTTTTTTAACGCAAACGTTATCACTGGAAGGGGGGTAATGTAGCGGCACGCGTGTAGGACGAATTCGAACCTTATTGTTGTTTTGTTTCGGAGTACAATGCCGTTAGGTTACTGGTATTGCAAAGAGTAGAGAACTCCGAGCAAAACAATGTCGCCGCTAGGTCAACCGTCAAACCAAGTCGAATTCAAACTTTTTGACTGTTCCCCGACCAGTATAAACAAACAAACGTTTTGACGAGAGAGAATTCAGTGATCGCAGAGCTAGCATACGGACGCATTAGGAGATACACGGAGTTTCTTGAGAAAGCGTGTATTTATTTCGAAAGAGTTATATATCTGACTTGTGCTTTGTATAAATTAATCATCTTAGACAATAAATCCCTTTTACTAATTGCTCACTCGAAAGTAATTCGTTACTTATAAATACCACAAGAAGATCAATCCTCTACATCTCTGTTAAATCAGAGAATGATAAGTTATGTTGATATCACATTTATGTTATTTATGTCTTTATAAAATCTGGATAAGTTAAAATCGGTGCTCCCCATAATTTTTGTTTCAATGTTTCAAAACTGTCTTGTTGTTTGTTCGTCCAGTGAAAGCTAATATCTTTCTTAATTAAGTCGGTCAACGGTTTGGCTATTTTTGAAAAGTTACGTATAAATTTTCTATAATACCCTGTCACTCCTAAAAATGATTTGACCTCAGTTGGGTTCCTAGGCGTCCTAAAATCTTTCATGGGCTTGATTTTTTTCGGGTTTGGTTTAACTCCTTCGGCTGTTATTAAATGTCCTAAATATTCAAGCTCTAGTTTGAGGAATTCGCATTTATCAGGCTGTATCTTGAGTCCTAATTCTCTAATACTTTGCTAAATTTTGATTATGTTTTTGAATTGTATCTCCGAAAATTATAATGTCGTCTAAGTATACGAAACAATGAACATAGACGAACCCTCTTAATGCTGTGTTCATCATTCGTTGAAAAGTTGCGGGTGCATTTTTCAGTCCAAATGGCATGCGATTATAATGGAAGTGGCCTTGTGGTGTGGAGAATGCAGTGTATTTCTTTGAGTTGGGATTCAGGAATTTGGTGGAATCCTGTTGACAGATCTAGCGCAGAGAAGAATTTCGCGTTTCCTAACTGTTACGTCGCGTGATATAAACCGTGCGACGTCCCTCGTTATTTGGCAGCTAAGGGTCCGCTGACCGTTAATCAGACCCTCAATAAACCTAAAACCATAAACGTAGACTTTTTTAACTTAAGTAGTTTTAGGTGCGGCTATTCATCTTTGACGTGCAAATCCTTAATTCCATAAATGTTTTAGATTTATGCATGGTCCTTAGAAAAGTCCTTAGGTTTATTGTGAGCTCTTAGAAATTACGGAAAAAGCTGATAGTTATATAACGGGAAAAACCGGACATTTACCTAATGGAAAATGCTGGGTTTTCCCATGAAAAAGATTACCCATGAGCCACGTTGGTAGGAGGCTTCCTCCTCCTATCTTCATTCATTAACGCTGGCCATAACCAATGGGTATTGCGGATCGTTACCTTCACTTTTAACGACAAGTGTGAACAACGAATCCCCTTCCTTCGTTCAAAAAATACCTACACACCGAGCTTTCCTCCGTAATTACATGAGAGCGTAAGTTCAGTTAACTCTCAATTCGAACAGACTCAACACCTCAAGACTTCTTCAACGACAATATATCTACCAGGACTCGAGCTCTGTCTTCAGATCAGTCATCGTCGCTACACTGATTCTCTCATCTAAGAGCCATCCATTTATTCTACACTTACCTCTTACGCATCGGCGCTTGGGCCTTGATGGTCAGACACTGAAGGACGTCGCACGGACCATTTCACGCGACGTAACATTCTGCCCCCGTTGAGAGGACCCCGATCAAAACTCTGTAAATATGGGTTAGACACTTGTCTTATCCACCTCCTTAGCTACCAGTGATTGTCCGGACTCATGTGGATCTGATTGACATTGTAGGGGGACTAGTCGTTTGACGCCGCGGTCCAGGAGGCTCAATGATGTCTGCAGAGTAGCTGTTCGTATTATACTATTGGCTCCGAGATGGACCTTAATTACGCAGCCCAAGGGCCATTGCATTGGTGGAACGTTGTCCTCTCTGAGGATGACGATTGTGCCTTCTAGGATGTTGTGTCCACCTTCGTTCCACTTGTTGCGGTTTATCAGTTCATTAAGATATTCCTTATGCCAGCGGTTCCAAAAAAGTTGTTTGTGTCCCTGAAATCTCTCTCCCGCAAACTCCTTAATGAATCGCTAATGAGGAAATGGCCCGGAGTGAGGACGAGGTGATCTTTGGGATCCGTGGATATGGGAGCGAGTGGTCGGGAGTTGAGGACTGATTCTATTTCAATGATGAGGGTGTAAATTGCTCGAAAGTAATTCGTTGCCGACGACGCATCTAAAGTGGTGTTTGAATGATTTCACAGCTGCCTCCCATAACCCACCGAAATGTGGGAAATAAAGCGCCATTCGATTTGCTTGTCGGCTACATTTTCATTATGATCATCCGATTTTAGTAGTTCGTGGAGCTCTTTTAATTCCTTGTTTGCGCCGATGAAATTTGTGCCGTTATCGGAGCGGATGGTCGAGCAAAACCCTCGTCGAGCGATGAATCTGCGAAGAGCGGCGATGAAGGTTTCGCTCGTAAGATCGCCAACGAGTTCAATGTGCACCGCCTTAACTGCTAGGCATACAAAGATTGCTACATATACATTGACCTGGCGGTGGTTACGATCTCGTTTCTCCTTAATATAGAATGAACCAAAATAATCGACATCGACGTTTGTGAATGGTCGAGATTCCGTTACTCGAGCCTCCGGTTAATTACCCATGATGTAGTCTACTGGTGGTGGATGAGCACGACACGGACGCAACTTTTAATCGTACACCATACTTGACTTCGGCCATCGATGGGCCAGTATTGTTGTCTCACTGCGTATAGAGTAGCCTGTGTCCCTGAATGCATATTGACCTTATGCTCGTGATCTATTAGTCGTGATGTAACCGGAGATTTGGGCAATATGATCGGGTGTTTTTGAGCGAAGGCCATTGGCGCTTGTCTCAGTCGGCCCCCGACGCGCAACATTCCTTCCTTGTCGATAAAAGGTTTGAGTGGTTCGAGTTTCCCATTGACTGGCATGTTTCGATCCTTCCGGAGTGTTGCTAACTCTTCAGAAAAGTGACTGGATTGCAATAGTTTGATGAGTTTGTCGTGGGAAACACTTAGTTCCTCTGTGGTTAGTACCGCTCGATATTCGGCTTCAAAGCATTTGTCGCGTTGGAATCGGCGGTTGAGTGATGTGAGTCGTTTCATCGCAAGCGCTTTGGAGGATCCAAGCGATGGGAGCTAGTGGCTAAATGGGAGGGCGATGGTATATCGCCCTTCGCTGGTGCGTTGAACGTGAGCTCTGAAGCGTTCTTCGCATCGTGGATCTGATTCTAAGATGTGTTGAATCGGAGGTCCTTCGTCGATTTGCCAAAACTGCGTGATATCTGCTTGCAGCGCCTTTCTGAATGCGTGGGATGTCTTTGTCGCAATTTGGGAAGTTGGACTCTCACCGATTACCCAGGCGAATCGTGTTTTTTGTTAACGCAGTTCCGGCTCGTCCGGTTGCGTCAGATTAATTTGTCCGACGTTACATCGACGCAAGTGTTGCACCCGAGCTTAATAAGACATCGATCAGGGCTAGCAAATGAAATCGTGGTTCGGCTAGCTTGATATTTCTGGGTATATCAAGTGTCGAGCGATCGCTATGTTGGCTTGGTATCGGGGTTGATATGGCTGGCATGATGAAGAACGTTAATGTACATTCGTATTTGCCGTCTGTGGAAGTAATTGTGGCCGTTATGTATCGCCTTGATGTCTCCATTAATGTATCGAGAACTCCAATTGGGACCGAACACTACTTTTGCTTTTTTCCAAGGGAATTTGCTATTTTTCCGTAATGAAGTTTATGCTGGATCCGGTGTCGAGCAGTGCAGGGCAACGAATCGGTTGCTGTTTGTCGGTTATCATGTGAACTTGAGCTGTGATCACTAGATCATTGCATAATACCTCGGAAGCTGCTGGTCTGGTGTTTTTGGTCTTCATTGGAGTTCTGGATTATTGGCGTCACTTCTTATGTTTTCGTTTCGTTCTAGGGGTTGTCAGCGTGCTTGTAGTTGACGGAGGTAATACTGTTCTCCTGCATGACGAAGAGGAACTTCGATTTGAAGTGGAGGAATTCGATCTTGATTTTTGCCTTTCGCGATGTAGCATTGTGTGATGTCGTCCTCCGCATGTACGACATGATCTCTGTGTGTTCTCTCCTGAGGCAATTAATGCATAAAGATGCTCCTCAAGGCACTCGCGAAGGGATTTAGCCTTGAAGGTGTCACATCTCCAGATGGTGTGTGGCCCGCGGCAGGCGTGACATGTTGACGGAGCCTGGAATGCGGTATCCTCGTGGCGAGTATTGTCGGACGCGCTTGGGTTGTTCCTGTGATCTCCTCGTCGGCGAGACCTCAGGGGGCGATATGCAAGTGAGTGATAAGTTCTTGAGGTAGTCCAGTAACTGAGTGTACTGAGGGACATCCTTACTAGTTAACGTGAGTTCCCATTGCTGTCTGATGTTTGAAGGTAATATTGAACTAATGAGGTCGAAAATGAGGGAGTTTGCATTGGTTGGTTCTCCTATTTAATGAGCCGAGATTTTGTCTTACCGTGTTTGTTAAGTCCCTCAAAGACGCTGGTGAATATTTAGTTAATTTCGGATAATTGATGACTGCAAGGCCGTAGCATAACACGATGCGTCGTAGACACTCGAAGCACTTCTGGAGGTGGGCCATAGCCTCAAGGTAATTTTCATTCTTGAAGCTTATTGAATTCACGCAGGCTGCTGCTTCTCCCGTTAGGTTGGCCCGCAGATAGTGGAATTTTTGTATGGATGTGAGATAGTGGTTGTTGAGAGAATAGGAATTGGCGAAACACTTAAAGAGCTTACCTTGTCGTTGCGACATTTCGTTGTTGGAATTCGTTGCGCTGATGATTGTCCAGCTGAGGCGGGACGTTGCGAGGTTGCGTTCCTCGAACAACGGACTATACTGCTTCGAGGGTGACGCTCCTGACGTCACTGGCTTCGCTGTAGTGATAACGCTTCCGCTGCTAGTTGTGACGTATTCACGTGGCACTGTGTTGTCACTGGTAAGTGAACTTTTCACTTGACACGTGATCCGGCTCAAAAAACCAAAGTGTTTCGACCGTTCGCGGACAAACGCAGCTTTAGCCTTGTCTGTTTTCGGCACGGTCGATCGATGCTTAAACGGCGTCGGAACCACGCTGGTGCGTTGAATATTTGGATCTCGTAAGTGGAGGGTAGCACTCACTTGGCACAGCAGATCTTTTTATTGCGAAAGCCTGCGGTATCAATGTAAAGCGACGCGCACGGGTCTGTCAGGCGGTCGCTATCTTGATATGGGGGCCCCATTATTCAGGGCAGGGTTGTAGAATCATCATTAGCCTGGTGCCGATGTACGAACTGGTGGTGACATTTGTACGTACAAGTAACGATGCGTAGCCTTAGCTGAGTATACTGAACATGTCGTACCATCTGGAGACTATTACAAGTCATGACAGTTAGGTATTCGACCACCGAGTGACATCTATGGAGCTGGGCGCGTACTAGCGGCCATATGCTACTACTAGTGTATATGTACTAGCGTACGAGGGCCATATGATAAGCTGTAGTGTTAAGAGTACTTATTCTCTTAACTTTTACCTAACGCCCTTTTAGTGTAAGATGGAGAGAGTGAGTCCTTTCCGATTATAAGGGTTAATAGCATGGAATAAGCCGGATTGGGAAGAATGTACTAAGCGACAGTTCCCGACAAAATGGTTGTTTGCGAAGTATTGTTCTCGATACGTCATGCTTTTGTACGGGTCGGTATGTCTCTAGGCGCGGTGCTCGAGGTCCATTCGCTACCTCAAGAAGAGGTCGCCTCATCACGGACCACTTGTTTGTTGATAAAGATAGAGTCTAATCTAAGAAAGTTCAGCCGCTGTTACTTTGGAGATGTTTTTTGGGGATCTCCGAAATTTTCTCGCGGTTCTAACTTATTTCGTATAGTATCGTACAGTGGCAGCTATCTACTTGCCAAGTCGAGTTGCAGGAAAAAACCTGGGAGCGCGAAAAATTACTTTGAACTCCGAGACAGTTGGCCTGATATAGTCGGCTGCCCGAAAGTTCCATTATAATATTTCAAAATTAACCAAAATAGGATTTGGAAATATTGCTCTATAACGGTTTGTGAACAATGTAAATGAATAACGATGATGTGTAGGTCAAGATGGATGTAGATCGTGAGACAAAGGATAGTGTAGATAAATATAACAAGGTGTATTTATAAACAAGTTATTTATTATAAATTATTTAATGTGTATACAGAGCAGTTGTATCATAGCGGCAATAGTTAGACTCAAATTATTAATTTTAGGTTTTTATCGTTGTTAATATTATGTTGGTTATGGCCATGATGAAGGCGAATCGAGATAGTTCTGACCGAGGTCAGTGGTCTGGACCTATAACAAATAATATCAATATTAATATAGCAAATGAATATCGTAAACGTCGATATCATTTGTAAGGGGATGCATTTTGAGCATAGTGAATTTACGTTGAACAGTTGTTGGAAACTAGGTTGAAATTAGATAATAATGTTGTTACTTATGTTATAGATTTACCCGTTAAGTTTTATTAGATGTAAGTGTTCAGGCGCCGTTAATTCACTGGATATGTCGCCTTAAAACAGGATGTTTAAATTTTAGATTATATATTGTACTGATAGGAAGTATTTTTTCGCTGCAATTATGAGTTTTGATTAAATATAGCATAGTGTCCAGTCAGTACGAAAGAGGAGGTCAGTCGTGAAAAATGACAGTAATTGTATAGTAACAAAGGACAAGCCAAATATAGCAGAATGATTGATTGGCTAGCAAGGGATTGTGTCTATCAGAAGCAAAAGAAATTTGAAAGATCTTAGTTTATAGGACTTGTTGACAATCAATGTCACGCGGTCGATATAATGTTTGAGTGGGTTGTGTTTACATACACAACATAATTTATAAAATAAACAATTCTTATATTTGATTTAAGAAATGATATATCGTTTGCGAGTAGTATTTATTAGACAGTGGCTGAAATTCAGTTGATAATTTAAATTTAATAATTAAATAACTAACGAATGAGTTTTTCATTCGTTATTCTATTCGGTATTCTACTACGATGACTTTAAATTTGTAGATGTAAATAATGATTGATATTATTATAGGGAGTGGGTGATCACTGCATTGCAGCATGAGAGTTGTATAGCACTGATAGAGTTAATCGAGTGGAGATAGTGGTTAGTTATTGATAAACTGCGTAAAATGCACTTGCACTTGCACATAAATTCAATCGAGGTTGTTAGTTAGAATCACGTGGCAGGCTAAGGTATAAATTATATCACTGCATGTTTTTCTGGATATAACACGCATGATGTTAGGATAATGAATGATACTCGCGAGCGTGACATGGTTTACACTTGCGCATCTTGCTCGTCCACCTTGTGATTTTGGTACATTATTACATTCGAGCTGCAAATATAATAACGACGGGTACTATGACTGACAGTCGGCACCATGTGGCGTACGATCTTAGATCTATCATGCGAGATATCGAATCTATTGCGTACGCGTTGGTCTCGAGTGACGCGCATGGTAATATAGTTCGCGGCTTCTTGGCCAGACGTCACCACCTTATGGACTGCTTGGCTGCTGACCATGGTGTAGTCGGCTAGAAGCAAGCTCTTAATTTAAGGTGATTTATGTCGTATAAATTTAATATTTATATTTGTTAAATGTAACGGATTTGCGAATGTGCCTGACGAGCCGAACGTAAAAGTAAAAGTAAAATTAAAATTAAATTAATATTAAACGAAAATTTGAGAAATTACTTAGTTCTAAAGGAAGTATATGCGACAGATGGAAATACAAATGCGTACTTAGAGACTTGTATGTATCCACGCTCCTTCTGCACACACACTTACAAAATTTGCGGTTTGCTTATAAAGTAATTGATGATTTATGGGGTATGTGAGGGTTGTTATTATACATGGGTTGATGAATTTTGTTGTGACGATTGGCTTTGCTTATGGATTACTGTTGAGGTTATTCGATGTGTAAACAGAGAAAACACGTGGATAAATTGTAAGGCAGAAAATATATTTAAATAGAAGTGTAATAAGTCAGAATACAATTTGAGCTAGTCCAGTTCCGCACGCTAGCTGTGTTACCCACTAACTGAAAACCCCGAAGCCAACGTCGCCTGTCTACTGTTTATGGCCTGAGTTCGTCGCAGTCTTTTGTCTACGCGCTGTCAATGGCTTCAGTGCTTGAGAAATCTAAAAAGACCAGATGTAGAGTTTTCTTAGAAGCGGTGACCACTTCAACAATTACGATTGGTATTTTTTCGGCAGGAATTGGCATATTAGTACGACTATGCCCCTGAACTATGTTCTTCATTTAAACAAATATGGATAAGTTTATAATAGATGAAAAAATTATGGCGCAGGGGGTTTCGGGGCCGCCAGGCCCCGTCGGTGTTTCGAGTGGCGTTCCAAGCTCGACTCGATGGTCATCCAGTGACTGGGCAAACGTCGAGAGGATGGTGGGTCCCGGGCCCCCTCTCGTTCGGAAAATACTACCGGGGACCAGAGCTACGAGGACAGCGAGTTGACAGTTGGAGGAGGCAATGAAAGGTGCAGGAGAATAAGTAAAAAATATGTGGTGGGTATCTCTCCTCCCCCGAAGAAAAACGCGAAGCTTCTAGAATTTAGTAACTATATTCGAGAGGTGATGGAGAAAAAGGAATCCGGCAGCCTAAAAGTAAGTGGCGGAAGGATACCACAGAGAATTGTCTCTGTCATTACCGTTAAAGGGGAAAATTTGGCTCCGGTTGTGAAAGGAACTAGCGGAGTGGAGGGAAACTCCCTTGTAACCTGGTCGGGTTCAGCCGTGAAAACGGCTAGTAAAACCGTCGAAGAGGCGGTCAGCTCATCCGAAGGTGAGGCTTTCGTATCGGAGAGTAGCTGCTACAGCACTCCGATGGTAAGCAGAACTAGGCGTTCGAGGGAACCACTTATCAAAGCGGCGCTGAAGAAGCAAAGCAGCATAACGAGAGCGGAGCAGAACAGAGAAGACTGCATGTTAGTCAGGCCCAGCGAATAGAAAGAGATGAGGGACCTCATGATTGAGTCTTATAAGGAGATGGCAGCCGCCGCGAATAGTCTTGTCATAATTTCCAAAAATTAGAGAATTGGCCGTTTCGGACAGTGTTTGGGAGAAGCTGATGTCAATATCAAATAAGACGGGTCGTAAAGATAGGGGGCAGGTGGAAAGGTCCGTAGAGGTTACTATCTCCACGCAAACTTCCTCTAGAATGGTCGAGGTTAGCGAAAAGAATGGGGACTGGAGTAACAAGATGCCTGTTGAACAGAATAATAAAAGAAAAACCGTGTCGCCGTTCGAGGATAGGAAGGTTGACAGGATGAAGAGGACGAATGGAGGGGATACCTCGTGCGCGAGGGTCTATAAAGAGAGGAAAAGGGGCGAAGATGACCCTGGGGATAGAGAAACCTGCGACTCTGGAGGCGAATGGATCGTCCGGAAGAATAGGAAAGAAAGAAGACGGGTGAGAGAGAGAGGAGTAATAACTAGGAAAGTAGGCCACCGGCTAACGAAGGCCGGAGGGAAAAGTTGCCTAGAACTCGAAACAGACCGGAGGTTGAGAAATGGCTCGAGACATATAAGCAGCTTATGGTAGCGAAGGAGGCGCTGTGCGAGAACACGGGCGGTCAGACAGACGAGGAACGGTGATATCCTCGTGGAACTGAAAGCGGGAATCAAAGGGGGTGACATTGTCCTTAGGGTAAAGGAGCTAATAGGGGAAAAGGTCCTTGTTTCCCCTCTCCAGTAGAGATTAGGGACATCGAACCACTGGAAAGTAGGGAGGACCTTAAACGTTAGTAGACTGATGATCAAGGATGCCAGCGAGGCCAAGGTTAAATCGTTAAGGGCAGCACCGTGGGGTACACAGACGGCGATTGCTGTGGTGCCGGCCTCTTATATTTCAGGCAAGGAGGGGAACATGAAAGTAAGAATTGGCCTCACTATGGCCACAACGCAGGTCCTCCGTAAGGTAGTTAGATGCCATTGGTGCCACAAGATTGGGCACATATCTAAGAAGAAGTTGTGTAGTTAGGGGTCCGAGGTACGGACTAGACACGTTAGGGGTAGTGAGCGTGCCCCACGTATAGGAAACTGATTAAAAAAGGGACAGTCAGAAGACAGGCACCCTGAATGTTCTGCAAATCAAGCTCAATAGGAGTAAGCTTGTGCAAGACCTGATGCAACAGTTTGCCTGAGAGCGTCGGGTCGACGTTGTGATCATCTCAGATCCTAATCGACAGCTCTCCTTCTGGTGTAACGATACGAAGGGGGATGTGCAACAAGATTTAATGGCCTCCACCCCAGCGAAGATACGCTGATCGAAGGGGAGGGGTATGTCGGGATCAAGATAGGGGAAGTGTACTGCATGAGCGGTTACTGCTCGCTCAACATTAGTATAATCAATTATGATCAGTACATTGAGAGGCTCGACATATCCATGGGGCAGCTGAGAGGAGGTGTAATAAGGTAATCGTGGCCGGTGATTTCAATACGAAATCCAAGGCATGGGGTGTCACCAAGACTGACAGAAGGAGCAGGATGCTTTTAGAGGTTCTGGATAGGAACCACCTTGCTCTTATTAGGGTCCGTAAGGTCCTTTCACACAGGTACTAGGAGGAGTTTCCTAGACATTATGAGCTTTAGTGGTAGCTTCTTTAAGAAACATAAACGCTCTGTGGTCCTTGGGTATTACAGCGCCTCGGATCACAGTTATGTGCTACAATGAATTTAAAGGCTTGGTTATGCCTAGGAGTAGCGTTTTGGATATTCGAAGAAGAACATAGTGCCGGAGATGTTTTTTTTTAAACTTGGACGATAAGAAGGTTAAGTTATTTGGAGCGCGGATAGGCGTGGCGGAATATCAGGAGGATGCCCTGCAGAGAATTGCGTCAATGAAAATCTGAAAGTCCCGTTACGATTTGATAATCGCCGCCACGAACTGATCGATCCCCTTATTTCTGTAAGGATAATAGGGGTGGTTCAATCGAGGATACGCTGAATTAACAGGTATAACTTACAGTTTATTCAAACAACATGTTGAAT
This sequence comes from Bombus sylvicola, assembly GCA_019677175.1. Taxonomy (NCBI): domain Eukaryota; kingdom Metazoa; phylum Arthropoda; class Insecta; order Hymenoptera; family Apidae; genus Bombus; species Bombus sylvicola. The sequence continues at coordinate 90,205 of JACSOB010000124.1, forward strand.
AGAGATAAATACATAAGTCGGTAAGCAAGTCAACAAGAGAATCGTAATCCTAGCGAGAATTTTTATTTTTATTAATAATCAGTCAAGAAAGCTTTTCAGAAAATAAAATAAAAAAAAAGACCTCCACCCTAACAATGTGCCCTGGTACATTGCCGTGACCAGGATTCGAACCTGGGTTACTACGGCCACAACGTAGGGTCCTACCCACTAGACGATCACGGCTATTATATATGGAACGTTCTGAATGGTTGATGATAACGAGCAGCAATGAGCAAGTTGATCCACCAACCGTGAAGGTCCTTCTACTCTGATACAATTGTGATTAATCCATTCATCTATAATTCAAACTGGCTGTAATTCAAATTATATGCATATATATGTACGTACATTTATGATTTATGAATTTTAGAGATGCGATAAAATTATTATCAAAGGAATGTAATATCGTTTTCACGTTAAGACTAACATTTATTATTGTCAAATATTTATGCGATCCCTTACGATCCGAACTTATTAACATATTTTTCATTAACCGGTATCATAGTGCAATATTTGCAATTTTTATTTTTGTATTGAGTGCGGATTTGTACACAGCGTTTTATAATCATAAATTCCACAAATGTGAGTCAAATTTAAGAATTAAGGAAAGAATTAAGCTCTTGCATATTTCTTTAATTTATTGGGCTGGCAGCAAAGTGATTGCGGATTTTGCTATTACCACCTAATGAAAAAACCCGCAATATATATTTTCGCAATATAATATATTATCTGTATGAACAAACTAAAGAATAGTAGATAAATTGATAGAATACAATTAGTTTCCGCGACGTAAGCTTAAATGATGACGGGTCAAAAAATGTGTAGCGACTGACTTTCTGTGAAGACGATGGTGCGGAGGAAAATTTGTGATGGGTGGGTCTAAGGACACGAGATAAGCTGATTCGTTAAGGACAAGTTTTCGTTAGGAAAGTGAGGAGAATAGACTTCGCTCTTAATTAGTTATTTACCAGGTTGCTGGGCGAGGAATGGTGCTAACCACCCCCGAGAAAAAGTTGCTAGTGCGAAGTATCATACGTGACAAAAACCAACCTCCCGTGTCTTCTCGTAGTAGGCAATAACTTTTAGAAAACAATTCAGTAAAAAGATATTTGTTTGGTCTGAAGGACCTTAACAAGAAAATTAAGATTATTGAGGGTAATAAGGATGTGTAGGCATCTGGCTGCCATCTTGCCCGCGGTATATGGCCTTGCCTAGGTAGAGAGTCACCAGACGTAACAGTAATGTACACGGAAGTATTCTTTGTCGCTGATCGTCCATGATTCATCCTGTCCTTCATAATAGAATAATTTCCGTTTTGCACCCCGGTATGATGATTTGAAATCTGGTGTTATATCCATTTCCTTTGCAACTTCATTTGCTGCGATCATAGCTTTGCGAAATCCTTCATTTCTGTATTCCGCAGAGAATATGGTGTAAGACCATACAGATGCTTCGTAGCCACATCGATTTGCATCTTTTGATTTTGCAATACTTTGCTGACGATGTTTATTTTAGATAATATTTCGTATCAAATGATAAGACTGACAATAAATTCAAATTCATTTATCTTGCGCACTATAGACAAAATCTCAATTTTCAATTCATTGTCAGATGCATTGTCGGTAATTTCGATCAAGGCGATTCGAAATTGACGAACATGAAATCGAATAACCTTTACACTATCAAAACGGCAGTCCCACCTAGTTTCTGACAATGATTTAAGTGTAATTTTTTCAACATGTTTTTGTAGAACATCCCAACGCGATGTCGATGCTGCAAATATCGTGTAAATCTTTTGTAAAATACCAAAAAGACGTAGTGTTTGGGTTGATGATTTTGCTATATCTCCCAATAACAAATTCAAGTTGTGACTACCACATGGTATGTAAAATGTCCTATCATATCATGTCCATTATCATATCCTTGTCCGCGACAGTCAGATATTTTTATTCCCAACTAATCCAGAATCAGCATAGTTTCAGATAGTCCTTCTCCTGTTGTATCGTGAACTATTTCAAATTTGATAAAATGTTCCTGAATTTCAACCTCCTCGTCTGTTATGTTGACATAACGAAGAACAACCGATAATTGCTCTTGATGGCTCACAGCTAGTGTACAATCCAATAAAATGTAATAATATTTTGCTATCCTTATTGCATCGATAATTACTTTTTGTGCGTAATTTGCCATTGCACTTATCAATTTGTTTTGAATTGAATATGATAAATAATAATGTTTGACTCTCATAATTAATGTTGCACTCTTGATCAAGTAGATTACCAGTGCGAAAATTTTGTTCAGTTTGAAGCCACTTGTTTATAGCTCGTAAATGTACCGCAGAACGTTCGTGCATTTTGATTCGCTGTGTTAAATGAGACCAACTGCAAAATCCGTCTGCCCCCAATGAAATATCAGTAGTGGAAAATAATTTGCAAGCGAAACAGTAAACCTTGTCTTTAGATTTAGAATAAATTACCCTTCTTCGTGTTGTCCTTTGTCCATTCGTCAGTATTCTTGTAAAATATGTTGCAGAAAAGCTACTGTTATTTTCTCTCTCTCTCTCTCTCTCTCTCTCTCTCTCTCTCTCTCTCTCTCTCTCTCTCTCTCGAGAACTCTCTCTCTCTCAACTCGATCAATTCTCTCAACCCTTCGGTGTCTCGATCAACCCTGCCTCTCGCAATACACATACTTTTCGACTCGCATACTCTGACCTCTCGGTCGTCCCTCCGTGAAACACGAAACCGTCCTTTTGCTCTAACGTTGTTTGTTGTTTTTCTCATATCTCTGTAAGAACTAGGTGACGTTAGTCACATGAGCGCTCTTAAATGTAAAGGAACCACAGAAGGACGACGTACATGGTTTTTTCTAATTTCAACCGATCTCTAATTCAAATTAATTTACGATATTACAATATAATATGTGAGTGTTAGCATACGCTGGTGGTCTTCAAACCTAAAACGGGAAAAGAATTTATTAGCATACATTACATAAAGCCAAAAGTAGGAAGTTAATAGAAAAGTTTAATATATGAATAAAATAGATAATATGAAATTCTCATACCTATTGAAGAAGCATCTGAGTAAAATTAATAAATTAAAAGTTCGAGCAAGGATTTACACAGTTTAAATTTAAATTCAAGTTTAAATTTTGTTTTCTTAAGCTAGGTTACAGGGGACAGAATACAGGTAGTCAATCAAGCCAAGACTGTTTATCGTGTTTTGTTTTTATGTTAGTCGTTATTATTTCTTTTTTTAAATTTTTATTATCATTTATTTTCTCTTTAGTCGTTGTTTATTTTGCCTTTTACTGAATAACGATAAAAGTTTGATATTGTTTGACAACACAATTTTATTTAATATAACTGATTTGATGGGCGTGTATTATAAAGTAAGATACAAAATGCAGTTACACACGATGGTTCACGACACCACACTAACACTAGCCTTTGGATGGCTCCGACACAACTAATAGCTGTTAGATTTGTGGAGAGGATTCCTATAACGGATGTTTGATCGAGAGATTTATTAAAACTTATTGCGTGTTGTTGAAACCGTCGAATATATTTAAAATGATAAATAAGTTAACATTATAAATAAAGTTACATTCGCTAAATCGCTCGTACAGTTTATAAATCACGAAATAAGATTGTTAATTGATACTTGATAGATGCTCGCTAGATACGCGTCGATAACGCGGTAGATAACTCTTGATAACTCGTCGATACTGTGTCGATACTGACTCGCACGCGGTCACCTCTGTTTATTTATACTGGTCGGAGGAAAGTCGAAAAATTCAAACTCGTCTTCATTCAACGGTTGCATGTAGCGGCGACATTGTTTTGCCCGGAGTTTATTTGTCGTTATGTTTCATGCGTCAAGGCTGTGTCAATGCCCCAAAGCGAAACAACAACATGAGTCGCTTTCGATTCGCGTTGTCCTTTGACTCATGTGCCGCTACAGATTGGTACATGAGTATCGGTAGACCGATGAATTGAAAGTATTACATGTGGGTGGTAGCATTTCATTGGGCACAGTGGGTTTACGTATCACGAGAGTAAACGGTGGGTTGATGAGACATTGGAATGAGAAATGCAAAGGCTGATATCAGCGGAGTTAGGAAGTGGAGAACACATAAGTGTTTGAGCTATGTGATGAGCCCCGTGTTATACCAGCGGTCGCCATATTGGTATGGGGGCTCCTTAAGGCATATGAATATTAGCTAATATCAGCCTGAGTGCTGATATATGAATGAGTAGTGCCATATGCATGTAATTAGTGAAGTATTATTGACACGAGATGGTATATGGTCATACTGGCTATGTGGGCCATCTGGCGGAATGGTTACATGGCGGGTTAGATGGGCTAACCCTTTATAGTCAAATATCGCCTTTAGAATGTAAGTAATAAGGGCAGGTGATGAAAGAACTATGTGATAAAGCGAATGGATTTAGGATTATGTTAGCGTAAGAAAATAAATACTAAAGGATAGGGCTGTAATTACGACATTTGTTACGTCGCGTAACACTACCTAGCCCAGGCCACACACCGCGGGCAAGATGGCAGCCACATGTCTCCGGATACTTACCGCGTACCCTCAATAGCCTCAAGTACCCTCCATAAATCACAGGAATTTCCTAGTCGAGGTCCTTCAAACCGAACACACATCTGTTTTCCGTAGCATTTCTAAAGACCATTGTCTACTACGGCTTGACAAGGGAAAGTTAGTTTTTCTCACGTATGATGCAACTTTCCTCCCACTAGCCACTTTCTCTCGAGGGCGGCTAAGACCCTTCCTAGTCCACCAACCCTCGTGTTAACCAATTAACAACGAAGCCTATTTCCCTCACTCTATTAGCCAAAATCGTCACCAACAAATCCGATGATTCCGTGCGCTAGACACACCCATCCTGAGTTTTCCTCCGCCACGGCATCGTTACTGTACCTCACTGCTCCTACGATCTCGGAAAAGTCAAGTCAATCTTATTCTATTACTACGTCCACTAGTACACTAAACTCAAGTCTAAGAGCTCCACTCTGTATATCTCTTTCATCGTCGTGCGATAAGTTGTTAATTATACCTCTCGACTCAACAGTGTAATCTAAGTGTTGAAATAAACATTAATTTATTCGTGTTAATTCTGTAGAATTTCATTTAACTACCCTTATTATCATAATCGAAATAAGGGAATCGATCAGTTCGTGGCGTCGATTATTTAATCGTAACGGGAACTTACAACTCTCGTTGACGTGCAATCTCGCGATCGCGTCTCTCCGCGAACGGTCGAAACATTTTGGTCCTTCGAGCCGGATCACGTGCCAGTGAAGAGTGCACTTACCAGTGACCACACAGTGCCACGTGACTACGTCAAAACCAGTGACATCAGGTGCGTCATCTTCGAAGAAGCACACCCCATTGGCAAGGGAACGCAACACACAGCCTCCCGCCGTAGCTGGACAGTCAACAACGCAACGAATCTCACGAGTGATACAACCGAACGAGTGGCCGTCGGGAAGGAACAAGGCGCTCCTCGCCAAGCATACACGCGATCTCACACCGCACGACAGTAAGGTAAGCTCGTTCCTTATTTCGATCATCTCCCATCCTCGGCGACGATGACAAGCGAAGATCAACTCATCTCCCTGCGTCGGAGACGAGGCTATTGTAGCGGCCGACTCACATACATATCGAACAAACTGGACGAATATGAACAATCCGGGCGTCAGCAAACCGCCTTATTAATGAACTACCAGAAACACCTGACCGAAGCTACGAGTCAGTTCGAATCGATCCAAGCCGATTTGGAAGTATTAGACGAGGAGGAGCAAACGCGCGGCTTTGAAATAAGAGATCGGTACGTCGCGGTAGACGTAAGGTTACAAAATCTTCTGACGAACTCGCAAGCGGCGTCGCCGTCGGCATCCATCAGCTTTCCAACCTGTGCATCACCCACGGGTCTAAATCCGATAGGCATTAAATTACCAGATCTTCGGCTCCCTACCTTTGACGGAAGTTTAGAGAAATGGAACACGTTTTATGATACCTTTTCTTCCATAATCGACAAAAATCCTAGTCTCACGGACGTACAGAAATTCCAGTACCTGCAGTCCGCCCTGCAAGGAGAAGCAGCGGATTGTTTAAACGCGTTACCCCTTAGTAATGTAAACTACAGTCAGGCTATAGCCGTTCTCAAGGAAACCTTCGAATGTCCACGACACACAGCTTTCAGTCACTGCCTGGCAATGATTGATTATCCGAGACTAACCAAGGAATCTCCAACGGAAGTAAAGCGCTTAGTCCACACATTCAAACAACATATATATGCATTGAACAAATTAGGAGAATCCTACCCCGATACCAGTGCTATGCTGAACAGCCTCATCCTCTCAAAATTACCACTAAGTATACATAAACAATGGGAAATGACGCTTCCTAATAACGAGGTGCCTCCATACATTCATTTGCTAAACTTCCTAGAGAAATTAGCACGAAGCTCCAGACCGATCATCACGGTCAAACAAACAAGAGAAGCACCGGAGCAAACCACTCCGGTCCGTCAACGCGCACCACGAGGGCATGCATTTACGACGACACAGGTCACGCCAACGTGCCCCACCTGTCACGGACCACATCCCATTCGGAGATGTGACACCTTCAAAGCCAAATCCCTTCGCGAACGCATTCGGGAGGTCAAAAGAGCATCACTATGCCTCAACTGCCTCGGGAAAGGGCACACAACGAAACATTGTTTCGCAGGGTCATGTCGCGTATGCGGAGAACGACATCATACAATGCTGCACAGGACAAAACGCCATTCAGGGTCTCGTTCTAGCACGTCCAGCCCGAAATCCTCCCCATCAAACAGCCGACCCACAACGCCTTCCTCGCCACCCTACGTATCACCTCTTCGTCGTGAAAATCACCCAACGGACCACAGATCGGAAACACCACGAACGGCCGCGTCTCCAAGTCCACCTCCCAGTGACAGACGAACACATAACCCATGACGCCGACAACCGACGACTCCGTTGACGACCGAGCATCCCACACCAGTATCATCCGAATTACCATCCAATGGTCTAGTCATCACCGCACAGATTAACGTTTTGAATGGTAAACAGCAACCAATCCGTTGTCGAGCGTTGCTCGACACCGGAGCTAGTATGAATTTCATTACCGAGGAATTAGCAAAATCGCTAAAGATAAGGCAAAACAAATGTTCGGTCCCAATCGGAGCTCTAAATACCTTGACGACGACCTCTAAGCGACACATCACGGCCACGATCACTTCCACTGACGGCACATACACACGGACATTAACGTTCCTGGTCATTCCGACCATATCAACCTCAATTCCCAGCGAACCCATCGATCGTTCGACACTTGAGATACCAAAAAATCTCAAATTGGCCGATCCACGATTTCATTTACCAGCTCCGATCGATGCGCTACTAAGCTCAGGTCCAACACTCGCGTCGATGTGTGTGGGACAAATCAACCTAACGCAACCAGACGAGCCTGAACTGCGTCTGCAAAAAACACGATTCGGATGGGTAATCGGGGGGAGCCCAACTTCCCAAACCGCGACAAACACATTTCACACATCCACAACGACTCTACAAGCAGATCTCGCGCGGTTTTGGGAAATCGATGAAGGACCCTCCATTAAACATATCTCAGAGGCAGATCGACGATGCGAAGAACACTTCCAAGCCCACACCCGACGCACAAGCGAAGGACGATACATCGTCGCTCTACCATTCAACGATCAGCGTCAGTCACTTGGATCCTCGAAAACGCTGGCAATTAAACGACTCGCCTCGCTCAATCGCCGATTCCAGCACGATAAACGCTTCGAATCAGAATATCGAGCGGTAATACAGGAGTACGTGGCATTGGGACACATGACGAAGGTCAATGTCAACTCCTCCGACGACAACGGATACTATTTACCCCATCATGGCGTGATCAAAGCATCGAGTCAAACTACCAAACTCCGGGTAGTTTTCGACGGATCGGCACCAAGCACTACCGGAATATCCTTAAACGACACGCTTCACATTGGACCCAAGTTACAGGAAGATCTATTTTGCATACTAATTAGATTCCGCTCGCATCAATACGTACTCACTGGCGACATCGAGAAAATGTATCGGCAATTCCTCGTACGACCAGAGGATCGGAAATATCAAAGGATATTATGGCGCAACGCAAGTGGAGAAACAGAAACGTATCAGCTTAACACAGTAACGTTCGGTTTATCCGCAGCCCCGTATCTAGCTATTCGGTGTCTCAAGCAACTGGCAGAGGATGAAGGACATCGATTTCCACGTGCAGCGCAGGTACTGCAGCGTGATTTCTACGTCGACGATGCTCTCACCGGAGCTGACACAAAGGACGAAGCCCTCACGCTTAGAACAGAACTCACCAATTTACTTCAATTGGCCGGTTTAAACATACGAAAATGGGCATCGAACGACAACGGCTTGTTACACGGACTTTCCTTAGAAGAAACAAATCACCAACACTTTTTGGGAGACCCGCAAACCTTGAAGACGTTGGGGGGTATTTTTGAATTCATCCGACGACTCCATTCTTTACTCGGTTGAAGTCAAACCCACCCCCTCTCGAGTTACGAAACGAATCATCAGTTCGGAAATCGCAAAAATTTACGATCCGCTCGGCCTGCTAGCGCCAGTGATTGTTCGGGCCAAGATGCTGCTTCAACGAATATGGTCGTCGAAAATCGATTGGGATGAATCACTTCCAATCGATTTACATACAGAGTGGGACAGGTACTACGCCCAATTACCCTTATTAAACAACATCAGATTCCAACGAAAGGCAATAATCAAGTCCGCAACAGAAATTGAATTGCATGGTTTCTGCGATGCCAGTGAAAAGGCTTACGGAGCCTGTGTTTATCTCCGGACCCTTAACACCGACGGCCAGGTTTGGACCCAACTTTTAACCGCAAAATCGAAAGTCGCCCCGCTCAAGTACCAGACCATTCCTCGACTCGAGCTGAGCGGAGCACTTCTTCTTACATCCCTAATATCGACAGTACAACAAGCTCTATCACACAAAACGACTAGAACTATCTATTGGACCGATTCCACTATCGTCCTCCATTGGCTCAATACATCACCTCACACCCTTAAAACATTCGTCGCTAACAGAGTCTCCGAAATTCAAACGAAAACCACCATCCGCGATTGGCGCCACGTTCCTACTAACGACAATCCCGCGGACTTAATATCACGCGGCCAAACACCCGAAGAGTTTCTGCGTCCAACCATCTGGCAGCACGGTCCTGCATGGCTCTACCAGTCGGAAGATTACTGGCCGGCATGGACGCTAACACCGCAAATTGAAGTACCGGAGCAGAAAAGGGCGATTTGTCTGTCCGCAAACCCCGCCGATTACAGTTTGTTGCACAGAGATTCATCCTGGCCCAAGTCGATACGAATTATAGCTCGCTGCCTCCGTTGGAAACAGAAAAAGAACCGAGCGGCACCCCTAACCGTTACCGAATTACGCATAACGCACGATAAGCTCATAAAATTGTTGCAAAGCATCTATTTCTCCGAAGAAATTCGTACGCTTCAAAAAGATCGGAACGCGGCGATAAAGGGTAAGCTCACGCGACTGAAACCGTTCATAGACAAAGAAGGAATATTGCGAGTCGGGGGTCGACTCAGTCATTCGTCGATGACCTTCGCCCAGAAACACCCCATAATATTACCTAAGTCATCTGTTACAACACGTATCATAGAACACGAGCACAAGATCCACATGCACTCCGGAACGCAGGCTACGTTATACGCAGTAAGACGACGATACTGGCCGGTCGACGGTCGAAGTCAAGTATGGCAGGCGATCAAAGGCTGTGTTCGCTGCTGCCGCGCTCAACCACCACCGGTAGAATACGTAATGGGTAATCTGCCAGAGGCGCGAGTAACGGAATCTCGCCCATTCACCAACGTCGGCGTCGATTACTGTGGGCCGTTCCATGTCAAAGAAAAACGAGATCGGAACCGCCGTCAGATAAAAGTATACGTAGCCATCTTCGTATGTCTAGCAATTAAAGCTGTACACATCGAGCTCGTTGCCGATCTCACTAGTGAAGCCTTCATCGCCGCTCTTCGTAGATTCATCGCTCGACGAGGGTATTGCTCCACCATCCATTCTGATAACGGCACCAACTTCATCGGGGCAAACAACGAGTTACGAGAGCTTTATCATTTATTACAATCAGACGACCACAAGGAAAAGGTGACCGCATTTTTAGCCGACAAACAAATCGAATGGCGCTTCATCCCCCCTTATTCCCCGCACTTCGGCGGGCTATGGGAAGCAGCGGTCAAGTCATTTAAACGCCACCTTAGACGTGTAGTCGGCAACGAGTTACTCACTTCCGAACAATTGAACACTCTCATTATAGAGATAGAGGCAGTCCTCAATTCACGCCCGCTAACTCCCATTTCCACCGATCCAAATGATCTCCTAGTCCTCACTCCCGGACATTTCCTCATTGGCGAGTCATTAATGTGCTTACGTGATCGAGATTTCAGGGACATTCCATCAAACCGACTCTCCAGATGGCAGCATATCCAACAGCTTAAACAGCATTTTTGGAACCGCTGGCACAAGGAGTATTTGAACGAGTTAACCAACCGCAATAAATGGAACAAGGGTGGACACAGCATCCAAGAGGGCACAATCGTCATACTCAGAGAGGACAACGTACCCTCCATGCATTGGCCTCTGGGTCGAGTTATCAAGGTTCATCCAGGCGCCGATGGTGTCATCCGGACAGCTACAATTCAGACGGCAAAGAGCGTTTTGGATCGGGCCGTCAAAAGGCTCGTCCCACTGCCAATTCAACCCGATCCCGAGAAACCCGAACAACCAACCACCGAGACGAAATAAGATGGGACACACTTTACATAACTTTAATCACACCTCGTTAATTTTGATCGGTACCCTCTCAACGGGGGAGTATGTTACGTCGCGTAACACTACCTAGCCCAGGCCACACACCGCGGGCAAGATGGCAGCCACATGTCTCCGGATACTTACCGCGTACCCTCAATAGCCTCAAGTACCCTCCATAAATCACAGGAATTTCCTAGTCGAGGTCCTTCAAACCGAACACACATCTGTTTTCCGTAGCATTTCTAAAGACCATTGTCTACTACGGCTTGACAAGGGAAAGTTAGTTTTTCTCACGTATGATGCAACTTTCCTCCCACTAGCCACTTTCTCTCGAGGGCGGCTAAGACCCTTCCTAGTCCACCAACCCTCGTGTTAACCAATTAACAACGAAGCCTATTTCCCTCACTCTATTAGCCAAAATCGTCACCAACAAATCCGATGATTCCGTGCGCTAGACACACCCATCCTGAGTTTTCCTCCGCCACGGCATCGTTACTGTACCTCACTGCTCCTACGATCTCGGAAAAGTCAAGTCAATCTTATTCTATTACTACGTCCACTAGTACACTAAACTCAAGTCTAAGAGCTCCACTCTGTATATCTCTTTCATCGTCGTGCGATAAGTTGTTAATTATACCTCTCGACTCAACAGTGTAATCTAAGTGTTGAAATAAACATTAATTTATTCGTGTTAATTCTGTAGAATTTCATTTAACTACCCTTATTATCATAATCGAAATAAGGGAATCGATCAGTTCGTGGCGTCGATTATTTAATCGTAACGGGAACTTACAACTCTCGTTGACGTGCAATCTCGCGATCGCGTCTCTCCGCGAACGGTCGAAACAACATTGGTAGACTCAATAGGCTTATACTATGACGACTTTGGCAACGAAAATGGATACGAGAAAAGAAGAACAATTTTATGACGAAATCGGCTATGCCCCGCCCTCCACCCCTCGACAATTTTAACTTTATAAACTACATGGGTAGCACGAATAGGAAAAATAAAGTTACGGCTCAGGGGGTTTCGGAGCCTCTAGGCCCCGTCGGTGTGACGAGTGGTACCTCCCCAGGCTCGCCCTGACGATCATCACACGACTAGACGAGGAGCGAAGAGAGGTCGGTCGGTCCCAGGGCCGCCTTTTCTTCGTCAAACTCGACCGGGAACAATTTAATGGAGGAGAGTGACGTTAAGAGGAGGTTGAAAGAGATCTCAATCCCGATCTCGAAGAATGGGTGTAATAAGGAGACGGACCCCTTTAAACCAAGAAGAAAGCTTGATAGGAGCCCGATAGGTAAAGAGAATTTAGGCCCCGAAAGTGCTGGTGCGGCATTGCACTCTTCATGCCCACCAGTGAAAAGTGAGAACTCTTCCTGCAAGTCGGCGGGGTCTGGTAAACACTGGCTTGCCAGTGGCTAATGGAGCAATGGCTATCCCAAACACCCTTCGCCTGTCCCGACCTCTTATCACAATCCCTTTCCTCGAGCAGCGACCGGTGGCTCCGGAGGAAGACGCCGACTGTACAAGGATGGCGACGTGGGATGGAAACTAACCCTTCGCGAGGACGAGAACAGGGAGTCAACGTGGCGTAAAAATCCTCACACGACGGAGAACCGACAGGGGTTTGTGATAGGGTCGTGATAGTGATAAGAAGAAACACTTGAGAATATTTAACAATATATATATGTCGGAGATGAAAGGACATAGAAGCCTCCCCTTGGAACTTCGGGATAATCCCCTAACATTGTAATCTAGAGTCTACTATAGATGTAATTAAACAATCGTAGTTATTCAATCCGATTGTAATTATTCGAGACTAGTGACAGTGACCTTTGCCTCGAGGCGACAGTCTGTCGCCCAACGTAGCCGCGGTCAAGGGATGAACGCTTCGTCTAACAAAGGCATGGAGTAATTTTATAACTCTCCTAAAAAAAAAAAAGGAAATAGCTGCAACACTCGACAGTAAACAGTCCAACGGTCTCCGTCCCGTAGCTCACCACATGCAGTCACTATTCTGCGAGTAATATGATTGCCAGATGTCGATGCGTCTCCGCAGTACATGTGCAGCTAGCCCGAGGGCCCGTCATAAATCTTAAGATCTAGCTAACTAAAGTCCTCCAAACAGACAAACAGTCCTTGTCCCAACTACGAGACAGTAGAGGAGACCTATTTTTCAACGAACGACGTCTCCCACTAGCAACTTCTCCTCGAGGGCAGCTAGCATCTGTTTCTAACCACCGATAGGGAGATTGACCAATTAGCAGCAATGCCAATTTCCCTTACTTTCGGAACGAAGGCTATCCTGGACGAATCCGATGGTCTCGTGTCCTTAGACACACACCATCATAGTTTTCCTCTGTGACATCATCGGGACGGAAACTCACTCTCTTGCTTGCGATCTCATCGTCGAAAAGGGTAACACCTTACGGTCAGGGAAGATTACCAAAGAATCCGACTTAGAGTACGTACACCTACCATTCCGTTGGTCCCGGTTGTGGATGCGGTTCTGGTTCAGATTGTAGTATACTCAATCTGTTTTTTGTTATGACCGCTGGAAGCGAGGTAGCTCTTATGGGCTTCATGTTTTTGATTTCTTTAGTCTTTTCTTCTTGGCTGGAGTGATAATCTTCGACTGTGTTTTCTAGGATGTTTACTAGTCTTTTCGTCCTGGCAACCAGGTTTGGTTGTGGGTTGAGTTTCCGCGACTTTTGCGCGGAAAGTCTTAAACTATTGTTGATTTCTTTGGCTGTTTTTTGTGTGATTATTTTTCTTTTGATGGCTTTTTTTATTGGATCCACGGTGGGTTCAGTTTCGTTGCTTTTGGCTTCATTATCGGTAACTTCTATTTTTTTATACAATTTTATTTTGTCTTACTTTATTTTATTTTCTTTTTATTCTTATTTGTATTTATAGAGAAGATGTCAACGCAATATTTTTCACTTTTTGTCACTTATTCCTTCTACTTTAGTGAATGTTTGACTACTTTGACACGCATACTGAGAGGTCCGTCCTGCTCGGAAGTCTACAGTCAACTGACTGACGAGAACTAGTGCACTCAGCGCGGTATGAGCGTTGGCTGAAATTAATAGTTTTCTTATTTGTATTCCATAGTCAAAAAATAGAATATTTAAAGAAACATAGGTGTGTGCCAAAATGAGAATGATACAATGCATGATAATGGTCGCGTAATACTAAAACATTGCATTTTCTCGATTATTCGATTATAGATTATTAAAAATAGATTGTCAAGAAAAGTAAAAAATATGGGAAAAGTAAAAGAAAGCCAACACCACACGGAGTTCCCAGGCGGTCACCCATCCAAGTACTATCCGTGCCCGGCGCTGCTTAACTTTCGTGATCGGACGAGAACGAGTGCACTCAGCGCGGTATGAGCGTTGGCTGAAATTAATAGTTTTCTTATTTGTTTTCCATGGTCAAAAAAATAGAATATTTAAAGAAACATAGGTGTGTGCCAAAATGAGAATGATACAATGCATGATAATGGTCGCGTAATACTAAAACATTGCATTTTCTCGATTATTCGATTATAGATTATTAAAAATTGTTTGTTAAAGAATCCGAATTGATTTTTTTTTAGGATTACGTTATTTTTTTTGTTCAAAAGGAGACTAGGGGGTTATTTATGATTATTTCGAATATTTTGGTTATGTTGGGTAGGAAGTTTTGTCCGAGCAGCCGAGCTGAACGGACGTGTAAGAAAAGTGCCTCAGGACGTGCAAAAAAGTGCGGGGAGTGGGGGAAAGGAAAAGAAAGTTAAAGATGGTTACGCCTAGAACCAAACGGTGGAGGATCGTGTCTTCTATTAAGGGGACTAGTGAACCTAACATGAAGAAACTCTCACCGATAAGAATTATCAACAAAGACGAACAATACTACATAAACAAAACATCAAACATAACAAAACCAAGTCTACAAATAAACCAAGGACAAGACTGCTCAGCCACAATGGAAGTCGACACGGAAAACACCAAAGAAACAACTCACCAGGACGAAATCTGGAAGGTAGCTAGCTACAACAAAAAAAGAAAAACTACAGGTAATCTAGATACGGAAAAGCAGCGATGGCTGCAAGAATTACCACTAAGAAACTCCTTCAGTTCACTTACGGAAGAAATAGACGACGACCCAGCAACCAAAAACACAACTAAATCAACGAACACTACAAAACCACCACCAATATTTGTCGAGGCCCAGATAATAGACCCGCTTATAGATCGACTAAACGATATAGTCGGGAAGGAAAACTACATAATAAAACAAATAAAACTAGAACAAGTAAAAATATACAAACAAACACCCTGAAAATTATAGGCTAGTGTTAAAGGAATTAAGAGAAAAAAATGCTATATGCCACACGTACCAGCCCAAAACGGAAAGGAGCTACAAAGTAGTCATAAGAGGACTGCATCCAAAAACCAACATAAAGAAACTAAGTGAAGAACTAGCAAATATTGGACACCAAGCAAGATCCATAAACAACATTACAAGGTACGACACGAAACAACCACTACCGCTATTCTTAATAGAGCTAGAGCCCAAAAACAACAATAAAGAAATATACGCAATAAAAAAAATTTTAAACACAATAATCACAGTTGAGCCACCCAGGCACAAAAGGGAGATACCACAATGCATGAGGTGTGTCAACAATATGGACACACAAAAACTACTGTAACAGAAATCGGCGTGTGTCAAATGCGCAGGAAATCACCTAACAGTGAATTGCCCACACACGGGGAAAATAAATGACGTAAAATGTCATAACTGCGGTGGAAATCA